>LR738713.1:32286296-32351571 GCA_902687465.1 Secale cereale | reverse complement strand
CCCCTACCTGGCGCGCCAAAGATGTCGGGGGAAACTGTCCTCCCACGAGCACCTATGGGACCGGAGCCCCTTCTACGTTGCGGTAAGGGAGCGGAGGGAGCACGAAGAGCAGATCGAGGAGCGCACGCGGGCAGTTTACCCAGGTTCGGGCCGCGCGGACGCGTAAAACCCTACTCCTGCCTTGGTTGTATTGAGCTCGGGAGCTTGAAGAGCTACAGTGCTAGCTACACCGAGCGTGGGAGTTGCTTAGGATTCGAACCCTTTCTACGTTGTGCATGGGCCTCCTTTTATAGCTCAAGGGGTCACCGACAGGTGTCATCATAGAGGAGGGTAAAAATGTAACTTTGGTGGTAGTTGTAACAGTGCGGGAATAGTGCGTGAACAGTGCATGAACAGTGGTCTTCACCTAACCTTGACAGTGGGGGACAAGGGCATTAAATGCCCGTCACCGTCGACCCCAAAAGCACCCGTCCATGCGTCTCCATTCGACACGGCGGTAGCCTCGTCACCGTGGATTGCCACCGTGTGCCCCAGGCTGCACAGCCATCCGCCACGCGTCCCCGGAAGGGCCCCAGGGCGACGCCTGGGCCGATGAGCTGGAGCGCGGGCACACAGCGTGAGTTCCTCCCGGCAAGCACCTTGCCGGGGCCTTGACCTTGCCGGGCCCTGGAGCTTATCGCTCCCCGGGCCCTGCCGGGGCGCAGGATGCGCCGAGGCATGTCTTCTGAGATGCAGTCTTCTGGTCTTCCTGGCAAGCTCCTCTTGCCAGGGTCTTGCGTTAATGTGATAATCTTGAGCCTGGGACGGCCTTCCCGGCAAGCTCCGCTTGCCGGGGCCTTGGTCTTCTGACTTGTATACTTTGTTTTTGAATGGTTTTATAGGGACCAGAAAGGTTTCCGGCAAGCACGTGGTAAACCCTGCCGCGGGAAGCTGCTACTGCCCGTGCACAAGTTGGGGTACTAAGGTACCCCTATCTTAGTACACCGACACAAAGCGTGAAGGAGGGTTTGTTTGTTGTATTATTTTTTAATGAGCCGGGCGCACTCAATGCCAGTTCCTTCTCGTATTATGGGTTTGCACATTAGACATGCAATCCCGGGGTGAAGCTTGTCCAAGTTAAAAAGATCATGAATTAACTACTACTTCCTCATGAACTAAAACAAAGGCACAAAACAGAAATGCTTTTCTTGAATAATTTCGAGATGGTACATGAAAGTCTTCGTTAGGAATGGCAGGTAAATACCATGTACAGGAAGGTATGGTGGACTCATATGGCATAACTGGTTTAAAGGATTTTGGATGCACAAGCAGTCAGTCCGCTTAGTACAGGTGGAGGTTAGCAAAAGACTGGGAGTGACCAACTAAAAGAGCAATGATGGTCATAATCATGCAGAGCGACAAAGCAACATTGAATCAGGCATGGAAGTTATATCGCTACTCAGAAATTAAAGATCATCAAGGCTTGACAGACTTTCTTTACAGTCTTAAATATGCGTGAGCATACGCCAAGTCAATCAAAATAAATTCTTGAAGGAAGATATCACTAAACCATACCACATCATAGGCAAACAAATCATGTTGGTACTCCAATACCACATTGAGAACCCCCCAGCTATTTGAGACTAACCATAAGAAAACATGAACTACTAAGCACCATTATGCACGTAGCATTTTTATCATAGACATATCGACCAGTGCAACAGAAGCCAACTCTCTTAACAAGATAAGCATGATACTAAAGAGAGTTCCAGCGACCAACTAAACAAAAGCTCTTTAAAAAGATAAGCATGGAAACTAAGAGCTGAACATGATAGTAGCTATTGAAAGACAAAGAACACACACAGCAAGGATAGACATGAAAATTCTATGTTATGTTCTAGGTTGAAGTGGAGCGTGTTTCTCTCCCACACAAAGAAAGCTGAGTTCCAACTCATTATGAAAAGCAAGCAAAGCTAAAGAAAACTAAAAAGGAAAACTAAAAGCAAGACGCTCCAAGCATAGCACATAACACATGAAGTGATAAAAATATAGAGGAACGAAAGACGAACTGATAATTGTTGATGGAGAAGGGGATGCACGAGGGCATCCCCAAGCTTAGATGCTTGAGTCTTCTTGAATATTTCTTGGGGGTGCACGGGGGCATCCCCAAGCTTGAGCGTTTGACACTCCTGAATCTTTTTATCATCTTCCCTCGCACACTTGAAAACTCCCTTCATACATAACTCATCATAATCTGATTAGCGAAGTTAGTACCCTTAATAAAATAATTTTTCCTTGCTGGAAATAAGGATATTCTTGAAGGTCTACTGTTTCTCAAGATTGCCAAAAGGTTTTTGCAAAGAAAAAGCAAGCTCAAGGTTTGCAAAATGAAGAAAAGGCAAAACAGGACAGAATCTGTGAAAAACAGACCAGTAGGTAGTAAATGATTTGTTCGGGGCACTTCTGCAACTCAAATCAAAAAACTCAGAACAGACGCCCGAAATACAATTGTATAGAGCACACTGTCGAAAAAATTCAGACCAAAAAGATGATCTGGTGATTTTATACGAATTTTTCTATCCAAGGACAGAATCTGTTTCCTGGACAGCACGTCACAACTTTTGAACTTTCTTGCAATCAGAGGCTACACTTGGCACAAAGTTGAAAAGTAAAGATACAATGATGATGCTACTGTAGTAACAACATCAAGACACAACAAAAGCAAAATAAAATTTTATTCATTGTGGGCTGCCTCCCAAAAGCGCTTTCTTTTATGACTTTAAGCTAGGCATAATGCAAAGAGAAATCAATAATCATCATAATAATCGGAGTTATAAATTGCTTCAAATGGTTCCTTAACAAGTTCATTCTTGTTCCTTCTAGGAAAGGGGTACACACCTTTTGCCTTCCCGCGTAAGCGGATTTGTCCCTTACCTATATCGATGAAGCCTTTTACTGCTCGGAGGAAGTCCCTTCCAAGCACTATATTTCCTTGGTTTGGCTTCATGATGAAGAAATCAACCATTGTAATCCCTTTAAGGAATGTAACTGGCACATCTTTTATTCTTCGCTGGATCTTAGAAATATCTCCATTAGTGTGTTCATGATAAGATGATAATCTATCCATGTTAAATTTTAAAGAATCATGAACAATTTTTGGCATAGTAGAAACCATAGATCCAATATCACAATAAGCAAGGAAGTCTTGATAAGAGATGCTAATCCTAACAAAAGGCTCCCAATCATTGTCTATTTCCAAAATATCTCTCTTATTGGGTTCGGGTTTCTCTACCTTCATCAAGTCTAGAGCATCCATTCTTTTCTCAATAGTAGCAAGTCTATCTATGACAATATCAAAATTATGATCATAAACAAAGTAACTAGATAGACCATGTATAATTTCAAGAGCTCTAGCTTCATCACACTCTAGGAAATCTCCTTCAGCTATAATATCAAGAGAGTGTTTACACCATTTAAAAAGACCATGGTAAAAATTTCTAAGCACAATTTTTATAGGTATCCAAGGCATAATTTTTCTATGTGCATCAGAAATTCTGTCCCATGCCTTCTTCATATTTTCTCCATTCCTTTGATGGAAATCTAGAACTTCTGATTCCCTCAAAGCACCAAATCCTAACATGCTTGACTAAACAGAAAGGACTACTAGCAAATAATTTTTTTATGATTTTTGATAGAAGACACTAAAGCAAAAACTGAAAGGTAAACTAACAAGACTAAAAAGCAAAGGTAAAAGATAGCGTGCAACTCCCCTATCTTGAAGAGTGGAGTCCCCGACAACGGCGCCAGAAAACTTTGCTTGATGGCTTCTCGCCCCTCGTTGGTTACCCCAAGTGGAAGGTTTGAGATGCAGTGTAGCGGTAGTTTTCCCTTGGCAAAGATACCAAGGATCGAATTCCCCTGAGACTCCAAGGTTCAACAAGAAGGTGTCAACTGCTAACGGCGCCAGATATTTAGCAATCGACTGGACCTGCACACAGATACAAATAACTTTGCTCCCAACGAGTACAGAGAGGTTGTCAATCCCTCCGGCCTTGTCGTTTACAAAGGATCAAACACAAGAGATAATAGTGATAGGTATAACTGCAACTAGTAAGTAAGAACTGAAAGTAAATAGCGGATGTGATCAGTGATGGTAATATGGACCGGGGTCCCATGATGTTCACTAGTGATGTCTCTCTCCCAAAAGACGATAAAACATCTATGTGAGGTAAACGAATTACAGCTGGGCAATTGACAGGATTATGTGCGCAAACCAATGCTAACTATGTTGCAAGAAAGGTAGAGGTTCAAAGCATGGGCGGTACGCCAAGGTAAGTAGACCGAAATCCATCTGCATCTACTACTAATCATCCACCTTGAGATATCTATCCAGAACATCTCGCTGGTATTAAGTTGCGAGTCCCACCCATAGTGTAAACTCAAAGCAACAGACAACTGTATTAAAAGAACTTTGCGTAAAGTAAACAATCCTTGCACCCGCGAGTACAAGCACCGTTGTTTTCCCCCTTGTGGCAACAGCACATCCCCTAGACTCATGTTTCTGTCACTCAAGCTAGTCATCGAGGGGCATGAACCCACAATCAAGCATAACGTTCCCTCTTGGAGTTACTACCTACTACTCGGCCAAAGCAATAAATAGCAACGGAGAACATGCAAGAATTACTCAAGAACATAAATATAAAAGAGGTAAATCAAATATATTACTCAAACACAATCTGAACATAATCTCATAATCCATCGGATCCCAGCAAACTCATCATAGCAACAGCATAAGGATTACATATGTGCCTCGATCATGTAGGGCAGCTCACGAGGTCTAATTAGTGAAGAACAAAAAGGGGAGGAGAACATCACATAGCTACTGGTCATGGACCCATGGTCCAAGGGAGACTACTCACAACTCATCCGGGAGGCGTCCATGGTGGTGGAGAGGCTCCCGGTGGTGATCCTCCCCTCCGGCAGGGTGCCGGGAAGAGTTCTCCTGGTGCTCCCAATCTTGGAAGTGCGGCGGCGGCGGAACAGAGATGAGATCGCGAAAAAGGGTTCCGTCCTCGAGGGTTTCGGGACGCGGTGTAAATATATGCCAAAGGGGGGCGTCAGAGGGGGCCTGGGGGGCCCAGGCGCCCTGGCGGCGCGGCCTAGGGGGGGGCACGCCCCCTGGCCGCCTGGAGGCCTGGTGGCCCCCCTCCAGCCCTACTTTGGCCGCATGGAAGCTTCCGGAACGCTGATTTTTTTTATATTTTTCCTGGAATTTTTCTAGCAGTTTACGTAATGGGAAAACCTGAAATACAAAAACAGCAGAAAACAGAAACTGGCACTGGGGTGCACTGAGTTAATAGGTTAGTCCAAATATGATCAAAAGTGTATGGAAGTGCATAAATAACATAGCAATATCACACAAAAAGAGGCATGGAGCAAGCAGAAATTATAGATACGTTTTGGACGTATCACGTGCCCGCGACCCGCTCTGTTAACCGCCGCCCGACCCGTTTAGGTAAAGGTCGGTTTTTTTAGACCGTTCGGTTTAAAAAAAAACTTAGATCAGTTTTTTTTATAGATCGGTACGTTTTTTTTTGGTTTAGTTAGTTTGCGGATGTTCGTCCATACGTTCGTTTTAACGAACGTTGTTCACCCGTTAGCCGCAGACAGCGAACGTTCGTTCGTTAGCCTGTTCGTCCGTTTTCTTTTTCAGGGCTTTATCCTTGATTATTTTCGACCGTGATTTCTGCCCTGATCTTATTTTTCTTTTTTCTTTTCGCTCGAGAGTCGGAATCAGGTAATTCAAAATCCCAGATCTTTGTCACGAAGCCCTCTTTCCATTTAAACAACTTGAACAAGGTTTTGCTACTGTAAAATTTGACTTTAGATCAATCTAGTAAACGGATCTTGTTTCTTTCGCAGTTTAAATTTCGTTGCTCCGTTTGATTTGAATCTTTTTTGCAAACCGGAGTTCTTAAGTTGAACTTTCTGGTTAGATCTTCTTGTTTGGAGTTCCGCTTGTGCATCTTTGCTTGATTTCTTATGTATGCTATTGTTTGCTTGCGATAGAATACCCGGACTGCGAAGCGTGCTACTACGAGTCTCTAGGTTTTGCGAATAATCAGCAAGGCAAGTAACACTGTGATCATACCTCTTTATTACCTAGATTTTATGCATTAGATCAAACCCTCACACATTGCATGAGTAGGATCTCTTAACTTGTGGGTCTGGGAAGTAGATTGAGGTAGAACCTATTACCTGCATTTTTTTATTTTCAAACCCTTGGGAGTTACTTCTACGTTATGCTTAGGTTGCCATGCTATGCTCGTAGACGTGGTTTGGGTTTGAGTGAAATCCATGATAGATGTGAGATGTTAATTAATGGTTCAACTTAAGGTGGCTACTTGAATACACATCTGGGTGGATTGGTTGCAGGGCACCTGGAGAATCCAGTGTTGTCCTAGGAAATCCCGGGGTTCCGTGTGATTTTTCCTATGGAATGCCACCCAGGCTCAAAGGGATCATAAAACTATTCATGCTAGAAACTTCTGTGTGCAGCCATAATGCCATTATGGGCTCTGGCATAGTATGAGTATGTTGTGTGAGCTCTTTCAGTGGAGGACTAGCAGATGTAGGGGAAAGTAGGTGTACAGGTCCACCCGGGGTAAAGAGTAAATGCTTCTGAAAGACTGTGTCTCGGTCATCCGTTTCTCAAACACCATGCAGTGCGAGAAATCCAACGGAGGAGATCGAGTCTTGTGAGGAAAAGTGCACAAACCTCTGCAGAGTGTACAAACTGATCATGATTAACCGTGTCCCCGGTTATGGACAATCTTGAGTATCTGGTACTTGAATTATTGGTTGATCTCATCACTCTAAAACTAATTTGTTCGGTTAATGATTACTTTAATTGGGATTGAGTTGGAGGAACCTTCTCAATGATGTTTCAACTACCATGATAGTTAAAATAAAATGTATTCCTTTGTTGTAGGGAAAAATTGGCTTTACGCAAAAACTTTAACCTTAGAGCCTCCACCAGCCAAATATGCATATAGTGTTAGCCTTTGTTTCTGTTACTTGCTCTACTATGTTATCTTGCCAGCATATTCCATGTGCTGACCCGTTTCGGACCGCAACATGTTACGTTGCAGACTTTTCAGACGAGGAGTAAGACGTGTTAGGTCGTTTGTCATGCACTCAGCTATGCCGTTGGAGTTGATGGACTCACTTATCTTCCAAGCCTTTCGCTGTTATTTTGTTAGATGGCCTTAAGCCATAGACTTTTGTAATAAGTTCTCTTTTGAGACATTCGATGTAATAAGTGTGTGATTGCCACTCTGTTATAAATCCTTCAAGTACTATGTGTGTCAGCATTACCGATCCAGGGATGACACAGAACACAGAGACTTCGGT
Source organism: Secale cereale (assembly GCA_902687465.1). NCBI lineage: Eukaryota > Viridiplantae > Streptophyta > Magnoliopsida > Poales > Poaceae > Secale > Secale cereale. The sequence goes on along the minus strand of LR738713.1, from coordinate 32,344,179 downwards.
CCATTCTGATCGTGGTCGCTACATGAACGTATTGTATTGTTGCCATCGAGGATAAAAAGATGGGGTTTATAACATATTGCTTGAGTGTATCCCTCTACATAATGTCATCTTGCTTAAAGCATTACTCTGTTCTTATGAACTTAATACTCTAGATGCATGCTGGATAGCGGTCGATGTGTGTAGTAATAGTAGTAGATGCAGAATCGTTTCGGTCTACTTGTCACGGACTTGATGCCTATATATAATGATCAAGCCTATATATTCTCAAAATTATTCTCTTTTCTATCAATTGCTCGATAGTAATTTGTTCACCCACCGTAGAATTCTGCTATCATGAGAGAAGCTACTAATGAAACCTATGTCCCCGGGTCTATTCTCAACATATCAATGTACAATCTACTTTACTTTGTTGTTTTTACTTTCTGTTCTTATATCCAAAAATACCAAAAATATCAAACTATCATGTCTATCAGATCTCACTTTCGTAAGCCACGGATCTCACTTTTGTAGTAACCTATGACCTTATCGAGTTGGCTGCGAAGTTCTTATTTGTTTGTGCAGGTGCGAGGGACTCACGTGTGGTCTCCTACTGGATTGATACCTTGGTTCTCAAAAACTGAGGGAAATACTTACGCTACTGTGCTGCATCACCCTTTCCTCTTTGAGGGAATACAACGCAAGCTCGAGAAGTAGCAAGAAGAATTTATGGCGCCGTTGCCTGGGAGGCTTACGCAAAAGTCATATACCAAGTACCTATCACAAACCCTTATCCTTCGCATTACATTTATTTGCCTCTCGTTTTCCTCTCCCCCACTTCACCCTTGCCGTTTTATTTGCCCTTCTTTTTGCTGTGTGTTTACTGTTCGCTTGCCTCTTGTTTGCTTGTGTTTCTATGTGCCCTCTATTAGCTTGCATCTTCGCTTGCTAAATTATGGATCCTCATCCACTTGCTAATCTTTTTAAAAGATCCAATTATGTTGAACCTATTGCTAGTGAGTTGTGTGCACTAGATTATCTTTATGGGGTTTTGCTTGAAATTCATGAATCTGGAAATTGTGAATAATTGTTAAAAGAAAAAGTGATTCATGATAGCCCCTTGAATGAAAAGCATGATTGCAATTATAAATTCTATTAATGTCAATTGTGCTAATGATATGCAAAACCCTAAGCTTGGGGATGCTTATTTAGCTATGCTCACTACTTGTTGCAATGATCATGATTGGGGTGATTCTTCTTATAATTTTGAAAATTTATTCAATCCCCATGACGAATGTAAGATTGATAATAATGTTTGCAATAATATTGAAAGTGGGTTTGGAAGAGTGTCAACTTTAGATCCCACATATTTGGAGAATTTTCAATCTTATGGAGTTTTTGATAAAAGTGGGCTTGGAGAGGTCATGACTTTAGTTAACGTTGCTCCCACTATTTTGGAAAAGTGTCAACTCTGTATGCATGTGGATCGTGTTGAGAATATGTTTCGTGATAGCTATATTGTTGAATTTACTTATGATCCTACATGCTATTATTATGAGAGAGGAAAATATGGTTGTAGAAATCTTCATGTTACTAAATTACCTCTCTTCGTGTTGAGATTGATCTTGTTTCTTTCTTCTTCCTTGCATATGTCAGATCTTGCTTGTCTTGGTAATTTATTTTCCTATAAAATTCCCCTAGCTAGAATTAGATTTGTTTGTCACGTGTTTTATGATGCTCTCTTTGTCCTTCAATTCTTATCTTTCATGTGAGCATCATTGAATTATCAATGCCTAGCTAGGGGCGTTAAACGATAGCGCTTGTTGGGAGGCAACCCAATTTTATTTTCTTTGTTTTTGCTTCTGTTTAGGAATAAATGTTGCATCTAGCTTCTGTTTAGATGTGGTTTTGTGTTTTAATTAGTGTTTGTGCCAAGTAGAACCTTTGGGAAGACTTGTGTGAAGTTTATATGATCTTGCTGTAAAAAACAGAAACGTTAGCGCTCACGAGAATAGTCGCCAGATTTTACTGGAGAGTGTTATTTAGTTGATTCTTTTTGCAGATGATTAATAGACAAATTCCTCACGTTTACAAATTTATTTCAATTTTTTTGGAGTTACATAAGTATTCAAAAGTTACAGATTACTACAGACTGTGCTGTTTTTGACAGATTCTGTTTTTCGTGTATTGTTTGCTTATTTTGATGAATCTATGAGTAGTATTGGGGAGTATGAATCATAGAGAAGTTGGAATACAGTAGGTTTAACACCAATATAAACAAAGAATGAGTTCATTACAGTACCTTTGAGGGGTGGTTTGTTTTCTTATACTAACAGAGCTCACGAGACTTTTGGCTAAGTTTTGTGTTGTGAAGTTTTCAAGTTTTGAGTATGGCTTTGATGGACTATGGAACAAAGAGTGGCAAGAGGCTAAGCATGGGGATGCCCAAGGCACCCCAAGGTAAAATTCAAGGACAACCAAGGGCCTAAGCTTGGGGATGCCCCAGGAAGGCATCCCCAGTTTCGTCTTCATCTATCGTTAACTATACTCGAGACTATATTTTTATTCACCACATGATATGTGTTTTGCTTGGAGCGTCATGTATGATTTGAGCCTTTGCTTGTTAGTTTGCCACAATCATCCTTTCTAGACACACCTTTTTGATAGAGATAAATATGGTTTAGAATTTGTTAGAACACTCTATGTGCTTCACTCATATCATTTGAGCTAAATACTTTTGCTCTTGTGCTTCACTTATATCTTTTAGAGCACGGTGGTGATTTTATGTAACATCCCAAATTTTTAATTTGGAATGTTATACATAGATCATATTTGCATTTCATGTTTTTGCATTTTTGTTCGTGGCGATCCTCGAAATTCTAAGCAACTCAAGGACCTACGGAGAGAGTTGGGAATTTTACCGTTTTCGTATTTGAGTTCGCTCGAATACCGGTACGAGGACAGTGTGATTCTAATAATTTTTCTATCCTAAAAATATTTCTAAATACAAAATATGAGCGGAGATAATATGACTTCTCCAAAATAACAGAAATATTGGAGGAAAAATGTTAAAATCACTTTTGGTATTTTTCTGGTTTTATTTGCGGATTTATTTGCATAGGAAAAATACGCGATTTTCAAAATTGCACTTTGTTCCGGGAAAAATGTTCACTTTGTCCTAAATATTATTAGAGGACGGTGAAAATTTATTTCGGGAATTTTCGAGTCCGTTTAGTATTTTGTTCGTTAGTTTTTCTGCGCCGGGATTCTTTTAGAAAAAAAAATTAGGAAACCTACTTGGAGTCGTGAAGGCCCAGAACTCCTGGGCTTTATAAGCGCAGCGCCCCGGCCCGACCGCCCCAGCCCACCGCGCCTCGCCTGCCCTAACCCTAGCGCCGCCGCCGCCCGAGCCCGCCGCCGCCGCCGCCCGCGCAGCCGCCCGCCGCCGCCCGCGCCTGCCGCCCCGCCGCCCGCGCCTTCCGCCCCGCGCCGCCGCCTGCCGCCCCGCGACGCCGCAGCCCCGCCGCCTCGCCTCGCCGGAGCACCGCCGTCGCCGGAGTTCATCGTCGAGGTATCGGTTTTTTTATAGAAACCGATCGGTTTAGTAATAAAACCGTAGATTCGTTTTTTTAGATTAGACCGGTTCGTTTTTTTCAGTTTAGCTATTTAGCGGACGTTCGTCCGTACGTTCGTTTTAACGAACGGTTTTCGTTAGTTAACCACAGACAGCGAACGTTCGTTCGTTAGCCTGTTCGTCGTTTTCTTTTCGGGGTAATTATCCACGGTTATTCCGATCGCGATTTCTGCCCTGATCTTGTTTCGCATTTTTCTTTTCGCTCGAGAGTCGGAATCTGATGATTCAAAATCCCAGATCTTCGTCTCGAAGCCCTCTTTACGTTTAATCAACTGGAATAAACTTTTGGCTACTGTAAATTTGACTTTAGGCCAACTAGTAAACCGGAGCTCGTTTCTTTTGCAGTTTGAGTTTCGTTGCTTCTTTCGAGTTTATTCTTTTTGCAAACCGGAGTTCTTAAGTTGAACTTTTTGGTTAGATCTCTTATTTGAGTTTTACCCGTGCATTAGTTAAGTACTTATTGTATGCTTTTTTGATTGCGATAGAGTACCCGGAGTGCGCCGCTTGCTACTTTGAGTCTCTAGGTTTTGCGGATCATCAGCAAGGCAAGTAACACTTTGATCATACTTTCCAATTACCCAGTTTTCATTGCATTAGTCCAACCCTCACACATTGCATGAGTAGGATCAATTAACTTGTGGGATTGGGAAGTAGATTGCGGTAGTACCTATTACCTGCATTACATTCAAACCCTTGGGAGTTACTTCTACGTTGCTGTTAGGACATGCTATGCTCGTAGACGTGGATTGGGTGAGTGAAATCCATGACATATGTGAGTTTGTTAATTAATGGTTCAACTTAAGGTGGCAACATTAATACACATCTGGGTGGATTGAGGCATCTGGGTATTCCAGTGATTGCCTGTTTTTCTTTTGGACCGCCACCCAGGCTCAAAGGGATCATGAGATTATTCATACTAGAAACTTCCGTGTACAGCCACAATGCTATTATGGGCTCTAGCATAGTATGAGTAAGTCGTGCGAACTCTTACAGTGGTGGACTAGCAGATGTAGGGGATGTAGGTTGGTACGGTCCGCCCGATCGTAAGGTGCTAGCGCTTCTGAAAGACTATGTCTCGGTCATCCGTTTCTCAAACACCATGCAGTGCGAGAAACCAAACGGAGGCGATCGAGTCTTGTGGGAAAAGTGCACAAATCTCTGCAGAGTGTACAAACTGATCATGATTAGCCGTGTCCCCGATTATGGACGTCTTGAGTATCTAGTACTTGGATTTTCATGTGCATCTCATCATGTTACTCTAATTTAATATTGTTGGGTTTAATGATTATTTTAATTGGGGTTGAGAGGATGTCTATCTTCTCAACGATGTTTCAACTACCATGATAGTTAATTAAAAATGCATTCCTTTGAAGTAGGGAAAAATTGGCTTTACGCAAAAACTTAACCATAGAGCTTTCCACCAGCCATATTGCATATAGTATAGCCTTACTTTCATTGCATTCTCTTGTGTTACCTTGCCAGCATATTCCATGTGCTGACCCGTTTTCGGGCTGCAACGTTTCATGTTGCAGACTTTTCAGACGACGAGTAAGATGCCCCTCTTAGGTCGTGGTTCTATACTCAGTGATGCCGCTGGAGTTGATGGACTCACTTATCTTCCAAGCCTTCCGCTGTTATCATATTAGATGGCCTTCAGCCATATTATTTGTAATAAATTCATCGTTGGACTATCGATGTAATGAGTGTGTGATTGCTACTCTGTTATAAATCCTTCAAGTACTGTGCGTGTCAGCATTACTGATCCAGGGATGACACTGATGCATAGAGATCAGACTGTTTGAGGTCTGGTCGCTACAAGATGGTATCAGAGCACACGCTGACTATAGGACACGACCACTAAGACAAGCCCTAGAACACAATTCACTCTTCTCTTTTCTGACTCCTCATCTTTTCTACTCTTTAGGATGGTGGAAGCAAAGCACAAGTTCATGCAACCGGATGATGACACGCCATTTGGACGACACATGAAGGAAGTTACAAGATATCTCAACATTGGATTACCAAGTTTCACCGGAACCTACAATGCCACTCTACCTGAGGAGGAGCGTTGGTTGATTCAAGCCCAAGTTCCAGGAAGGACGTTTGCACCCGTCACCTCACTCATAGAATTTTCCTTTAATGCACCTACATGGAGCCTAGGAAGGAGTATGGCAGCCCACAATGCTATGGGAGGATTGGAGAAGTCTACAAGCAGGAGCTAAAGGACACCATCTACCAGATTTGTGGACGCCAAGATGAGAATTGGGATATGATCAGCACCTGGAAGGGTATATCCATTGTAGCATTCATCCAGGAGTTGAACCACCACATTCGTCGCCAGGAGCACCAGATATGTGCAGGGATGATAGATTTGAAGAAAGCCCTAAATAGGAATTTGGAGCTAGAAGAAGAACTCAAGTCTACACGCGACGGATATGAGGAGGAGATGAAGATACTTGTGGAGAAAAATGATGATTTGACCCGGAAGTTAGGGATACTCATGGGAGAAGAAGACGAGGAAGAAGAACCCAAGGAGATTCCACCGGAAGACTATATCATCATAGATGACACGGATTCGGAAGCTGAGGATAGCAAGGATGAAGACTATGAAGATGAAGCTGGAGCAGATATTATGGAATCCTCTTCCAATCAATATTTTTAGATGAGCACCCTGTGACTAGTAGTTTACCTCCATATATTAGCTTTAGAGCACCTTGTAACGATCGTTGGCTTTGTAAGACCTTGTTTGAAATTGATTGGTGTGATATGATTGTGTGTTTGTCTCATGTGCATATGGGTAGTGATTTTCCCTTAGACCTCTTTTCTATTCTAATCTCTTCCCTCTACACCCATTAGATGCTTCCAAGACGTGAATTCGAGTTTCCCCCTGAGCTCACCCAGTTGATCCAGCAGCAGAACACCCTGATGCAACTTCTTGTCCAGAACACTCAGAACCACCAGAACAACAACAACCCTCCACCACCACCACCTGTGGACAACCTGATACGTTTCTTAAGGTTGCAACCACCCGTCTTTGCTAGCAGCATCGAACCAATTGTGGCTGATAACTGGCTACGTAAGATTGGAAGGGATTTGACCACCGCCAATTGCTCGGATGCTGAGAAGGTGCGATTTGCCGCACACCAGTTGTCTGGACCAGCCGCAGCATGGTGGGAGAATTACACAGCCACTTATCCCGTAGCCAATGTGACTTGGGATCAGTTTCAGCAAGCTTTTCGTACCGCCCATGTCTCAATTGGAGCCATGAGTATGAAGAAGCAGGAGTTTCGCAATTTGCGCCAAGGGAATCGTACTGTGGCTTAGTACGTGGATGAGTTTAGTACCTTATCTCGTTATGCCCCAGATGATGTCACCACAGATGCCAAGAAGCAGGAGAGATTCATGGAAGGGCTAAATGATGAGATGAGTGTACAGTTGATGGTGGCAACTTTCAATAATTACCAGGAGTTGGTTGACCGCGCCTTAATGATTGAAAGGAAGCATCAACAGATTGAGAGTCGCAAGAGGAAGTATGGGCAAGGAAAGTATAATTCTGGAGCTCAGCAGAAACCCCGCTTTACCCCTAAAGCGATAGGACAGTTTCAGCATACCCATGGAGGAAGGTAGCTCGCACAATCACAATGGCACCAAGAATGGCAATGGAAATGGGAATGGAGCCAATGGAAACCAGAACCGCCCTACACCATCCACACCCACCAAGAGGGATTTCAGCCATGTCACTTGCTACAAGTGCGGGAAGAATGGACATTATGCCAATGAATGCCCAGAAGTTAAGAATGGGAATGGCAATGGAAGCGCCGGGAAGAAGCCCAACCCGTTCAACAAAGGACAAGTGAACCACGTGACTGTGGAGGAAGTAGAGGAGCAACCAGATGCAGTTATAGGTAAGTTCTTAGTTAAGTCCTTTACTGCACTCGTTCTTTTCGATACTGGTGCATCGCATTCATACACTTCAAGGGGATTCGTGGATAAGTATAAGCTGCCGACCCAAGCCCTTAGATCGCCCATGTTAGTAACCTCACCAGGATCGGAGTATATGGCTAAGTCATGGTGTGATCAGTTGCCCCTAAGGATTGGTAATTACATTTTCCCTTCGGACCTAATAGTATTGGAATCTCAAGGACTGGATGTGATATTAGGCATGGATTGGTTATCTAAGTATGAAGGGAATATTGAATGTGCCAGTAAGACCATTTTGCTTACCACGCCGGAAGGAAGAAGGATCAAGTATGTATCCCGGCATGAGTCAAAGAGGAGTAGGTTAAATTCCTTGTCAGGAGTTGTTCAGGAGGAAGTGCCAGTAGTGAAGGATTATCCGGATGTGTTTCCAAAGGAGTTACCTGGCATGCCACCGGATAGAGATATAGAGTTTTTGATTGAACTTTTGCCAGGCACCGGGCCAATTTCTAAGAGACCATATAGGATGCCCACAAAGGATTTGGAGGAAATTAAGAAGCAGATTAAGGAGTTACTGGATAAAGGATTCATACGCCCAAGTTCTTCGCCTTGGGGTTCGCCAGTACTTCTAGTGGAGAAGAAGGATGGATCGTTAAGGATGGTTGTTGATTACCGAGGATTGAATGAAGTAACGATCAAGAACAAGTACCCACTGCCAATGAATCAATGATCTGTTCGATAGATTGCAAGGAGCTAAGGTATTTTCCAAGATCGATCTACGATCAGGGTACCATCAATTGAAGATCCGAGAGCAAGATATACCTAAGACGGCCTTTACCACTAGGTATGGGTTGTACGAGTATACCGTTATGTCGTTTGGTCTGACAAACGCACCGGCATACTTTATGAACCTGATGAACAAAGTGTTTATGGAGTATTTGGATAAGTTCGTCGTAGTGTTCATAGATGATATATTGATCTTCTCGAAGGATGAAGAGGAGCATGCAGAGCATTTGCGATTGGTATTGGAGAAGCTCAGAGAACATCAGTTATATGCCAAGTTTAGCAAATGTGAGTTTTGGTTGAAGGAAGTCGGATTCCTCGGACATGTTATATCCGGAGAAGGAATAGCAGTAGATCCCGCTAAGGTGGACACAGTGACCAGTTGGGAAGCACCGACAACAGTTGGAGAGATCCGGAGTTTTCTTGGACTCGCAGGATACTACCGGAGATTCATCGAGAATTTCTCAAAGATTGCAAAGCCAATGACGGAGTTGTTGAAGAAGGACACCAAGTTCATTTGGACAGAAGAATGTGAGACTAGTTTCCAGGAATTGAAGAAAAGGTTGGTATCATCCCCTGTGTTGATTCTGCCAGATCAACATAAGGATTATGAGGTGTACTGCGACGCTTCACGTCGAGGACTTGGAGCTGTTCTTATGCAGGAAGGAAGAGTTGTTTCGTATGCTTCACGACAACTAAAACGTCATGAGATGAACTATGCCACCCACGATTTGGAGTTAGCAGCCGTAGTGCATGCATTGAAGACATGGAGACATTTTCTTATTGGAAACCATTGTGAAGTATATACGGATCATAAGAGTTTGAAGTATATATTCACTCAGAAGGAGCTGAATCTTAGGCAAAGGAGATGGCTGGAACTCATTAAGGATTATGATATGAGATTGCATTATCATCCCGGAAAGGCTAACGTAGTAGCCGATGCGCTAAGCCGTAAGAGCCATGTCAATACCCTGATGATGGAGGAGTTTCCAAAGGAGTTAGCCGAGGACCTACGAGAACTACGTTTGGAGATAGTTCCGAGAGGCTATATAGCAACATTAGAAATCCAGTCTACCCTGATGGATAAAATCAGAGAAGCTCAGAAAGCTGACAAAAAGGTTGCCTCTATAAAGGAGAGGATGAGCGAAGGAAAAGCTAAAGGATTTCGTGAGGATGAACACGACACCCTATGGTTTGAGGATCGAATCTATGTGCCCAATGACCCGGAGATCAGGAAGTTGATTTTACAGGAGGCCCATGATTCACCATACTCGATTCACCCAGGAAATACTAAGATGTATTTGGATTTGAAGGATATTTTCTGGTGGACGGTATGAAGAAGGATATCGCGGAGTATGTAGCAGTTTGTGATGTGTGCCAGAGAGTAAAGGTAGAACATCAGAAGCCAGCAGGATTATTACAACCTATGCCAATACCCGAATGGAAGTGGGAGAAGCTTGGCATGGATTTTATCACCGGATTGCCCAGGACCAAAGCAGGATATGATTCAATCTGGGTAGTAGTAGACCGATTGACGAAGGTAGCCCACTTTATTCCTATGAAAACCACATATACCAGTGCAAAGTTGGCTAAGATATACATGACCAGAATTGTATGTCTGCATGGAGTTCCGAGGAGCATCGTATCATATAGAGGAACCCAGTTTACCTCAAAGTTCTGGAATCAGTTACATGAAACTTTGGGTACCAGGCTAGAGTTTAGCACAACGTTTCATCCGCAGACAGATGGACAGACTGAAAGAGTCAATCAGATTTTGGAGGATATGCTGAGAGCCTGTGCATTAGATTATGGATCTAGTTGGGATGACAACTTGCCCTACGCGGAGTTCTCATACAACAACAGTTACCAGGCCAGTTTGAAGATGGCACCGTTCGAGGCATTGTATGGAAGGAGATGCTGAACACCGTTGTCATGGGACGAAGTTGGAGACCGACAATTGTTTGGACCAGACATAATTAAAGAGTCTGAGGAGAAGGTGAAGTTGATCCGAGATAGACTGAAAGTAGCTCAGTCCAGGCAGAAGAGTTATGCAGACTCAAAGCGCAAGGAGATAACCTATGAGATCGGAGATAGAGCGTACTTGAGAGTATCGCCTCTGCGAGGAGTTAAACGTTTCGGAGTTAAAGGGAAGTTAGCCCCGAGATTTGTGGAACGCATGGGAGAGGTTGCATATATGTTGGAGTTGCCCGAAGGATTGTCAGGAGTGCACGACGTGTTTCACGTTTCGCAGCTTAAGAAGTGTCACGCGGAGATGGCCGATATACTGCTTAGAGACACAGTACCCCTGGAAGCAATTCAGTTGGACAGTGATCTGACCTACGAGGAGAAGCCTGTTAAGATTCTCGAATTTTCGAGCAGAGTTACTCGCAGTAAGGTTATCAAGTTTTGCAAAGTTCAGTGGAGTCACCACACCGAGGAAGAAGCCACCTGGGAACGAGAAGATGATCTATGCAAGGACCACCCACACCTGTTCTCTAGCCAAGTCAAATCTCGAGGGCGAGACTCATTCTAAGGGGGGTAGGTTTGTAACATCCCAAATTTTCAATTTGGAATGTTATACATAGATCATATTTGCATTTCATGTTTTTGCATTTTTGTTCGTGGCGTTCCTCGAAATTCTAAGCAACTCAAGGACCTACGGAGAGAGTTGGGAATTTTACCGTTTTCGTATTTGAGTTCGCTCGAATACTGGTACGAGGACAGTGTGATTCTAATAATTTTTCTCTCCTAAAAATATTTCTAAATACAAAATATGAGCGGAGATAATATGACTTCTCCAAAATAACAGAAATATTGGAGGAAAAATGTTAAAATCACTTTTGGTATTTTTTTGGTTTTATTTAAGGATTTATTTGCATAGGAAAAATATGCGATTTTCAAAATGGCATTTAGGTCCGGGAAAAATGTTCACTTTGTCCTAAATATTATTAGAGGACGGTGAAAATTTATTTCGGGAATTTTGGAGTCCGTTTGGTATTTCTTTCGTTAGTTTTTCAGCATCGGGACTCTTTTAGAAAAAAAATAAAAAAAATTAGGAAACCGACTTGGAGTCGTGAAGGCCCAGGACTCCTGGGCTTTATAAGCGCAGCGCCCCGGCCCGACCGCCCCAGCCCACCGCGCCTCGCACGCCCTAACCCTAGCGCCGCTGCCGCCCGAGCCCGCCGCCGCCGCCGCTCGCGCCGCCGCCGCCGCCCGCGCCAGCCGCCCCGCGCCGCCGCAGCCCCGCCGCCTCGCATCACCGCCGCGCCGCCACCTCGCCTCGCCGGAGCACCGCCTTCGTCAGAGTTCGTCGTCGAGGTATCGGTTTTTCTTAGAAACCGATCGGTTTAGTAATAAAACCGTAGATTTGTTTTTTTAGATTAGACCGGTTCGTTTTTTTCAGTTTAGCTATTTAGCGGACGTTCGTCCGTACGTTCGTTTTAACGAACGGTTTTCGTTAGTTAACCACAGACAGCGAACGTTCGTTCGTTAGCCTGTTCGTCGTTTTCTTTTCGGGGTAATTATCCGCGGTTATTCCGATCGCGATTTCTGCCCTTATCTTGTTTCGCGTTTTTCTTTTCGCTCGAGAGTCGGAATCTGGTGATTCAAATCCCAGATCTTCGTCTCGAAGCCCTCTTTACGTTTAATCAACTGGAACAAACTTTTGGCTACTGTAAAATTTGACTTTAGGCCAACTAGTAAACCGGAGCTCGTTTCTTTTGCAGTTTGAGTTTCGTTGCTTCTTTTTGCAAACCGGAGTTCTTAAGTTGAACTTTCTGGTTAGATCTCTTATTTGAGTTTACCTGTGCATTAGTTAAGTACTTATTGTATGCTTGTTTGATTGCGATAGAGTACCCGGAGTGCGCCGCTTGCTACTTTGAGTCTCTAGGTTTTGCGGATCATCAGCAAGGCAAGTAACACTTTGATCATACTTTCCAATTACCCAGTTTTCATTGCATTAGTCCAACCCTCACACATTGCATGAGTAGGATCAATTAACTTGTGGGATTGGGAAGTAGATTGAGGTAGTACCTATTACCTGCATTACATACAAACCCTTGGGAGTTACTTCTACGTTGTTGTTAGGACATGCTATGCTCGTAGACGTGGATTGGGTGAGTGAAATCGATGACATATGTGAGTTTGTTAATTAATGGTTCAACTTAAGGTGGCAACATTAATACACATCTGGGTGGATTGAGGCATCTGGGTATTCCAGTGATTGCCTGTTTTTCTTTTGGACCGCCACCCAGGCTCAAAGGGATCATGAGATTATTCATACTAGAAACTTCCGTGTGCAGCCACAATGCTATTATGGGCTCTAGCATAGTATGAGTAAGTCGTGCGAACTCTTATAGTGGTGGACTAGCAGATGTAGGGGATGTAGGTTGGTACAGTCCGCCCGATCGTAAGGTGCTAGCGCTTCTGAAAGACTATGTCTCGGTCATCCGTTTCTCAAACACCATGCAGTGCGAGAAACCAAACGGAGGCGATCGAGTCTTGTGGGAAAAGTGCACAAATCTCTGCAAAGTGTAAAAACTGATCATGATTAGCCGTGTCCCCGGTTATGGACGTCTTGAGTATCTAGTACTTGGATTTTCATGTGCATCTCATCATGTTACTCTGATTTAATATTGTTGGGTTTAATGATTATTTTAATTGGGGTTGAGAGGATGTCTATCTTGTAAATGATGTTTCAACTACCATGATAGTTAATTAAAAATGCATTCCTTTGAAGTAGGGAAAAATTGGCTTTACGCAAAAACTTAACCATAGAGCTTTCCACCAGCCATATTGCATATAGTATAGCCTTACTTTCATTGCATTCTCTTGTGTTACCTTGCCAGCATATTCCATGTGCTGACCCGTTTTCGGGCTGCAATGTTTCATGTTGCAGACTTTTCAGACGACGAATAAGATGCCCCTTTTAGGTCGTGGTTCTATACTCAGTGATGCCGTTGGAGTTGATGGACTCACTTATCTTCCAAGCCTTCCGCTGTTATCGTATTAGATGGCCTTCAGCCATATTATTTGTAATAAATTCATCGTTGGACTATCGATGTAATAAGTGTGTGATTGCTACTCTGTTATAAATCCTTCAAGTACTGTGCATGTCAGCATTACTGATCCAGGGATGACACTAATGCACAGAGATCAGACTGTTTGAGGTCTGGTCGCTACATTTTATTTTGTAGAAATTGTTGATCTATCATGCTTCACGTATATCCTTTTGAAAGTCTTTTAGAACAGCATGGTAATGTGCTTTGGTTATAAAACTAGTCCTAATATGATAGGCATCCAAGATGAATGTAGTAAAAACTTTCATACAAAGTGCATTGAATATGATGAGAAGTTTGATACTTGATGATTGTTTTGAGATATGGGGATGGTGATATTAGAGTCATGCTAGTGGGGTAATTATGAATTTAATAAATACTTGTGTTAAAGTTTGTGATTCCCGTAGCATGCACGTATGGTGAACCGCTATGTGACGAAGTTAGAGCATGAGGTATTTGTTGAGTGTCATCCATTGTGTGGAGGTCGGGGGCGCGCGATGGTTTACTCCAACCAACCTCCCCCCTAGGAGCATGCGTTCATTGCTTTGTTTTGATGACTCGTAAATTTTTGCAATAAGTATATGAGTTACTTGTGACTAATGTTGAGTCCATGGATTATACGCACTCTCACCCTTCCACCATTGCTAGCCTCTCTTGTACCACGCAACTTTCGCCGGTACCATACACCCACCATATACCTTCCTCAAAACAGCCATCATACCTACCTATCATGGCATTTCCATAGACATTCCGAGATATATTGCCATGCAACTTTCCACAGTTTCTTTCATATGACACGCTTCATATTGTCATATTGCCATGCATGATCATGTAGTTGACATCGTATTTGTGGCTAGGCCACCATGCATAATTTTTCATACATGTCGCTCTTGATTCATTACACATCCCGGTACACCGCCGGAGGCATTCATATAGAGTCATACTTTGTTCTAGTATCGAGTTGTAATACCGAGTTGTAAATCAATATAAGTGTGATGATCGTCATATTTAGAGCATTGTCCCAAAGAAAAAAAAGAAAAAAAAGAAGGAAAGGCCAAGAAAAAGAAAGGCCCAAAAAAGGAAAAAAAAAAGAAAAGAAAAGGGACAATGCTACTATCTTTTTCCACACTTGTGCTTCAAAGTAGCACCATGTTCTGCATTATAGAGAGTCTCTTGTTTAGTCACTTTCGTATACTAGTGGGAATTTTCATTATAGAACTTGGCTTGTATATTCCAACGATGGGCTTCCTCAAATGCCCTAGGTCTTCATGAGCAAGCAAGTTGGATGCACACCCACTTAGTTTCTTTTGTTGAGCTATCATGCATTTATAGCTCTAGTGGATCCGTTGCATGGCAATCCCTACCCACTCACATTGATATCTATTGATGGGCATCTCCATAGCCCGTTGATAAGCCTAGTCGATGTGAGACTATCTTCCTCCTTTTTGTCTTCTCCACAACCACCACTCTATTCCACCTATAGTGCTATATCCATGGCTCACGCTCATGTATTGCGTGAAAGTTGAAAGGTTTGAAAAAATTGAGTATGAAAACAAGTGCTTGGCTGAAACCGGGGTTGTGCATGATATGAATATTTTGTGTGATGAAGAGGGAGCATGGCCATACTATATGATTTTGTAGGGATAACTTTCTTTGGCGATGTTATTTTGAGAAGACATGATTGCTTTGTTAGTGTGCTTGAAGTATTATTATTTCTTATGTCAATATAGACTTTTGTCTTGAATCTTTCGGATCTAAACATTCATGCCACAATAAAGAAATTACATTGAAAATTATGTTAGTTAGCATTCCACATCAAAAATTCTATTTTTATCATTTACCTACTCGAGGATGAGCAGGAATTAAGCTTGGGGATGCTTGATACGTCTCTAACGTATCTATAATTTTTTATTGTTCCATGCTATTATATATGATGTTTTGGATGTTTAATGGGCTTTATCATACACTTTTATATTATATTTGGGACTAACCTATTAACCCAAAGGCCTAGTGCAGATTGCTGTTTTTGGCCTATTTCAGGGTTCCGCAGAAAAGGAATATCAAACGGAGTCCAAACGGAATGAAACCTTCGCGAGAGTTATTTTTGGAACAAAATCAACACAAAAGACATGGAGTACACGCGAGGGAACAAAGGAGGTGGCCACGAGGGTCCAGGGCGCGCCCCCTCCTACAGGGAGTGCCCCCACCCTCGTGGGCCCCCTCTGGATCCCCTGATGCCCTCCTTCCTCCTATATATACCCATGTACCCTGAAAACATCGAGGCAACAGAGAAAACCCTAATTCCACTGCCGCAACCTTCTCTTCCCACGAGATCCCATCTTGGGGCCTGTTTCGGAGCTCCGCCGGAGGGGGGATCTTCCACATAGTGCTTCTACATCAACACCATTGCCTCACCATGAGTTGTGAGTAGTTTACCACAGACCTTCGGGTCCACAGTTATTAGCTAGATGGCTTCTTCTCTCTTTTTGGATATCAATACCAAGTTCTCCTCGGTATTCGAGGAGATCTATCTGATGTAATCTTTTTTTGCGGTGTGTTTGTCGAGATCCGATGAATTGTGGGTTTATGATCAAGATTATCTATGAGAAATATTTTGTTCTTTTCTGAATTCTTTTATGTATGATTATAATATCCTTGCAAGTCTCTTCGAATTATCGGTTTGGTTTGGCCTACTAGATCTATAGTTCTTGCAATGGGAGAAGTGCTGGGCTTTGGGTTCAATCTTGCGGTGTCCTTTCCCAGTGACAGTAGGGGCAGCAAGGCACGTATTGTATTGTTGCCATCAAGGATAAAAAGATGGCGTTTATATCATATTGCTTGAGTTTATCCCTCTACATCATGTCATCTTGCTTAAAGCATTACTCTATTCTTATGAACTTAATACACTAGATGCATGCTGGATAGCGGTCGATGTGTAGAGTAATAGTAGTAGATGCAGAATCGTTTTGGTCTACTTGTCACGGACGTGATGCCTATATATAATGATCAAGACTAGATATTCTCATAATTATTCACTTTTCTATCAGTTGCTCGACAGTAATTTGTTCACCCATCGTAGAATTCTGCTATCATGAGAGAAGCCACTAGTGAAACCTATGCCCCCCGGGTCTATTCTCAACATATCAATCTACAATCTACTTTACTTTGTTGTTTTTACTTTCGGTTCTTATATCCAAAAATACCAAAAATATAAAACTATCCTATCTACCAGATCTCACTTTCATAAGTGACCGTAAAGAGATTGACAACCCCTTATCGCGTTGGCTGCGAAGTTCTTATTTGTTTGTGTAGGTGCGAGGGACTCGCGCGTGGTCTCCTACTGATACCTTGGTTCTCAAAAACTGCGAGAAATACTTACGCTACGGTGCTGCATGACCCTTTCCTCTTCAAGGGAATACAACGCAAGCTCGAGAAGTAGCAGCCGCCAAGCCCTAATCTCTCTCGGGAGGGATGATCCGGAGTCCGTTCAGGGCTCCGGAGAGTGGAGATCGTCGTCGTCGTCATCATCAACCTTCCTCCATCACCAATTCCATGATGCTCACCACCGTGCATGAGTAATTCCATCGTAGGCTTGCTGGACGGTGATGGGTTGTATGAGATTTACCATGTAATCGAGTTAGTTTTGTTAGGGTTTGATCCCTGGTATCCATTATGTTATAAAATTGATGTTGCTATGACTTTGCCATGCTTAATGCTTGTCACTAGGGCCCGAGTGGCATGATTTCAGATCTGAACCTATTATGTTTTCATGAATATATGTGAGTTCTTGATCCTATCTTGCAAGTCATTAGTCACTTAATATGTGTTATGATCCGGCAACCCCGAAGTGACAATAATCAGGACCACTCCTTGTGATGACCGTAGTTTTAGGAGTTCATGTATTCCCTAAGTGTTAATGCTTTGGTCCGGTACTCACTACACCACGACACTCAAAACAGGGTCAAACAATCTGTCGGCATAGGTCCTTTAAGGTGACACATTTAGTGTCGGCAAAGACCTTTGCCGACAGAAAGGAGCTATTGCCTATAGTCCTACCGGGAAAGGTCTTTGCCGACAGATAAGTTTATGACGACAGACAATATGACTGTGTTGGTGAGATCTATAGTGACAGACATTTCTACATCGATAGACTATGCTATGCCGACAGATCATCTGACACTATGCTATGCCGACACACTGTGTGACGTCCATTACTACCCCGACAGTTTGTATGTCAGTGCGCTATGCCGACAGATAGGGCGACGTCAAATACTTGTACCGACACATCCGCTGCCAGGGTTCTACATTTCGGCACAAATGCAAATGCACCATATTTTGAATGAAATTACATTTATAATATTCAATTCATGTTCAATACACAATACATATACAAACAATTGCACTCGTCTATTCTTCGCAAGATATTATTGGTTAATGCATTCATTCAATATACATAGAAGATTCATAAGTTTTCTTCACTAAAGTTGTCTACAACCATGAAGCAAATACACAAGTCAAATATAAAAGAGAGGCATGTTACAAACATAATGGCTGAAATTGCCAAGAGACCAAGTGCTTGATCACAGGACTGCTACATAATATTATGGAAGATCAACTCTTCAATCGCCAAGCTAAATAAACTTCCATATGAACAAAATGTGGCATCCGTGTTTTCAACAAAAGCAACCACGAGAACATCTTCAATCAACTAGCGGACTTGCTACTTTCTATCATTTGTTCCTACAAAAGAACTCATATGTTTCAGCCATCTTAGAAATAATACAATTTGTCTAAATTCGTGAGTTGCCTTTGAGTCCAAAGGTCCAAGACACAGAAGATATACAACATACCATCTTGCCTACAAGAAAAGTAAACAAATACTCCCACTGTCCCATAATGTAAGACGTTTTTTGACTCTAGTGTAGTGTCAAAAAACGTCTTACATTATGGGATGGAGGGAGTACTTGACTGCATGACCTTTCTAATAAAAATTATGCATGTCTTTTTCTTTACTATTACATTTGATACATAAAGCGAGCAAGGAGGCCTTTTATCTACTAAATAAAGGATTTAAAAAATAAAGCCAATAATCTCAAAAAAGATTATAATTATGCAACAAGGTACAAAAGATAACCTTATTAGAATATAAACCAAAGTCAGCATAGCACCAATTATATTACAAATGGCTTACTATAAAAAATGTCTGAACTTGTTGATGAGCAATCAGGTATGTTCTGAGACAACATGACTAAGGTCCTTACTATAATGTCAGAAATTTCAATGTTACTGAATCGGCAAAAAAAATCACATAAGCACTATTATATATACATGTACCAGCAGTCATATATGTAGTAGTGCACTTGGTGAAATCAAGTCAATTTATATGATATTGCTTGTGTTCTGGTTCATGGATGCTATGAAACATTGTGCAGTATACAATAGAGGTTCGCATATGTTGTTTTCTGCTATGGTTAAAATCTTGAAACCAAACAGATGCTGAAAAGGCTACAAAAAACTATGTTTCTCTAAAAAAGGAGTCAAGTATAATCCTAATATGTTGGCTGAACTAAATATGCTTCCCTAAAAAATAATGGTCAAGTACTTTTTTTGTGGCTGATCTTCAAAAGAAAGCAAGCTTCAGTTTAGCTACTCGGAATTGCACACTTACGGACATTTGTACCACTCACCTTATTTGAACAAATATGCAAGAAATCATTTAGTTTAGCTTGCATGCGTACTAAATCACACATTTATGCTAGCTTCCATGATTAAGTCTCTGAAAATGATACTATTTGGATGATGATGGGGGTTGCGCTACACACATATAAATATAGAAACCAAACATTCTATGTTCTACTGTAACCCAGATTTAGTATCACTTATCGTGCCCAGTCTGAACCAATGTCTTCCTTACCCGTCAAACAAAACATAGCATGTGTCATCTCTTTGAAAAAAGTTCACAAGAATAATACCTGATATAAATTAACAAAAATCATCTAAATTAGAAGTTCCCCCTTGCCATCTTGTGCTACCCATGAGAGCTATGGAGGGCCATACACAAAAACTAAATCAGTGTACATATGTTTTAGATAAGACTCAAAGAAAGTTGATAACTAAGCACTGTACCATGGGCCAAGAGACTGAATTATTAGGCAATTGTGTTTCCAAATTTCGGATTCCAAGAGAAAAATGTTCTTAATGCATCTCTCCAATTTGTCATTGCATTTGTTCCGTGCACTCTAGTAGAGTACAAACTTGTTCATCTTGTCGATGAAATTGAATTTCTATTGCAAGCTTTGTTGGCGTTTTAGCTTTTGTTCCATGTGTACCCACATTTTGAGTTGGTCCCAGACATAACTTTCGCACACCTCCTCTTGGTCCCTTCTCTGCAAAAACATGTGCATGAAAATCTCCTTGAATAGGTTTTTCCTTCAATTCTGGGTGGAGTTCAGCAGCTTCTTCGGGTTGTTTCTGCAAAAAATACAGCAAATGAGGCACCTAAATTATTTCTACGATGACCTCAGTGCAGTTTATTCTCTTCATCAATTAATATGCAGTCACAAGCACGGTTGTACTAAAGGAAAACACATGATGTGTATGTCTGACTAACAATTAGTGTCTCTGCGTGTGCGGTAGGAACTGCAATTTTACGTGTATGTGCTCTGATAGATATTTCAACTCCCCCACTGATTAGAAAACCTAACTAATCGGATACATCACTTTCAAAAAGAGGTGCTTGAGTTTACCGATTCATGCCTGCTACGACCGTAACTCTTGATGTAGCAATGAGAACTCCGAATAAACTTTCTTCCTGGCTGGCTGGGACGAGCCACCTAATTCCCCAGAGGGCCAGATGTTTTCTCTCAATGCTAAATATTTTCTTTTTATTTCAACAAGGGATCTCAACTTCCTTTTGTTTTCTGCAATACTTGCTAGCCTCAATTGTTCATATGCAGGGAGCTCACGTCCACCTTTTGTTCCTTCCATCTTTTCTCCTGCAAATAGCACATATCAGACCATGATGCTTAATAAAAAATATTGAAAAGATATGAAAGGTGAGCAAATTATGTGATGAGTTATGAAAATATAGGAAACATAGTTATGAAATATGGATAGGAGACATGCAATTTGCTATTGCCACTTTTATCCCTAAAATTTCGTGACTTTGATTTCTGAATGTTATGGAGCTCTCCACTTGAGCAGACTATAACAGAAGTAAAAATGTGAGACTTGAGCATACAGTAAGTGGAGGCTATGTTAACAGATTCAGAAGATGTCTTGATTCAATACACAAACATTAAACATGTGATCGTGAGATAAAAAACAAGTAGAAATAATGAGCAACTAGATTATGAGAAGACTACAGATTAGGAGTGAAAGAACAAAAATACACTGAAGGCACTACTATGGACCATACACAATTGCAAGGCTAACCCTCGGTCTAACATCCCAAATTTTCAATTTGGAATGTTATACACTAGATCATCAACGCATATCATATTTTCTTGCTTTTGGTTTGATCCTAGAAATTCTACGCAACTCAAGGACCCTCGTAGAGAGTTGGGGATTTCGTTATTTTCATATTTGAGTTTTTCTCAAATTTTGAAAATAGGATCATTGATTTTTTATTTTATCTTCAATTATTCCTATAATGGAAATATGAGAGAGGGAGTAAAATGACTCTCCCAAAATAAAGAAATATTGAGGATTTAATAAAAAAATCAAATAAGTTTTATTTTGGAGTTTTTGCTATTTTATTTGAATTTAGGAAAAATTGCACGTTTTCAAAACTGCATTTTAGGGCCAAAAAAATGTCCATCTTGTTCTAAATATTTTATTTAGACGGTGAAAATTTGTTTTGGCATTTTTAGAATTTTATTTTATTTTCTAGAATTTTTCTTAGTTTCGGCGGTTTAAAAAAAAAGAGGTTCCCGCGCCCGACTGGGCCGAAGGCCCAGCCGAGCCAGTCCAGGCCCGTACCGCCACCGCCTCCCCGCGGGAGTCCGCACCGCCGCCGCCGTCGAGTCCGGTCGGGGCACCCCTCCATAGGCCTACCCGGCGCCCCCTTCCCCAAGCCACGCCGCCCCCCCCCCCTCTCATAAATACCGCCGCCTCACCCTGCCACCCTGCCCCGCCCCGCCTCCCGCAGCAGCCGCCGCCGTCGTGTGCCGCCGCCGTCATGTGCCACCACCGTCGTGTGCCGCCGCCGCCGTGTGCTGCCGCCGCCGCAGCAGCAGCTAGTCGCCGCAGCCGCCGCTTGCAGCATCCGCCGCCGCCGACGCCACCCACCGCCGGTGCCCCGAGCCGCCGGAGTCCAACGAGGTAGCCGCGCCGAGCAACCGATCCGTTTTTTTAGAAAACCCTAGTTTCGTTTTTTTTATTAGATCGATTTTTTTTCCGGTTTAGCTGTTTAGCGAGCGTTCGCCCGTTCGTTCGTTTTAACGAACGAATTCGCCGTATAGTTTCAGTTAACAAACGTTCGTTCGAATATCTGTTCGTCAGTTTTTCTTTTTCTTGGATTTTCAGCGGTTATTTTCTGATCGCGATTTCTGATCCGTTTTTCGTTCTAGTATAACTTTTTCGCTCGTTTATCGAAATCAGGCGATTCAAGCGCCTGGAGTTTCGTCTCGAAACTCTTTTTCCGTTTAACCTATTAAACCAAGTTTTCACTTCTGTAAAATTTGGACTTAGGTCCAGATTAATAAACGAAGTTTGGTTCTTTCGTTGGTTGACTTTCGTTGCTTCGTTTGATTTGTTTCTTTTTGCCAACCAGAGTTCTTAAGTTGAACTTTCTGGTTAGATCTCTTATTTGAGTTTTACCCGTGCATTAGATGAGTATTTATTGTATGCTTGTTTGTTTGCGATAGAGTACCCGGAGTGCGCCGCTTGCTACTTTGAATCTCTAGGTTTCGCGAATCATCAGCAAGGCAAGTAACACTTTGATCATACTTTCCAATACCCAGTTTTCATTGCATTAGAACAATCCTCAAACACTTGCATGACTAGGATCTGTTTAACATGTGGGTTCTGGGAAGTAGATGAGGTAGTACCTATTACCTGTTTTATTATCAATCCCTTGGGAGTTACTTCTACGTTTGCTTATTATGCCATGCTATGCTAGTAGACGTGGATTGGGTGAGTGTATCCATGACAGATGTGAGATTGTTAAATTAATGGTTTATTTAAGGTGGCAACTTGAACACACATCTGGGTGGATTGACGCACCTGGATATTCCAGTGATTGCCTGTTTTTCTTTATGGACCGCCACCCAGGCTCAAAGGGATCATGAGATTTTTCATACTGGAAACTTCCGTGTGCAGCCACAAGCTACTATGGGCTCTAGCATAGTTGACTAAGTTGTGCGAACTCTTACAGTGGTGGACTAGCAGATGTAGGGTCTGTAGGTTGGTACGGTCTGAAAGACTATGTCTCGGTCATCCGTTTCTCAAACATCATGTAGTGCGAGAATCCCGACGGAGGAGATCAGGTCTTGTGGGGAAAAGTGCGCAAACCTCTGCAGAGTGTATAAACTAATCATGATTAGCCATGTCCCCGGTTATGGACAATCTTGAGTATCTGGTACTTGAATTATTGGTTGATCTCATCACTCTAAAATTAAATTGTTGGGTTAATGACTTCTTTAATTGGGATTGAGTTGGAGGTACCTTCTCAATGATGTTTCAACTACCATGGTAGTTAAATGAAAATATATTCCTCTGCAGTAGGGAAAAATTGGCTTTATACAAAAAATGTAATCATAGAGCTTTCCACCAGCCATATATGCATGTAGTATAGTTTTATTCTTCCATTACTCTATGTGTGTTACTTTGCCAGCATATTCCATGTGTTGATCCGTTTTCGGGCTGCAACGTTCATGTTGCAGACTTTTCAGACGACAAGTAAGGTGCTTTTAGGTCGTGGTTCTATACTCAGTGATGCCGTTGCAGTTGATGGACTCACTTATCTTCCAAGCCTTCCGCTGTTATCGTTATTAGATGGCCTTAAGTCATTTTTATTGTAATAAGTTGTCTTTTGAGACTTCCGATGTAATAAGTGTGTGATTGCTACTCTATGATAAATCCTTCAAATACTGTGCGTGTCAGCATTACTGATCCAATGATGACACTAAAGCTCAGAGATCGGACTGTTTGAGGTCTGGTCGCTACAAGATGGTATCAGAGCACACGCTGACTGTAGGACATGACCACTAAGCTAAAGACCTAGATCACCACTCACTCTTCTCATTTCTGACTCCTCATCTTTTCTACTCTTTTAGGATGGCGGATGCAAGGAACAAGTTCACGCAACCGGATGAAGATACACCTTTTGGACGTCACTTGAAGGAAGTCACTAGATACCTAAACATCGGAGTACCAAGCTTCACCGGAACCTACAACTCCACTTTACCTGAAGTGGAGCGCTGGGTGATTCAAGTTCAAGTTCCAGGAAGGACATTCATGCCCATCACTGAACCCATAGAGTTTTCCTTTGATGCACCAACCTGGAGCCGAGGCAGGAGTATGGCAGCCCACATCACTATGGGAAGGATTAGAGAAGTCTACAAGCAGGAGCTGAAGGACACTATCTACCAGATTTGTGGACGCCGAGATGAGCGTTGGGACATGATCAGCACCCGGAAGGACAGGTCCATTGCAGCGTTCATCCAGGAGTTAAACCAGCACATTCGTCGACAGGAGCACCAGATGTGTGCAGGGATGATAGATTTGAAGAATGCACTAACCAGGAAATTGGAACTAGAAGTAGAACTAAAGTCTACACGTGACGGATACGAGGAGGAGATGATGAAACTTGTGGAGAAGAATGATGTTTTGACAAGGAAGCTAGGAGTATTCATGGGAGATCCAGCACCAGGAGGAGAAGAAGAGGAAGAAGAACTCAAGGAGATTCGTCCTGAAGACTACATCATCATCGACGACACGGATTCAGACCCCGATGATAGTGATGACGAAGACTATGAAGATGAAGATGGAGCAGACATCATGGAATCTTCCGCCGATCAAAATTTCTAGATGACCACCCTATGACTAGTAGTTTTCTCCACAAAGTAGAATTTAGAGCACTTTTGTAACGTTGGATCTATGTAAGCCCTTGTTTGAAATTGATTTTGGTGTGATATGTTTGTGTTTGTCTCATGTGCATTTGGGTAGTGATTTTCCCTTAGACCTCATTTCTATTCTAATATCTTCTCTCTACACCCATCAGATGCCTCCGAGACGTGAGCCCGGATTCCAGTTTCCCCCTGAGCTCACTCAATTGATCCAGCAGCAGAACACTTTGATGCAACTTCTTGTCCAGAACACTCAGAACAACCAGAACAACAACAACAACAACCCACCACCGCCACCACCTGTTGACCACTTAACCCGTTTTCTTAGGCTAAATCCACCGGTGTTCTCCAGTAGCACCGAGCCTTTTGTTGCGGATGATTGGCTCCGCAAGACTGCAAGGGAATTGACCACAGCTGGATGCACAGATGCAGAGAGGGTGCGTTTTGCCGCACATCAGCTTGAAGGACCCGTAGCATCATGGTGGGAGAATTTCACCTCCACTTATCCTATCGACACAGTCACACGGGATCAGTTTCAGCAGGCTTTCCGTACTGCCCATGTTTCGGCAGGAGCTATGGCCATGAAGAAGCGTGAGTTTCGCAACTTGCGCCAAGGAGGACGGACAGTTGGCCAGTATGTGGATGAATTTAGTAAGCTAGTACGTTATGCCCCAGATGACGTTGCTACGGATGCAGCTAAGTAGGAGAAGTTTCTGGAAGGACTAAATGACAAGCTGAGCATGCAGGTGATGGTAGCAAACTTCAACAACTACCAAGAATTGGTAGATCACGCTCTTATGATTGAAGGGAAGCAGCAGCAGATTGAAAACCGCAAGAGGAAGTATGGACAAGGGAAGTACAATTTTGGAGCCCAGCAGAAGCCACGTTTTACCCCTAAACCGGGAGGACAATTTCAACATACCCATGGAGGAAGTAGCTTGCACAATCATAATGGCCACAAGAATGGTAACGGGAATGGAGGAAGCAATGGCCAGAACCGTACCAACCCATCAAAACCAGCCAAGCGAGACCTGAGCCAAGTCACTTGCTATAAGTGCCAGAAGACGGGACATTACGCCAATGAATGTCCTGAAGCCCAGAATGGAAATGGCAATGTAAGCTCTGGGAAGAAGCCGAACCCTTTCAATAGGGGACAGGTGAACTACGTTAGCGTGGAGGAGGTTGAAGCTCAGCCAGATGCAGTAATTGGTAAGTTTTTGGTTAAGTCATTTACTGCACTCGTTCTTTTTGATACTGGTGCATCGCATTCATACATCTCAAGGGGATTTATGGATAAGTATAAACTGCCAACCAAGCCCTTAGGTACCCATGTTAGTAACCTCTCCTGGAGCAGAGTATATGGCTAGTCTATGGTGTGATCAGTTACCATTAAGGATTGGTAACTATGTATTTCCCTCGGACCTAATAGTATTGGAATCTCAAGGATTGGATGTGATATTAGGCATGGATTGGTTATCGAAGTATGGAGGGAACATTGAATGCGCCAGTGAGTCAATTTTGCTTACGACGCCAGAAGGAAGAAGGATCAAGTATGTATCCCGGCATGTGCCAAAGAGGAACCGAGTGAATTCCTTATCAGGAGTTGTGCAGGAGGAAGTACCAGTGGTGAAGGATTTCCCTGGCGTATTTCCAGAGGAGTTTCCAGGCATGCCACCGGATAGAGATATTGAGTTTTTGATCGAGCTTTTGCCAAGCACAGGGCCAATATCTAAGAGACCATACAGGATGCCCGCAAAAGATTTGGAGGGGATTAAGAAGCAGATTAAAGAGTTACTGGATAAAGGTTATATTCGCCCAAGTTCTTCGCCTTGGGGATCGCCAGTACTTCTAGTGGAGAAGAAGGATGGATCGTTAAGAATGGTTGTTGATTATCGAGGATTGAATGAAGTAACAATCAAGAACAAGTACCCACTGCCGATGATCAACGATCTGTTTGATCGATTGCAAGGAGCTAAGGTATTTTCCAAGATCGAGTTGTGATCAGGATACCATCAGTTGAAGATTCGAGAGCAGGATATACCTAAGACGACTTTTACCACCAGGTATGGGTTGTACGAGTATACCGTTATGTCATTTGGTCTGACTAACACACATGCATATTTCATGAACGTGATGAACACAATATTTATGTAGTTCTTGGATAAGTTCGTCATGGTGTTCATAGATGATATTTTGATCTACTCAAAGGATGAAGAGGAGCATAAGGAGCATTTGTGTTTGGTACTTGAGAAGCTCAGAGAACATCAGTTATATGCCAAGTTCAGCAAATGTGAGTTTTGATTGAAGGAAGTTCGATTCCTCGGACACGTTATATCCGGAGAAGGTATAGCAGTAGATCCCACCAAGGTTGACACTGTGACAAATTGGGAAGCACCAACAACAGTTGGAGAGATCCAGAGTTTTCTTGGACTTGCAGGATACTACCGGAGATTCATTGAGAATTTCTCAAAAATTGCAAAGCCTATGACGGAGTTGTTGAAGAAGGATACCAAGTTCAAATGGACTAAGGAATGTGAGGCCAGTTTCCAGGAGTTAAAGAAATGTTTGGTTACATCACCAGTGTTGATTCTACCAGATCAGCGCAAGGATTATGAGGTGTATTGCGACGCTTCACGTCGAGGACTTGGAGCAGTGCTTATGCATGAGGGAAGAGTTGTTTCGTACGCTTCACGACAACTGAAACCTCATGAGTTGAATTATGCCATGCATGATTTGGAGTTAGCAGCCGTAGTGCATGCATTGAAAACTTGGAGACATTTTCTCATTGGAAACCATTGCGAAGTGTACATGGATCACAAGAGTTTGAAGTATATTTTCACACAAACGGAGCTAAATCTCAGGCAAAGGAGATGGTTGGAACTCATCAAGGATTATGATATGAGATTGCATTATCATCCCGGAAAGGCTAACGTAGTAGCCGATGCGCTGAGCCGTAAGAGCCATGTCAACACACTAATGACGGAAGATTTACCGAAGGAGTTAGCCGAGGACCTTCGTGAGCTATGTTTGGAGATAGTTCCGAGAGGCTATGTAGCAGCAATGGAGATTCAGTCTACTTTGATGGATAAGATCAGGGAAGCTCAGAAGACTGACAAGGAGGTTGCCTCTATAAAGGAGAAGATGAGCAAAGGAAAAATTAAAAGATTTCGTGAGGATGAGCACGATACCCTATGGTTTGAAGACCGTGTTTATGTGCCTAACGAACCAGGGATCTGGAAGTTGATTCTGCAGGAGGCCCATGATTCACCATATTCGATTCACCCAGGAAATACCAAGATGTATTTGGATTTGAAGGATACTTTCTAGTGGACCGGAATGATGAAGGATATTGCGGAGTATGTAGCAGTTTGTGATGTATGTCAGAGAGTAAAGGCAGAGCATCAAAAGCCGGCAGGATTATTACAGCCATTGCCAATACCCGAATGGAAGTGGGATAAACTAGGCATGGATTTTATTACGGGATTACCCAGAACTCGTTTAGGCTATGACTCGATTTGGGTTGTAGTCGATTGTTTGACGAAGGTAGCTCATTTCATCCTAGTGAAGACTACTTACACCAGTGCTAAGTCGGCAAAGATATACATGACCAGGATTGTATGCCTGCATGGAGTTCCGAGGAGCATTGTATCAGATAGAGGAACCCAGTTTACCTCAAAGTTCTGGAATCAGTTGCACGAAACTTTGGGTACCAGGCTAGAGTTTAGTACAGCTTTTCATCCGCAGACAGATGGACAGACCAAGAGAGTCAATTGGATTTTGGAGGATATGCTGAGAGCTTGTATGCTAGATTATGGATCTAGTTGGGACGGCAATTTGCCTTATGCAGAGTTCTCTTACAACAACAGTTATCAATCCAGTTTGAAGATGGCCCCTTTCGAAGCCTTGTACGGAAGGAGGTGCAGGACACCATTGTCTTGGGACGAAGTTGGAGACCGCCAATTGTTTGGACAGGATTTGATTAAGGAGTGTGAACAGAAGGTAAAATTGATTCGCGATAGGCTCAAGGTAGCCCAGTCCAGGCAGAAGAGCTACGCAAATTGTAAACGCAAAGAGACAGTTTACGAAGTTGGAGATTGAGTTTATCTTCGAGTATCTCCACTTCGAGGATTTAAGCGTTTTGGAGTTAAGGGAAAGTTAGCGCCACGTTTTGGAGGACCATACAAGATTTTGGAGCGTATGGGACAAGTAGCCTACAAGTTGGAATTGCCCGAAGGATTGTCAGGAGTTCACGATGTATTCCACATTTCCCAGTTGAAGAAGTGCCACGCTGAGATGGCTGATATACCGCTAAGGGATATAGTGCCACTGGAAGCGAAACAGTTGGACAGTGCACTACTAGGAAAAGGGCTATATATGGGATGGACACTAATGGCGCACTAGACATGCGGTGCGCCATTAGTATATACTAATGGCGCACCATGTGTTCGTGCGCCATTAGTGTGGAATACACTAATGGCGCACCAGGCTCATGGTGCGCCACTAGTAACATTTTTTTCTTTTCCAAACATACCAATGGCGCATCCAGGCACAATGCGCCATTACTAGTTGTAACTAGTAATGGCGCACCAGCCACAGAGTGCGCCACTACTATTCTTTTTTTATTATATTTTTTATTCTTTTTTTTTGCAAAACTACTAATGGCGCACCGTGCCATAGTGCGCCATTACTAGTTTAAACTAGTAATGGCGCACTACCCCACAGTGCGCCATTAGTATTTTTTTGCAAAACTACTAATGGCGCACCACCAGCAGGACCTGGGTTACTAATGGCGCATTTGGAGATGGTGCACCATTAGTAACCTGCGACCAACAAGATATTTAGGACAGCCACTCCTACCCACTCACTTTCTCCCTACTTCATTCTCTCCACCTCCTCCTCCAAAGCTTGTCACGGCTGCCTCCTCTTTGTCACCTTATTTCCACCATAGATTCATCCAAATTAAGTGGTTAAATTACCTTTTTTTGATAGGTAAGTAAGGGGGAAGCTATCTTTATGTTGTTCTCCCTCCAACAATGTGCACATGCACTTTTTATGGCCTGGCTAGATCTATGTATGTTCGTGGTGTTGCATATGTTTGTGGTGTTGCATATATGTTTGTGTTTGCAGGTACCGGTATTTGAAATGCGATAGTTGTCAATATTTTGCCAGAATGTTGATTCATTTCCGTTTCAGCGAGAATTTTGGCATTATGCATTCTTTTTGGTCCTATTTTTAGGGAAAGTCATGCCAAATTTTTTCTTGGTTCTAAAATATCGTTTTGCTCTACCCCGCAGGCGACCATGGTCCGCACGATGAACGAAGGCATCGTGAATAGGTTTTTGAGCTCCGCGAAGGAAGAGATGCTTCAAAAGAACGAGACGGCGATAAGATGTCCGTGTCGAAGATGCAAGCTGAAGAGCCTTATTGCGGACCCGGATTCCGGGCAGGTGCGGGACCACCTGCTCTTGCATGGTTTCATGGATGGCTATCGGTGGCAAGGTGATGAAGATGAATACGAAGTCGTCCATGGGGGCCGGGCAAGAAATGAGGAAGGGCAGCAAGACAACCAGCGCGGCTCGGGCGGGCGAGAAGACGAAGAATCTCCAGGACATGATCACGACGGTGATGCTGTACACAATCATCATGTATAAGATGCAGGACATGATGATGAGGAAGATGCCGGAGAAGAAGACGAGCATGATCATGAAGATGATCATGCCGGCGGAGCAGACGACGCTGGACCATCGATGGGCTGGGTGCAGGACCCTCATATTCAAGAGCTGCTTCTCAAGCAGACGGATAACGCAAGAGCTGCCGCCCGAGAGAAAACCAAGATGGATCAACTGGAGATAGACGCGGTTACTCCATTGTATGAAGGATGCAGGCCCGAGGATACCCGCCTGGAAGTAACGCTTATGGCTCTGGAGATGAAGGTAAAACACAAAATGACCGACGCATGCTTCGATGAGAACATGTCATTCTGGCACGAACGTCTTCCCAAGGGGAACAAGTGCCCGACCAGTTTCGAGGAGGCGAAGAAAATCGTGTGTCCTCTGGATTTACCGCACGTGAAATACCATGTGTGCATGAACAATTGCATCATTTATCGGGACGAGCACGCGGAGTCTACCATATGTCCGGTGTGCGGCGTCACTCGATACAAGAAGAGGAAGAAGGTCCTCGAAAAGTGGTGTGGTACTTTCCGATCACTCCTCGTCTGCAGCGCTATTTTGCGGACCCTAAGGTAGCAAAGCTCCTACATTGGCACGCGGATAGGGAGGAGAAGAAGCGAGAAGATGACGCAAATGATCTGGAGATAAATAAAAAAGACAAGATGCTGAGTCACCCTAAGGATGCGAGTCAGTGGCAAGCGTTGAACTTCGAAGACGCGGAATTTGGGAACGATCCAAGGAACATCGTGCTGGGCGCGAGCACCGATGGAGTCAATCCGTTTGGCAGCCAGAGAAGCACACATAGCACCTGGCATGTGTTTGTGTGGATGTACAACCTTCCCCCCTGGTTGTGCATGAAGAGGAAGTACATTCACATGAGTATGCTAATTGAAGGACCGAAACAACCAAGGAACGACATCAATCTGTATCTAGGGCTGCTGAAAGAGGAGCTAGACATGCTGTGGAAAATGCCAGCCAATACGTGGGACACCGCAGAGAAAGAATATTTCCCTATGAGAGCCGCACTGCTCACGACGGTGCACGACTATCTCGGTTACGGATATGTCGCGGGGCAGGTGGTCCACGGATTTTCTGGATGCATCAGGTGCATGGATGACACAACTTATCGCCAGCTAGATAGAGATCTCGGGTCTTCGAAAACCGTGTTCATGGGACATCGAAGGTGGCTTCGCGACGATGACCTATGGAGAAAACGCAAGGATCTGTTCGATGGTGAAACCGAACCCCGAAGATGCCCGCGTACGAGGAGCGGCGAGGAAATAGACGAGCTGTTGAAAAGTTGGAAAGATTGCCCACTGCCGGGAAAGAAGCAAAAGGCGCCAAAGCCGGGAAAGAAGCGAAAGGCGCCAGAGCCGCTGCTGAAGGTATGGAAAACGAGGTCTGTTTTCTGGGACTTGCCGTACTGGAAGATCCACCGTGTGCCTCACAGCCTTGATGTAATGCATATCACGAAGAACGAGTGCGAGAGTCTGCTTGGTACCCTGCTCAACATGCCAGAGAGGACCAAAGATGGCCCGAAAGCAAGGGCAGACTTGAAATCAATGGGCATCAGGCCGGAGCTTCACGCTAATGATGATGATGATGATGAGGCGAAGCAGGACACGGAAAGTCGTCGCAAAGGCAAAAAGGCCAAGAAGACCGGAAATGACTACCCTCCCGCGTGCTTCACTCTAAGTCAGGAGGAGATCGAGCAGTTTTTCACCTGCCTCGTAGGAGTAAAACTTCCATACGGTTACGCGGGGAAGATAAGTAGATACCTAGACCCAGCGAAGCAGAAGTTCAGCGGGATGAAGTCTCACGACTGTCACGTGCTGATGACTGATACGTCCAAAACGTATCTATAATTTCTGCTTGCTCCATGCCTCTTTTGGGTGATATTGCTATGATATTTATACACTTCCATACACTTTTGATCATATTTGGACTAACCTATTAATTCAGTGCACCCCAGTGCCAGTTTTTGTTTTCTGCTGTTTTTGTATTTCAGGTTTTCCCATCACGTAAACTGCCAGAAAAATCCCGGAAAAATTATATAAAAAATCAGCGTTCCGGAAGCTTCCGTGCGGCCAAAGTAGGGCCAGAGGGGGGCCACAGGGGCTCCAGGAGGCCCCCCTGGCCGCGCCGGGGGGGCGCCTGGGCCCCCCGGACCTCCGCTGATGCCCCCCTTTGGCATATATTTAACACCCGTCGCAGAAACCCTGATTCCGGACCCCTTTTCTCCAGACGCAATTCCGATCTCCGCCGCCATCGCCATCAAGCTTCGGGGGACCAGAATTCCTGTGCCGGCACCCTGCCGGGACGGGGAAGTGCCCCCGGATTCATCTCCATCGACGTTGCTTCCTCCCTCCATGATGCGGGAGTAGTTCCTCCTCGGGGCTGAGGTTCTTACTAGTAGCTATGTGGTCAATTCTCTCTCCCATGATGTGATCTTCGTTGTGATCATAGGCTATGTTAATCTAGGGTGATCCCATGATATTTCCCCTTCCTCTATGTATTGGATTGATGTACTCACTTGTCTTTATCTAGTATAATCCCCGAGACCAAGGTGACAGCGGTCTATTGGACATGGATTAGAACAATATTTTCATGAGTGATTTCCTCTCTTGTGTGTTGATTGAAGATTGAGAGTCTCTTTGTGCTTGTCTTTGACTATCCTTTAGATATGTTGTGGTGATTGTGGGACTCTCTTTGGATGGCCGCGGTGACATTGGGAAATCCTTAGATTGAGAACTACGAACTTTGAGGTGTGCTTTTGTAGCCCTACATAATTCTCGTCCTCTCTTGACCACGAAGGAATGACCTCCGAGTGCGTCCCCTTTGCATGTTTTATGGGAAATATCATGTGATTCGATTATGTTAATGTTGTTGGGAGTTGCCACCAGTGAAAGTATGAAGCCTAGGCCTTGTTTCCACCATTGCAATACCATTTGTGCTCACGTTTACCACTTGTTTGCTTGCTGCACTTTTTATTACAGATTTATATTACTTTGTTTTGCCATCCATATCACTTGCCATTTAACATCTCTTCGCCGAACTAGTGCACCTATACATCTAACAAGTGTATTAGGTGTGTTGGGGACACAAGAGACTTCTTGTATCTTAGTTGCAGGGTTGCTTGAGAGAGACCATCTTCAACCTCTACTTCCCTGAGTTCGATAAACCTTAGGTCATCCACTTGAGGGAAATTGTTGCTGTCCTACAAACCTCTGCGCTTGGAGGCCCAACATAGTCTACAAGTGTAGAAGCGTGTGTAGACATCAGCCGGCACCCTGCCGGGACGGGGAAGTGCCCCCGGATTCATCTCCATCGACGTTGCTTCCTCCCTCCATGATGCGGGAGTAGTTCCTCCTCAGGGCTGAGGTTTCTACCAGTAGCTATGTGGTTATCTCTCTCTCCCATGATGTGATCTTCGTTGTGATCATAGGCTATGTTAATCTAGGGTGATCCCATGATGTTTCCCCTTCCTCTATGTATTGGATTGATGTACTCACTTGTCTTTATCTAGTATAATCCCCGAGACCAAGGTGACAGCGGTCTATTGGACATGGATTAGAAAAATATTTTCATGAGTGATTTCCTCTCTTGTGTGTTGATTGAAGATTGAGAGTCTCTTGGTGCTTGTCTTTGACTATCCTTTAGATATGTTGTGGTGATTGTGGGACTCTCTTTGGATGGCCGCGGTGACATTGGGAAATCCTTAGATTGAGAACTACGAACTTTGAGGTGTGCTTTTGTAGCCCTACATAATTCTCGTCCTCTCTTGACCACGAAGGAATGACCTCCGGGTGCGTCTCCATTGCATGTTTTATGAGAAATATCATGTGATTCGATTATGTTAATGTTGTTGGGAGTTGCCACTAGTGAAAGTATGAACCCTAGGCCTTGTTTCCACCATTGCAATACCATTTGTGCTCACGTTTACCACTTGTTTGCTTGCTGCACTTTTTATTACAGATTTATATTACTTTGTTTTGCCATCCATATCACTTGCCATTTAACATCTCTTCGCCGAACTAGTGCACCTATACAACTCCTAGTTGTATTAGGTGTGTTGGGGACACAAGAGACTTCTTGTATCTTAGTTGCAGGGTTGCTTGAGAGAGACCATCTTCAACCTCTACTTCCCTGAGTTCGATAAACCTTAGGTCATCCACTTGAGGGAAATTGCTGCTGTCCTACAAACCTCTGCGCTTGGAGGCCCAACATAGTCTACAAGAGTAGAAGCGTGTGTAGATATCAAGCTATTTCTGGCGCCGTTGCCGGGGAGGTGAACGCTTGAAGGTATATCTTTAGATCTTGCAATTAAATCTTTTTGTTTCTTGTTTTTATTTCACTAGTTATGTTTATGGACAACCTTGCTATTGGATCGTTGCTTGCGGGAAGACGCCCCACACCTGTGGTGGTTGCTCCTCCCCCTACTGAAATTGTGCCCTATAAAATACCAGTTGGTATTATCGATTATGTTTTGGCTAATCATTATGCAGGAGACAGACATCCCGGTGAATACTTGCTATATTTGTCACAATTATGTTCATTATTTAAGCTTGCAGGTGTATCAAGGGAGTTTGTCATGAGGAAATTGTTCGCCATATCACTTATAGATAAAGCTTCAGATTGGTATAAGCTTCTCGATAACCCGCACTTGCTTGATTGGCAAGAGCTTATGTCTCTCTTTTATACTAAGTTTTATCCTCTTCATGAAATTCATCAAGACAGGAACTATATCTATAACTTTAGGTCTCGTGACGGAGAGAGCGTATCTCAAGCTTGGGGGAGACTGAAAACGTTAATGCTAAAATGTCCTAACCATGGGCTCCCCAAAGATGCTTATGTGGAGAGTAAGAGTACCTTTTTGCATGTGGATCCTGGTAACAATGCTTTATGTGATGCTTATATTGTTGAGTTTATTCGTGATACCACTGAAAATTATTATGAGAAGGGAACATATGCTTATAGATATTTCAATAATATTAAGTTCCCTCTCTTTATGTTGAAGGTTTTGAAGCTGCACTTGTTTTGTCTTCCTATGCTTATTGCTTTGTGCTTCAATGAATTATTCTATTGCAATATTCCTATGCATAGGAAGCATGTTAGGCTTAAATGTATTTGGTATTTGCTTCTTGATGCTCTCTTTTGTTCTTCAACTCTTATTCCTACGAGAGCATCATTAAAGTCTTATGCCTAGCTTAAAGGCATAAAAGAAAGCGCTTTTGGGAGGCAGCCCACAATGAATAAAATTTTATTTTGCTTTTGTTGTGTCTTGATGTTGTTACTACAGTAGCATCATCATTGTATCTTTATTTTTCAGCTTTGTGCCAAGTGTAGCCTCTGATTGCAAGAAAAGTTCAAAAGTTGTGATGTGCTGTCCAGGAAACAGATTCTGTCCTTGGATAGAAAAATTCGTATAAAATCACCAGATCATCTTTTTGGTCTGAATTTTTTCGAAAGCGTGCTCTATACAATTGTCCTTCGTGCGTCTGTTCTGAGTTTTTTTATTAGAGTTGCATAAGTGCCCCGAAAAAAATCATTTACTACCTGCTGTTCTGTTTTTCACAGATTCTGTCCTGTTTTGCCTTTCCTTCATTTTGCAAACCTTGAGCTTGCTTTTTCTTTGCAAAAACCTTTTGGCAATCTTGAGAAATAGTAGACCTTCAAGAATATCCTTATTTCGAGCAAGGAAAAATTATTTTATTATGGGTACTAACGTCGCTAATCAGATTATGATGAGTTATGTATGAAGGGAGTTTTCAAGTGTGCGAGGGAAGATGATAAAAAGATTCAAGAGTGTCAAACGCTCAAGCTTGGGGATGCCCCATGCACCCCCAAGAAATATTCAAGAAGACTCAAGCGTCTAAGCTTGGGGATGCCCCCGTGCATCCCCTTCTCCATCAACATTATCAGTTCGTCTTTCGTTCCACTATATTTTTATCACTTCATGTGTTATGTGCTATGCTTGGAGCGTCTTGCTTTTAGTTTCCTTTTTAGTTTCTTTAGCTTTGCTTGCTGTTCATAACGAGTTGGAACTCAGCTTTCTTTGTGTGGGAGAGAATCACGCTCCACTTCAACCTAGAACATAACATAGAATTTTCATGTCTATCTTTGTTGTGTATGTTCTTTGTCTTTCAATAGCTACTATCATGTTCAGCTCTTAGTTTTCATGCTTTACTTTTTGAAGAGCTTTTGTTTAGTTGGTCGCTGGAACTCTCTTTAGTTATCATGCTTATCTTGTCAAGAGAGTTGGCTTCTGTTGCACTGGTTGATATGTCTATGATAAAAATGCTATGTGCATAATGGTGCTTAGTAGTTCATGTTTTCTTATGGTTAGTCTCAAATAGTTGGGGGGGTTCTCAATGTGTTATTGGAGTACCAACATGATTTGTTTGCCTATGATTTGGTATGGTCTAGTGATATCTTCCTCCGAGAATTTATTTTGATTGACTTGGCGTATGCTCACGCATATTTAAGACTGTAAAGAAAGTCTATCAAGCCTTGATGATCTTTAATTTCTGAGTAGCAATATAACTTCCATGCCCGATTGAATGTTGCTTTGTCGCTCTGCATGATTATGTCTGTCATTGCTCTTTTAGTTGGTCGCTCCCAGTCTTTTGCTAACCTTCGCCTATACTAAGCGGACTGACTGCTTGTGCATCCAAAATCTTTTAAACCAGTTATGCCATATGAGTCCACCATACCTTCCTATCAATGGTATTTACCTGCCATTCCTAACGAAGACTTTCATGTACCATCTCGAAATTATTCAAAAAGCATTTCTCTTTTGTGCCTCTGTTTTAGCTCATGAGGAAGTAGTAGTTAATTCATGATCTTTTTAAGTTGGACAAGCTTCACCCCGGGATTGCATGTCTAATGTGCAAACCCATAATACGAGAAGGAACTGGCAAAGAGTACGCCCGGCTCAAAATAATATAACAAACAAACCCTCCTTCACGCTTTGTTCATGAGAAATCAGAAAACTTTGGCAGTGATAAAAAAAGGAGATTAAGAGGATGTGATCGTCCTCATTCGGGAGCCGTTCCTCGAAACTTGTCCATCTCAAGAAGTGGTTGAGTTGTCTGCTAGCATTCGTTGACGAAACATGCATATTCTAAAAAAATATTATTACCTCTGTTTTTAAACCAAGAGCTCTGGTACATGTTTAGTTTTTGTTTCCGACCACGGGTTTTCAACCTTGCCAACAAAAGCCACGGTTCGAGAGTCTCCACCTTCTTTAAAGCACCAACTATTGAGAGCATGATTGTCATTCTGAGTGTAATGTGCATTGTCCCAAAGTACCATTGTCTTTTGCATGATTATGATATCGTTTATTCTGAAATCATTGTATCTAGTCGTCACTTAAACCTTGGAGGTGCCCTTGCATTTATGTTTTGCTTCACTAAAGGGGGCAAGCGAGGTACCACTTTATCATATTTGCACACCATGCTCATTACAAATCTATTTGAGTGTTTCAGTATCATATTGTAAAACTTTCAGTTCTTTGTGATTCTCTCATGAGGCAACTTAATTACTACAGATTCATTGTCTCAGTAAGCTTTTGTCATATGACTATGAAAAGTCCTATATAGTTAATAGCATGTCACCACAGAAATTATGCTTGTTATCATTTACCTACTCGAGGACGAGCAGGAATTAAGCTTGGGGATGTTGATACGTCCAAAACGTATCTATAATTTATGCTTGCTCCATGCCTCTTTTGGGTGATATTGCTATGATATTTATACACTTCCATACACTTTTGATCATATTTGGACTAACCTATTAACTCAGTGCACCCCAGTGCCAGTTTCTGTTTTCTGCTGTTTTTGTATTTTAGGTTTTCCCATCACGTAAACTGCCAGAAAAATCCCGGAAAAATTATATAAAAAATCAGCGTTCCGGAAGCTTCCGTGTGGCCAAAGTAGGGCCAGAGGGGGGGCCACAGGGGCTCCACGCGGCCTGCCCAAGCGGCCCCCTGGCCGCGCCGGGGGGCACCTGGGCCCCCCGGACCTCCGCTGATGCCCCCCTTTGGCATATATTTAACACCCGTCGCAGAAACCCTGATTCCGGACCCCTTTTCTCTAGACGCAATTCCGATCTCCGCCGCCATCGCCATCAAGCTTCGGGGGACCAGAATTCCTGTGCCGGCACCCTGCCGGGACAGGGAAGTGCCCCCGGATTCATCTCCATCGACGTTGCTTCCCCCCTCCATGATGCGGGAGTAGTTCCTCCTCGGGGCTGAGGTTCTTACCAGTAGCTATGTGGTCAATTCTCTCTCCCATGATGTGATCTTCATTGTGATCATAGGCTATGTTAATCTAGGGTGATCCCATGATATTTCCCCTTCCTCTATGTATTGGATTGATGTACTCACTTCTCTTTATCTAGTATAATCCCCGAGACCAAGGTGACAGCGGTCTATTGGACATGGATTAGAACAATATTTTCATGAGTGATTTCCTCTCTTGTGTGTTGATTGAAGATTGAGAGTCTCTTGGTGCTTGTCTTTGACTATCCTTTAGATATGTTGTGGTGATTGTGGGACTTTCTTTGGATGGCCGCGGTGACATTGGGAAATCCTTAGATTGAGAACTACGAACTTTGAGGTGTGCTTTTGTAGCCCTACATAATTCTCGTCCTCTCTTGACCACGAAGGAATGACCTCCGAGTGTGTCCCCTTTGCATGTTTTATGGGAAATATCATGTGATTCGATTATGTTAATGTTGTTGGGAGTTGCCACTAGTGAAAGTATGAACCCTAGGCCTTGTTTCCACCATTGCAATACCATTTGTGCTCACGTTTACCACTTGTTTGCTTTCTGCACTTTTTATTACAGATTTATATTACTTTGTTTTGCCATCCATATCACTTGCCATTTAACATCTCTTCGCCGAACTAGTGCACCTATACATCTAACAAGTGTATTAGGTGTGTTGGGGACACAAGAGACTTCTTGTATCTTAGTTGCAGGGTTGCTTGAGAGAGACCATCTTCAACCTCTACTTCCCTGAGTTCGATAAACCTTAGGTCATCCACTTGAGGGAAATTGCTGCTGTCCTACAAACCTCTGCGCTTGGAGGCCCAACATAGTCTACAAGTATAGAAGCGTGTGTAGACATCAGCCGGCACCCTGCCGGGACGGGGAAGTGCCCCCGGATTCATCTCCATCGACGTTGCTTCCTCCCTCCATGATGCGGGAGTAGTTCCTCCTCGGGGCTGAGGTTTCTACCAGTAGCTATGTGGTTATCTCTCTCTCCCATGATGTGATCTTCGTTGTGATCATAGGCTATGTTAATCTAGGGTGATCCCATGATGTTTCCCCTTCCTCTATGTATTGGATTGATGTACTCACTTGTCTTTATCTAGTATAATCCCCGAGACCAAGGTGACAGCGGTCTATTGGACATGGATTAGAAAAATATTTTCATGAGTGATTTCCTCTCTTGTGTGTTGATTGAAGATTGAGAGTCTCTTGGTGCTTGTCTTTGACTATCCTTTAGATATGTTGTGGTGATTGTGGGACTCACTTTGGATGGCCGCGGTGACATTGGGAAATCCTTAGATTGAGAACTACGAACTTTGAGGTGTGCTTTTGTAGCCCTACATAATTCTCGTCCTCTCTTGACCACGAAGGAATGACCTCCGAGTGTGTCCCCTTTGCATGTTTTATGGGAAATATCATGTGATTCGATTATGTTAATGTTGTTGGGAGTTGCCACTAGTGAAAGTATGAACCCTAGGCCTTGTTTCCACCATTGCAATACCATTTGTGCTCACGTTTACCACTTGTTTGCTTGCTGCACTTTTTATTACAAATTTATATTACTTTGTTTTGCCATCCATATCACTTGCCATTTAACATCTCTTCGCCGAACTAGTGCACCTATACAACTCCTAGTTGTATTAGGTGTGTTGGGGACACAAGAGACTTCTTGTATCTTAGTTGCAGGGTTGCTTGAGAGAGACCATCTTCAACCTCTACTTCCCTGAGTTCGATAAACCTTAGGTCATCCACTTGAGGGAAATTGCTGCTGTCCTACAAACCTCTGCGCTTGGAGGCCCAACATAGTCTACAAGAGTAGAAGCGTGTGTAGACATCAATGACGCAGATACTTCTAGTTGCAATCCGTGGGATCATGGACGCGCACGTCCGTGAAACGCTATTTGGCCTATGCAACTTTTTTGATGTCATCTCTCGGAAGTCGGTTGGCGTGAGGCAACTCAGATGGCTACAGGAAGAGATCATGGTGATACTATGCGAGCTTGAGATGTACTTCCCGCCCGCATTCTTCGACGTTATGGTGCATCTGCTGGTCCATATCATAGAGGATATCATCCAACTCGGGCCGACATTCCTGCACAACATGATGTCATTTGAAAGGATGAATGGTGTCATCAAAGGATACGTTCACAACATGTCACGTCCAGAGGGAAGCATAGCCAGGGGCTTTCTGACCGAAGAGTGCATCTCCTACTGCACGCATTATCTAGGCATCGAGAACCCCGTTGGTCTGCCCGTCAACAGGTACCTCGGCAGGCTCGCTGTATGGGGTCACCGTGAGGGTCGCCGCGAAATACATGTCGACTTCGAGGGTCGACTCGCCGACTTTGAAAGAGCAAACCTAGTCGCGCTACAACACATAGACGTGGTCGATCCTTGGGTGGTAGAGCACAAAACCTTTATTGAGAAGACGTACAATGACCGAGGCCAACAGAGGATGGACGGAGATATAATCAAAGAGCACAACTCATGTTTCACGTGTTGGTTCAAGCAGAAGCTTCTGTCGTACCCTTTACATGAGGATTCTTCCGCGAAAGAACAACTCATATTCGCCTTGTCACAGGGCGCCGAGCACAACCTGATGACCTATGAGGCGTACGATATCAACGGCTACACATTCTACACCGAGGCCAAGGACATGAAGAGCGATGGTTACCAGAACTCCGGGGTAATGATGGAATCCTACACGGGTAACGACAAGGACAGATACTACAGAAGGATCGAGGAGATCTGGGAGCTGAGCTATGCTGGAGAGAAGGTCCCGATGTTTCGTGTTAGATGGGCCAAGAGCGTCCTAAAAGAAGACCGATATTTCACCACCTTGGTTATACCCGAAGCCAAATCCAAGACCGCGGGCGCAAACGTCACCGCGAAAAATGAGCCATGGGTACTGGCTTCCCAAGTTGACCAATGCTTCTTCATGACCGACCCATCAAAGCCCAGTCGTGTTGTCGTGAGGAGAGGCAAAAGGAAGATCATCAGAATGGATGGAGTTGCCAATGAGCAAGACTTCGACAAGTACGGCTACCCGAAGATCGAACATGACGACGATGATGAAGTAGCAGCATACACCACAAGAAGAAGCAGGACCACCCTACCTAAAGGACGTCCGTTCCACAGAAGAACTCCATTTGCGAAAAAGAAGGGCAAGAAGATTGTGAACAGTTAGCTAGCTAAGATCGATTGTATTTAAATCGTAGCCTTCATTTCTCGATTGTATTTCATGGGCACTTTTTGAACTCTTGAATGTTTTTAAATTTCATGGACACTCGATCTCGATCCCCCTCCATCTCGATCGCTATCCCACCTCGCCAGATCCGGTCCCCCTCGCCGCCGAGCACCCCCCGCTCCATCGGCCGCCGCCGCCGACCCCCCGCACCGTCCCCTACTCCACCGCCGCCGATGGCCCACCGCACCCTCCCCCGCTCCACCGGCCGCCGCCGCCGACCCATGAAACATTATATTTTCAAATAATAAATTTGATGATATTTTTTCATATTCATAAATATTTTCAAATAAAAAATTTGATGATATTTTTAAAAAAATTATTACTGTTTTCTAAAAAAAATTACTGTTATGATTTAAACAAGTTTGAACATATTTAAACACAAATAAGTATCAAACAACATTTTAAATGCATAAAAACAAAAATTGGGGAGCCTGGGAATCAAACCCAGGACCTCCCAGTGGGTGTGCTGCGTGCTGACCAGTCGGTCTAGTACATGGGGTTTGATGTAGATGGATTCTGGTGGTAGATAACCTGTGGGCTCGAACAGGAAAAAAATACTAATGGCGCACCAGGGGGGAGATGCGCCATTAGTATAGATGTACTTATGGCGCACCAGGGGTGGTGCGCCATTAGTAAGCCTCCCCCACTCGATTTGATCCCCCCTCTCCCTCTCTACGCCATATCCCCTCCCCCCCACTACGCCAGATCCCGCCTCTGCTCCGCCGCCTCCACTGCGCCGCCGCCCCGTCCACTCCTCGGATCCTCTGCGCCGCCGCCCCAGCCTCCACTGCCGCCCCCTCCACCTCACACGCTCGCCGCCCCGTCGCTCCCCTGCCCTCCCCACGAACCCTAGCCGCCCCTCCTGAGCCCGTCGTCGCCGCGCCATCGTCACCATCGCCACCGGCCCCGCCTACCGCTCCGACCTCGACCTCGTCACGCGCGAGGCCTCTTGGACACCGCCGCCGCCGCCGCCTCTTCGACATCGCCGCCGCCCGCACCTCTTCGACGCCAGCGCCCTCGACATCGCTCCAGCCGCCGCCTCTTCGACACCGCCGCCACCCGCACCTCTTCGACGCCAGCGCCCACGACATCTTCATCTTCTCCAAGTCCTACTGCCCGTAAGCCCTCCTTTCCCTTCTCTGCTCCTCTAGTATCTAGTATCTTCATTAATTGGTTGATGAAATCGGCTACTGAGCCTCTTGCAAAGCAAAAACCTTGCTAGTCCAGTCCAATCATCAGGGTGTTTTTTTATCCAAATTGAATGAAATTTGAACAAAAACATGAGTTATTTACCACATGTCCTCAACTTTACAAAATTTGAGAAACACATGAGGTTTCTGGTTTTTAAATTCCAATTTTGTTAACAAAACAAGTGTTTTTCATGAAACTGGATCATTTTCATGAGAATATGTATCTTTTTGGTTAGAATTTGATTTGAAGACAAATGAATTGACAGAGTAACAAATGCTATGGA
The DNA here is from genome assembly GCA_902687465.1 of Secale cereale. Taxonomy (NCBI): domain Eukaryota; kingdom Viridiplantae; phylum Streptophyta; class Magnoliopsida; order Poales; family Poaceae; genus Secale; species Secale cereale. Next base: position 32,301,073 of record LR738713.1, on the reverse strand, counting down.
TTCGTTTTAAATGGATAACTCAAGCTTCCCGTGTTTCATGAAATCAACCACCTTCAACTGCTCTTGGACCCTATAAAAATGATAGAGAAGGGTCAGTACGATTGAAAATATATGCCTAAATTTATAGTTTAATTCCCAAAGTTCTTTAATACATGTTTCTTGGGTTGAAAAAATACATGACCCGTATAGTATGTGTCCAAAAATATGATAGTATAATTGTATGATTTCAGAGATTGTGTACATCTCATGATGAACTTGCTACAAGACATAATGGGTTTCTTAAACTATGGGCCTCTTAACAGATTTAGTGAATACAAGTTTCATCAAATAGAATACTCCACTCAGTTAGTCTGGAAGTTTCTAGCACTATGCTGCACCACTCATTAGTGCTGAAGTTGGCACTCTATAAATTCAGAAAAAGATGCACAAGTGTCAAGCACAAAATCGATGGACAGCGGCAAACTTTGCATCCACAAGTGTCAAGCACTAGCTGAATAACCATAACCACTCATAACAATTCCTTCCAAATTAGCGCGACACTTACTCTCAGTTAGTTGTTGATGCTCTTTTAGGTGTAGCAGAGTAGAAACACTTGGTGCTGCTCTTGGACCCTATAAAAAATTAGCTCAACAAGTTGCCCTAGTACATGTCAAAATTCAGTTTATTCGGTTATTGAAAATTCAGTTAATTCAGTTAGGCACATAAATTTCAGAACTTATGTGTGCCCTAGTACTTGGTGTTTGTAGAAAACCAGGAGTGTTAATGTGACTAGAATTCAGGAATTTATAGCCTAGCAAATTTGTACTGGTCTGCTGGGTCTGAAGCTTACACTGTCTCTTGTGCACCTTTGCTGAATTCCCATGAACCCTTGATGTTCACTTTTTTTGCTATCTAAATTGAGTGTCATTATTTTGTTTGCACCTGTTCTTACATGGGTGAAACTTCACTTGTTTTTAGGCTAGTACAGGGTGTTGCTTTATTCTGTCATCATTTGTAACTATGTCACAAATAACTTGTTCCTTCTTCTGTATTTGACAAGTAATGACTGTTGATAAGCTGAGGCATGGATTAAGCTGTTTATTTGCTGTAACATACTGTATATCACTCCACAATGAAATACAGTACATATTGATGTGCTTTGTAAAACTTGTTCATGTACTGAACTACTAATGCCTTGTGATGCTCTGAATTACTTGTGATGCCTCTGAATTACTTGTGATCACATTGAGAAAGACTTGTAAAGATGATGATCATCTTTTACAGAAAAAAATTTCTATAAACACGTCAGTAACTTTGCTACTTTGCTGGGTTTTGTCTCCGACCATCGTGTCGTGATGATTTTGCTGGTACCCCGAGAGGCCCTTGAGTTTGCTGGAATGTCGATTAACTTCCGTTCTGGCAAATTCGGGTACTCCATATGTCCTATTTTCAGCAAAGGTCATGCTGAAATTTTCCGTGAATTTTAGCATGACTTTGCTAAAAATAGGACATATGGGGTACTTGTGACTAATGCATGGGCCGTGGTATCTTAGTACTTAATTAAGTAGGATCAACTGCCCCTTTATTCTTGCTGCATTAAACCATAGGAGTCAATAGAGCCAAGTGATTAGGCCGAACTTAGAATTCTCCTTCCCATCTTAGCTTTTAGGATGCTGATGGCTACTCGCCCCTCGTTGGTTACCCCAAGTGGAAGGTTTGAGATGTAGCATAGCGGCAAGTTTTCCCTTGGCAAAGATACCAAGGATCGAATCCCGTGAGACTCCGAGGGTCGACAAGAAGGTGTCAATAGCGCCAGAGACTTTTGCTTGACAGGACCTGCACACAGATACAAATAACTTTGCTCCCAACGAGTACAGAGAGGTTGTCAATCCCTCCGGCCTTGTCGTTTACAAAGGATCAAACGCAAGAGATAATAGTGATAGGTATGACTGCAACTAGGAAATAAGAACAGTAAGTAAATAGCGGGTGTGATCAGTGATGGTAATATGGACCGGGGTCCCATGATGTTCACTAGTGATGTCTCTCTCCCAAAAGACGATAAAACAGCTAAGCGAGGTAAACAAATTACAGCTGGGCAATTGATAGGATTATGTGCGCAAACCAATGCTAACTATGCTGTAAGAAAGGTAGAGGCTCAAAAGCATGGGCGGTACGCCAAGGCAAGTAGACCGAAATCCATCTGCATCTACTACTAATCATCCACCTTGAGATATCTATTCGGAACATCTCGCTGGTATTAAGTTGCGAGTCCCACCCATAGTGTAAACTCAAAGCAACAGACAACTGCATTAAAAGAACTTTGCGTAAAGTAAACAATCCTTGCACCTGCAAGTACAAGCACCGTTGTTTTCCCCCTTGTGGCAACAGCACATCCCCTAGACTCATGTTTCTGTCACTCAAGCTAGTCATCGAGGGGCATGAACCCACAATCAAGCATAACGTTCCCTCTTGGAGTTACTACCTACTACTCGGCCAAAGCAATAAATAGCAACGGAGAACATGCAAGAATTACTCAAGAACATATATATATAAGAGGTGAATCAAATATATTACTCAAACACAATCTGAACATAATCTCATAATCCATCGGATCCCAGCAAACTCAGCATAGCAACAGCATAAAGATTACATATGTGCCTCGATCATGTAGGGCAGCTCACGAGGTCTAATCGGTGAAGAACAAAGAGGGGAGGAGAACATCACATAGCTACTGGTCATGGACCCATGGTCCAAGAGGGACTACTCACAACTCATCCGGGAAGCGTCCATGGTGGTGGAGAAGCTCCCGGTGGTGGTTCTCCCCTCCGGCAGGGTGCTGGGAAGAGTTCTCCTGGTGCTCCCGATCTTGGAAGCGCGGCGGCGGCGGAACAGAGATGAGATCGCGAAAAAGGGTTCCGTCCTCGAGGGTTTCGGGACGCGTGCTAAATATATGCCAAAGGGGGGCACCAGAGGCGGAGAGGGGGGCCCAGGCGCCCCCCCAGCGCGGCCAGGAGGGGGGGCGCGTGGGCAGGCCGCCTGGGCTGCCCCTGGCTCCCCTCTGGCCCCACTTCTGGCGCGTGGAAGCTTCTGGAGCGCTGATTTTTTATATATTTTTCCCGGAATTTTTCTGGCAATTTAAGTAATGGGAAAACCTGAAATACAAAAACAGCAGAAAACAGAAACTGGCACTGGGGTGCACTGAGTTAATAGGTTAGTCCAAATATGATCAAAAGAGTATGGAAGTGCATAAATATCATAGCAATATCACACAAAAGAGGCATGGAGCAAGCAGAAATTATAGATACGTTTTGGATGTATCAACATCCCCAAGCTTAATTCCTGCTCGTCCTCGAGTAGGTAAATGATAACAAGCATAATTTATGTGGTGACATGCTATCAACCATATAAGAACCTTTAAGTAAATTAATCAAGGCATGTAATTCAATTCAAGTCATAACGAGCAAGAGTTTATATTAGCATTGTAAGAAGTAACATAAGAACATAAAGGTGCAAGAGCTCTCGCTCTCTGTGACTCGAATGTCTCCAAATGGTGTTTGCGTGCAAGAAAGGGGATAGGGATATATGAGAGAGTAAAACATAGTTTTTGTATTGTTGAGAACTTAATCTACTAAAGTTTCACACTTGGTCTTCTTTGGAATCTTATCTTGACTCATCCCCAGACCGTCAGCCAGGTACAAGTCAAAATGATCCACTCCCTTTCGATATTTTGAGCACTCATGCAATGGATGAGCGTAAGCAAGAAAGTCGACACTTAGGATGGCAAAGAGAGAAAAATGATAGAGGGGGAAGACAAAAAAGGTGTGAAAGGCTCACATCAATGAGGACAATCATCGGCGAAAGAAAGCCAAATGATAGATATGATGTGAGGAGTAGGGATTGCCATGCAACAGATGCACATATGAGCTAAGGTAAGCTCTCCAATGGAACTAGTGGGGGTGCATCCAACTTGCTTGCTCAAGAAGACCTAGAGCTCTTTTGAGGAGGCTCGTCATTGGAATATGCAAGCCAAGTTCTATAGTGTAAAGGTCCCCACATAGCTATATGCATAAATGATAATCTCTATGGAGTACAAGGTATAAGATGGAGTACGAGTGTGGATCTCTCAAAAGAAATAGTAGTGTGCCCCCTTCTCTCTTTTTATTTCTTCTTTTCTTTTTTTTCTTTTTTTTTTCTTTTTTTTGGCCTCAATGGCTCTTTCTATTTATCTCTCATTTGTCCTCTTTGGGATCTTTTGATTTTGTCCTCTTTGGGATCTTTTGATTTTGTCCTCTTTGGGATCTTTTCCTCACTTTAGGGGCAACACTCTATGTATTACAAGAAGTATAGAAGATCTTTCACACTTTACAAAAGTACTCAACATAAAGAAAATGAAACTATCATGATGTATGCAAATGTATGCCTCTGCCAGTGTAGCAGGATATGCAATGATACTAGCGCGTCATGTAGCAATGATTAGGGCAAGGCCCAACTAGCATGCGGCTCATCGATCAAGCAAAAAGCATGTATGACATGAAGATCAAGTCATGAGAAGATGGATGTTGCATGGCAATGTATCTCGGAAAGGCTATGGAAATGCCTTAATAGGTAGGTATGGTGGCTGTTTTGAGGAAGGATATAATGAGGCTTATGATGACAGAGCATATCGTGCCAAGGATTTGGATGCACCGGCGAAGTATGCGCCAACTCTCGAGGTGAGAAAGGGCAATGCACGGTACCGAAGAGGCTAGAAAAATATGGATAGGTGGAAGTGTCAACTTTCTAATACTCACATTAGTCCGAAGAACTCATGCACTTATTATTGGTAACTCTCAATCTAATTAGGAGGTTCACAAAGAGACAAGTACCCCGAGGAGGAGTGTATGGGGGTTTGGTTATCCTTGCGCATCCTCGACTCATGATACGTGAGTGTACTCTAATATTCGATCCCTCCAAAGATTAGTGATCCATTTAGTATCTAAAGTTCTCAACTATTTTGTAGGCTTTCGAAAATAAACACGGATTGCCCAAAATACGACATCTATCACTAATAGGCTAAAGCTCTTGACACCAAAAGTTCAGACATTACTCATGGCAATACCTCAAAACTATTGCAAGTTACTACTAAAATTAAATAGCAACCTCAATTACCTACTTTAAGTTTAAGACACACAACTCAGTGCAACAGACAAACTCTCTTAACAAGATAAACATGAAAAGAGAGTTCAGCAACCAACTAAACAAAAGCTCTTTAAAAAGAAAAGCATGAAAACTAAGAGCTAAACATGACAGTAGCTATGGAAAGACAAAGAACATACACAGCAATGATAAGCATGAAAATCCTATGTTGTGTTCTAGGTTGAAGTGGAGCGTGTTTCTCTCCCACACAAAGAAAGCTGGGTTCTAACTCGTTATGAACAGCAAGCAAAGCTAAAGAAAACTAAAAAGGAAACTAAAAGCAAGATGCTCCAAGCATAGCACATAACGCATGAAGTGATTAAAATATAGTGGAACGAAAGACGAACTGATAATTGTTGATGGAGAAGGGGATGCACGGGGGCATCCCCAAGCTTAGACGCTTGAGTCTTCTTGAATATTTCTTGGGGGTGCACGGGGGCATCCCCAAGCTTGAGCGTTTGACCCTCCTGAATCTTTTTATCATCTTCCCTCGCACACTTGAAAACTCCCTTCATACATAACTCATCATAATCTGATTAGCGAGGTTAGTACCCATAATAAAATAATTTTTACCTACTGGAAATAAGGATAATCTTGAAGATATACTGTTTCTCAAGATTGACAAAAGGTTTTTGCAAAGAAAAAGCAAGCTCAAGGTTTGCAAAACGAAGAAAAGGCAAAACAGGACAGAATCTGTGAAAAACAGACCAGCAGGTAGTAAATAATTATTTCACGGCACTTCTGCAACTCAAATCAAAAAACTCAGAACAGACGCCCGAAAGCCAATTGTATAGAGCACGCTGTAGAAAAAATTCAGACCAAAAAGATGAACTGGTGATTTTATACGAATTTTTCTGTCCAAGGGCAGAATCTGTTTCCTGGACAGCACGTCACAACTTTTGAACTTTCTTGCAATCAGAGGCTAAACTTGGCACAAAGCTGAAAAGAAAAGATACAATGATGATGCTACTGTAGTAACAACCATCAAGACACAACAAAAGCAAAATAAAACTTTATTCGTTGTGGGCTGCCTCCCAAAAGCGCTTTCTTTTATGCCTTTAAGCTAGGCATAATGCAAAGAGGAATCAATAATCATCATAATAATCGGAGTTATAAATTGCTTCAAATGGTTCCTTGACAAGTTCACTCTTGTTCCTTCTAGGAAAGGGGTACATACCTTTTGCCTTCCCGCGTAGGCGGATTTGTCCCTTACCTATATCGATGAAGCCTTTTACGGCTCGGAGGAAGTCCCTTCCAAGCACTATATTTCCTTGGTTTGGCTTCATGATGAAGAAATCAACCATTGCAATCCCTTTAAGGAAGGTAACTGGCACGTCTTTTATTCTTCCCTGGATCTCAGAAATGTCTCCATTAGCATGTTCATGATAGGATGATAATCTGTCCATGTTAAATTTTAAAGAATCATGAACAATTTTTGGCATAGTAGAAACCATAGATCCAATATCACAATAAGCAAGGAAGTCTTGATTAGAGATGCTAATCCTAACAAAAGGCTCCCAATCATTGTCTATTTCCAAAATATCTCTCTTATTGGGTTTGGGTTTCTCTACCTTCATCAAGTCTAGAGCATCCATTCTCTTCTCAATAGTAGCAAGTCTATCTATGACAGTATCAAAACCATGATCATAAACAAAGTAACTAGATAGACCATGTATAATTTCAAGAGCTCTAGCTTCATCACACTCTAGGAAATCTCCTTCAGCTATAATATCAAGAGAGTGTTTACACCATTTAAAAAGACCATGGTAAAAATTTCTAAGCACAATTTTTATAGGTATCCAAGGCATAATTCTCCTATGTGCATCAGAAATTCTGTCCCATGCCTTCTTCATATTTTCTCCATCCCTTTGATGGAAATCTAGAACATCTGATTCCCTCAAAGCACCGAATCCCAACATGCTTGACTAAACAGAAAGGACTATTAATAGAAAAGCAAATAATTTTTTTTTGTGATTTTTGATAGAAGACACTAAAGCAAAACTGAAAGGTAAACTAACAAGACTAAAAAGCAAAGATAAAAGATAGCGTGCAACTCCCCTATCTTGAAGAGTGGAGTCCCCGGCGACGGTGCCAGAAAACTTTGCTTGATGGCTCCTCGCCCCTCGTTGGTTACCCCAAGTGGAAGGTTTGAGATGTAGCGTAGCGGCAAGTTTTCCCTTGGCAAAGATACCAAGGATCGAATCCCGTGAGACTCCGAGGGTCGACAAGAAGGTGTCAATAGCGCCAGATACTTTTGCTTGACAGGACCTGCACACAGATACAAATAATTTTGCTCCCAACGAGTACAGAGAGGTTGTCAATCCCTCCGGCCTTGTCGTTTACAAAGGATCAAATGCAAGAGATAATAGTGATAGGTATGACTGCAACTAGGAAATAAGAACAGTAAGTAAATAGCGGGTGTGATCAGTGATGGTAATATGGACCGGGGTCCCATGATGTTCACTAGTGATGTCTCTCTCCCAAAAGACGATAAAACAGCTAAGCGAGGTAAACAAATTACAGCTGGGCAATTGACAGGATTATGTGCGCAAACCAATGCTAACTATGCTGTAAGAAAGGTAGAGGCTCAAAAGCATGGGCGGTACGCCAAGGCAAGTAGACCGAAATCCATCTGCATCTAGTACTAATCATCCACCTTGAGATATCTATCCAGAACATCTCGCTGGTATTAAGTTGCGAGTCCCACCCATAGTGTAAACTCAAAGCAACAGACAACTGCATTAAAAGAACTTTGCGTAAAGTAAACAATCCTTGCACCCGCAAGTACAAGCACCGTTGTTTTCCCCCTTGTGGCAACAGCACATCCCCTAGACTCATGTTTCTGTCACTCAAGCTAGTCATCGAGGGGCATGAACCCACAATCAAGCATAACGTTCCCTCTTGGAGTTACTACCTACTACTCGGCCAAAGCAATAAATAGCAACAGAGAACATGCAAGAATTACTCAAGAACATATATATATATAAGAGGTGAATCAAATATATTACTCAAACACAATCTGAACATAATCTCATAATCCATCGGATCCCAGCAAACTCAGCATAGCAACAGCATAAAGATTACATATGTGCCTCGATCATGTAGGGCAGCTCACGAGGTCTAATCGGTGAAGAACAAAGAGGGGAGGAGAACATCACATAGCTACTGGTCATGGACCCATGGTCCAAGAGGGACTACTCACAACTCATCCGGGAAGCGTCCATGGTGGTGGAGAAGCTCCCGGTGGTGGTTCTCCCCTCCGGCAGGGTGCCGGGAAGAGTTCTCCTCGTGCTCCCGATCTTGGAAGCGCGGCGGCGGCGGAACAGAGATGAGATCGCGAAAAAGGGTTCCGTCCTCGAGGGTTTCGGGACGCGTGCTAAATATATGCCAAAGGGGGGCACCAGAGGCGGAGAGGGGGGCCCAGGTGCCCCCCCCCCCCCCCGGCGCGGCCAGGAGGGGGCCGCGTGGGCAGGCCGCCTGGGCTGCCCCTGGCTCCCCTTTGGCCCCTCTTCTGGCGCGTGGAAGCTTCTGGAGCGCTGATTTTTTATATATTTTTCCCGGAATTTTTCTGGCAATTTAAGTAATGGGAAAACCTGAAATACAAAAACAACAGAAAACAGAAACTGGCACTGGGGTGCACTGAGTTAATAGGTTAGTCCAAATATGATCAAAAGTGTATGGAAGTGCATAAATATCATAGCAATATCACACAAAAGAGGCATGGAGCAAGCAGAAATTATAGATACGTTTTGGACGTATCAGATGCCTCGGTGTCGACAAACCATAAATTATAAAACCTTGGCTTTTAGGGTGCCTCGGTGTCGATAAAAACCCAAATGATGAAAGCTTAGGCTTTTAGGGTGCCTCGGCATCGAAAAACCCTAAATGACAAAAGCTTAGCTTTTAGTATGCCTCGGTGTCGACAAACCCTAAATGATGAGACCATGATCTTGTTCCTTGACAATAACCAACTTTTTGACCAAACTTTTTTCCTATTTAGAGAGAAACATGGCCCACAATGATGAGGCCGGCGGTTCGGGCGGCAAGGCATTCTGGGAGCTGTCCCAGGAGATGGAGGAACAACCTCACTTCTATGAGGACGTCGCGAAAGACACCGATCCTGACACCACTGATGGTGCCGCCGAGGATGACCTCACTGATGGTGCCATCGGGGATGACACCACTGATGGTGCCGCCGAGGATGCCACCACTGATGATGGCGGCACACGGATATATGGCAGCCAACCAAAGAGGCAACAGAAGGACCGGCGCCCGACCGTGCTCCGCACCGTCAAGGAGGAATTTACTAAAGTGGACTCCGACGGGAATCCAACGGCGCCCGAACAAATAGTCAAGGGGTACTCGCTTCAGCTCGGGTGCATTCTCCGGAGCACCGTCTTGATCAACACCGAGAACCTAAGGCATAAGGACCGAGGGAATTTGCGCAACCTCCTCTTCACGAAGCTGCACGAACGATACAAATTCCCCGCTGAATTTCAAAACACACGCCTCACAGGGAATAAAGTGAACAATGCCGCCCTCACGAGGATGAGCACGGCCCTGTCTACTTGGAGAAGCTCAGTGAAGAGAATGATTGACAAAGGTTTTAGTTATGAGACGATCAAGGAGAAAAATCCTTCGATCACCGAAGATGACTACAACGACTTCAAGATCAAGTGCGAGAGCACCGCAACCTCCGAATCAAGTCAGTGGGGGAAAGAAATGTGGGATTTGAACTTAGGGGAACACACACTCGGTCTCGGCGGTTACAGAGTGGCGCAGCCTATATGGGACAAGGAGGAGGCGGAGCGTGCCGAGCAAGGCCTACCGCCCCTCTTCGATAAATACGGTGACAAGCAGACCAGGAACTTTGTCAGGGCCCAGTACAAGAAGGACCCAAAAACAAAGGAGCTTACCACGGATCCGAAGACCAGGGCGCTTGAGCTTGTTCTGGTAAGGAATACACCCCCGCGTAATTAGCTCCATATGGTTGCATTCTAATTAATGAAGACAAATTTCTAAATGGTTCACATTCCTTCCGCAGGCGACTGAAAGCAGTAGCGCGGGGTCGACTCAGAGCACCCCTTGGGACACCACTCTAAATAGGGCGTTGAATGTAATGAAAAAAAAGATAAGCTCAGTAAGCCGTCGTCAGCTGGTCATGTGGCCGGCAAAGGCTTGTCCACAAAATGGTCGTCATACTATAACGCTAGTGGGCGAAAGGAGAAAAGGACCAGCTCGGAAGCCAGTCGCGCGAGGTTCAAGAACTCAAGGCACAAGTGGCGCGGATTTCGGAGATTGTCCAAGAGCAAGTGCAACAACAACTGGGATCGACGCTCACCGGCATTATGCCTACCTTGATTCAGGGGCTGACGATGTGGATTGCGGGCGGCCAACAGGGGCCGCCCCCGATTCCCAGCTTCACGGCCAGCAACTCGCAGAACGCGCAGGCGGGGCCATTGGTGTCTCTGGCGGAGGCAGCATTGGTGTCTTCAACGCCGGCATGGGCATTGGAGCTTAATGCACCAGGGTGTACGCCGGCCGGCACCTCTGCAGCAAGCGGCCCCTCCATCAATTGCACGCCCGCCGTTGGTGGTGCCTCGACATTAGCCGAGCTCGACGCCATCATCACGGTAACTAATTAAGCCTCTCGGCCGAGGACTTCATCTCCTTGCCTTTGACTGGGCATCCCTGACGCCCTACATGTTTCCGCAGGGCGCCGCCGACGTTCCGTGCACTCTCCTACACTTCAGGAACAACGAGTTGGTCGATGTCGCAAAGGGGAAAATCGTTCTACCGGGAAACCCTGTGTTCCACGGTACTCCGATGCCACCCACCTTGTATAGGGTTCAACTGGTTCGGGTGCTGCCAGGCTGCGACGAGTTGTTACCTCCGATTCGACCCGTCGGGGCCGACGAAGATGATGTGATGACCCTCAGCACCTGCCTAAGCTGGCCCCTGTTTTGGCCGAAGAGCCAGATTCGTTTGGGGGCGGGTGACACCACCCCAAAGACAACACTGCCAGTCGTGCTGGCGCTAAGCCATGGCAAGACCGCCGCAACGGTGCCGGACATCCCTATGGCACTGGATCCGAACATGCATATGGCACAGGATCCGAACGACGACGACGACAACGACGATGATACATTTGCCAACGTCGATGAGTACTTTGCCGATCATGGGTACGATGGCGAATTCATGGGGCCTCCTCCTCAAGAACCCAACCATACAAAAGACGTGCGCGATCTAGCTGGTACCGCGGAGAAACCAAGTTGCAACAGGCGTCGTCTGCCATTCAGTTCTCAGGAGACGCCTCAAGCTGCCGACTTCACCGAGCCTCAGATAGCCGAGGTGCGAAATATTATCAGCCCCAACACACTCAAGAAGGCGTTCTGTGAGCAGAACTCGGTCCCATTACAGGAGAAGAAGAAGGCACGGAAAAGAAAGAGTAACAAGGGTGCGAGCCAGCCAGCACAGAGTACGATTCGTGCTCAGGATGGGCCACCTTCACCTGAGGATATAATGAGGAGGGTGCATGTGGCGGGTAGGCCGATGCTACCGACTAATATGCTCAATGCTGCAACCGGTGCAATGCGGAGTCTGCATGACAGCGTTCTTTCTTTGGAGAAGCGGCGTCTCAGAGAGAAGGATGTGGCATACCCGGTTTTCGCAGCCAAGGTGCCAGAGGGCAAGGGCTTTGTGGATAACTCCATCGGGGGTACGATCGTCCTGTGGTTTGATGACATCTTCGCTATGTTTAACCTTCATCCGCTGCACTACACCTTCGTTCGGCTATTTTCGCTGAGTATGGAGATGCGGATCATTAGAGACAAGACCCCGGACATCGTGATAGTCGACCCCTTCTACATGCGTGCCAAGATCTTGGGCAGCGCTGGGGACCGGCAAGTCGCGAGTTCTTACCTCAAAGGCGTCATTCTGGCAAACCGAGATAAGGATAACTTCCTCGTGCCTTACTTTCCCGAGTAAGTCGTCCCCTCAACCGCCCCGTAACATATGAATTCTTAGATTTCGATCGTTTTTCTTTTAACATTCCGTGTTTTGTGCAGTGACACACATTGCACACTCATCCTCCTAAGCCCAAAATATTCCATGGCCACGTATTTCGACTCGGACCGTCAGTCGAAGGTAGACTACACAAATGTCAAGAAAGTTCTAGATGATGTTTTCCTCGGCTATGCCAAATCTGGAGGCACCTTCACCAGGAGAGTTCGTAAGTACGGCAAGCACGTGTTCTCCCACAATACGACGTTCTGCTGCGTCAAGCAGCCGCCTGGCGTCAGAAGGCTGCCTACTATCCCATCCATCACATGCGGGCGATCGTACGGGACCGTCATCACCTTCTGCTACCAGATAAACTCAAAGATTGGGCCGCGAGCGTGTCGGCAATCCAGGACGCGGACATCAGACAAGAATTCTTTCGCATCCAGTCGGAGTTTACGGAAATCATCCATCAAGATGTCCTTCGTACCTCGGGGCAGTTCTACCTCAGAAATCAACCGTCCAACAGTGACATAGACACAATGCTACAAATGCAGGCTGACAACGCCCGCGATTTCATGACTCCCACGATAGACGGCGGCTTCATCCACGCTTCGGTCCCTTGAGTCGAGTCGAAAGTAGTGATGCTGTGTCTAGTTCTGAAACATCGATTGGCTAATGTTGTAATTAAACTTTAATGAACTTGTAGTATGTCTCTTTGGTTTCCACAGTCGTTCAACTTAGATGTAATCGATGCCATTAATGTCTTGCTTTTCTCTTCCGATCGTTTTGTTGCATACTTATATATTGCTTATGTATTGTCTGTGAATTGGTACTAACGTTTCGTTTGGCTAGTGCATAGCGATGCCGTCGTATGTCATGTACAAGGGTAAGGTTCCCGGAGTCTATGACGACTGGGAGGAGTGTCGGAGATAGGTTCACCGTTTCAGCGGTAACAGTTACAAAGGGTACACCACTAGGGCGGAGGCAGAATCTAGATACGCGCGCTATCTAGCAGGAGAGGGGAGGGAGCGTTGGAGGAACCGGATGAAGACGAGTTTCATCGCGATGATTCTCATCGTGATGACCGCAGCTCTCTTCTATGTGATGGTAGTTTAGATGATCGATATCGACTTGTAATGTGAAGAAAAACTCGCAACTCGCGGTCTCGAGACTTGTAATATAATGTTCTATCTTTGTTCGGTCTTTTGAATTCGGAGACTAATATGATGAATTGTATTCGGAGACTAATATGATGAATTGTATTCAGAGATTAATCTTCTATTGTATTCGATGAATCTGCTGTTGTTGTGTGCTGCTGTCTATATTCTGTCCAATAATACATTTTGTAACCTGTGCAAAAATCAGAAAATTAAAAAATATAAAAAAAACCTAATATTCATACTAATGGCGCATCACATCACAGTGCGCCGTTAGTATGCCAAAGGATACTAATGGCGCATCACCCCACAGTGCGCCATTAGTATGCCAAAGTTACTAATGGCGCATCACACAAGAGTGCGCCATTAGTATGCCAAAGCACCTGGGTATATATGGCCCCCTGGGAGGCATACTAATGGCGCACCGTGGCCTATACTAATGGCGCACCTGTGGTGCGCCATTAGTATACCAGATACTAATGGCGCACCAGTGGTGCGCCAATAGTAAAAAATACTAATGGCGTGGCACTAATGGTGTACCAGTAGTGCGCCATTAGTAGGCAAAACTGGTGCGCCATTAGTAGGCCTTTTCCTAGTAGTGGTGATTTGACCTATGAGGAGAAACCAGTCAAAATTCTGGAATATGCCAGCCGAGTCACCCGCAGCAAGATTATCAAGTTTTGTAAAGTTTAGTGGAGCCACCACATCGAGGATGAAGCCACCTGGGAGCGAGAGGATGAGTTGTTGAAGGACCACCCTCACCTATTTTCTAGCCAACCCGAATCTCGAGTGCGAGATTCATCTTAAGGGGGTAGGTTTGTAACATCCCAAATTTTCAATTTGGAATGTTATACACTAGATCATCAATGCATATCATTTTTTCTTGCTTTTGGTTTGATCCTAGAAATTCTATGCAACTCAAGGACCCTCGGAGAGAGTTGAGGATTTCGTTATTTTCATATTTGAGTTTTTCTCAAATTTTGAAAATAGGATCATTGATTTTTTTTCTTCAATTATTCCTATAATGAAAATATGAGAGATGGAGTAAAATGACTCTCCCAAAATAAATAAATATTGAGGATTTAATAAAAAAATCAAATAGGTTTTATTTTGGAGTTTTTGCTATTTTATTTGAATTAAGGAAAAATTTCACGTTTTCAAAACTGCATTTTAGGGCCAAAAAATGTTCATCTTGTTCTAAATATATTATTTAGATGGTGAAAATTTGTTTTGGCATTTTTAGAATTTTATTTTATTTTCTAGAACTTTTCTTAGTTTCGGCGGTTTAAAAAAAAGAAGAGGTTCTCACGCCCGACTGGGCCGAAGGCCCAGCCGAGCCAGGCCAGGCCCGCGCCGCCATCGCCTTTCCGCGGGAGTCCGCACCACCGCCGCCGTCGAGTCCGGTCGGGGCACGCCTCCCGAGGCCGACCCGGCGCCCCCTTCCCCAAGCCAAGCCGCCCCCCC
>LR738713.1:32243086-32286264 GCA_902687465.1 Secale cereale | reverse complement strand
GTCTCCTCCCGCCACCCCGCCCCGCCCCGCCTCCCGCAGCAGCAGCCGCCGCCGCCGTGTGCCACCGCCGCCGCTTGCAGCGCCCGCCGACGCCGACGCCGCGCCACCCACCGCCGGAGCCCTGAGCCGCCGGAGTCGGACGAGGTAGCCGCGCCGAGCCACCTGTTTTCTGAAGAAAGCCGATCCGTTTTTTTTAGGAAACCCTAGTTTCGTTTTTTTTATTAGATCGTTTTTTCGGTTTAGCTGTTTAGCGAGCGTTCGCCCGTTCGTTCATTTTAACGAACGAATTTGCCGTATAGTTTCAGTTAACGAACGTTCGTTCGTTAATCTGTTCGTCAGTTTTTCTTTTTCTCGGATTTTCCGCAGTTATTTTCTGATCGTGATTTCTGATCCGTTTTCCGCAGTTATCGGAATCAAGCGGTTCAAGCGCCTTGAGTTTCGTCTTCAAACCCTCTTTCCGTTTAACCTATTCAACCAAGTTTTTGCTTCTGTAAAATTTGGACTTAGGTCCAGATTAGTAAACGAAGTTTGGTTCTTTCGTCGGTTGACTTTCGTTGCTTCGTTTGATTTGTTTCTTTTTGCCAACCGGAGTTCCTAAGTTGAACTTTCTGGTTAGATCTCTTATTTGAGTTTTACCCGTGCATTAGATGAGTACTTATTGTATGCTTGTTTGTTTGCGATAGAGTACCCGGAGTGCGCCGCTTGCTACTTTGAATCTCTAGGTTTCGCGGATCATCAGCAAGGCAAGTAACACTTTGATCATACTTTCCAATACACAGTTTTCATTGCAGTAGAACAATCCTCAAAAACTTGCATGACTAGGATCTGTTTAACATGTGGGTTCTGGGAAGTAGATGAGGTAGTACCTATTACCTGTTTTATTATCAAACCCTTGGCCGTTACTTCTACATTTGCTTATTATGCCATGCTATGCTAGTAGACGTGGATTGAGTGAGTGTATCCATGACAGATGTGAGATTGTTAAATTAATGGTTTATTTAAGGTGGCGACTTGAACACACATCTGGGTGGATTGAGGCACCTGGATATTTCAGCGATTGCCTATTTTTCTTTATGGACCGCCACCCAGGCTCAAAGGGATCATGAGATTTTTCATACTGGAAACTTCCGTGTGCAGCCACAAGCTACTATGGGCTCTAGCATAGTTGACTAAGTTGTGCGAACTCTTACAGTGGTGGACTAGGAGATGTAGGGGATGTAGGTTGGTATGGTCTACCCGATCATAAGGTGCTAGCACTTCTGAAAGACTATGTCTCGGTCATCCGTTTCTCAAACATCATGTAGTGCGAGAATCCCAACGAAGGAGATCGAGTCTTGTGGGGAAAAGTGTGCAAACCTCTGCAGAGTGTATAAACTAATCATGATTAGCCGTGTCCCCGATTATGGACAATCTTGAGTATCTGGTACTTGAATTATTGGTTGATCTCATCACTCTAAAATTAAATTGTTGGGTTAATGACTTCTTTAATTAGGATTGAGTTGGAGGTACCTTCTCAATGATGTTTCAACTACCATGATAGTGAAATGAAAATCTATTCCATTGCAGTAGGGAAAAATTGGCTTTATGCAAAAACTGTAACCATAGAGATTTCCACCAGCCATATATGCATGTAGTAT
This sequence comes from Secale cereale, assembly GCA_902687465.1. Lineage (NCBI taxonomy): Eukaryota > Viridiplantae > Streptophyta > Magnoliopsida > Poales > Poaceae > Secale > Secale cereale. The sequence continues at coordinate 32,284,627 of LR738713.1, read as the reverse complement.
AGTTTTATTCTTCCATTACTCTCTGTGTGTTACTTTGCCAGCATATTCCATGTGCTGACCCGTTTTCGGGCTGCAACGTTCATGTTGCAGACTTTTCAAACAATGAGTAAGGTGCTTTTAGGTCGTGGTTCTATACTCAGTGATGCTGATGGATTTGATGGACTCACTTATCTTCCAAGCCTTCCGCTGTTATCGTTATTAGATGGCCTTAAGTCGTTTTTATTGTAATAAGTTCTCTTTTGAGACTTCCGATGTAATAATTGTGTGATTGCTACTCTGTTATAAATCCTTCAAGTATTGTGCGTGTCAGCATTACTGATCCAAGGATGACACTAAAGCACAGAGATCAGACTGTTTGAGGTATGGTCGCTACACTCGGTCCTTGTTTTCACCGCATAAACAGATAAAACAAAAGGACCACAGGGAGATTTACATTCTTACCCAACATACAAGAAATCTGAATATTTGATGTTATGTTCATTTGTAGGAAATAAAGTAAAATGCATTTTTTTCTATAGAAAGTAGCACATGCCGGCATGTCATACTTCTTATATCGACAGTAACTGAAGGTTCTGTGTCAAATTCCAGAATCTGGTGAATTAGATTTGAAGTGTAGGGAGCTCACCACTTGAACATCCTTAAACAGCAATGTTAAACCAAAAGGTGTGCCACAACTCTGTTACATTTTCCTTTATAAATATGTGCTCTCAAGTAGTTAAAATATGGTCTCTGAATGTTAGTATGTGCAGAAGTTACTAATAAACATTCATACATGAGCATGCCCACCACTGGATAAATGAGAAGACAAGATGCAAGAGTAGACGAGATTAAAGAAGACACAACAAGAGAAAATCCTAGAACTAATGGGGACAAAGATCCACATAGATGCAAAGGACAAAACTTATATGAGATTTACCTGCAGTGGCCTGGAGACTAGAGTCGGGGAAGGACAAGGGGTGTTGATCTGGACAGGGGTCGCTGGTGGAGGAAGAAGAACGGCGGGGCGACTCCAGAACCGCGGTTGCCTCCTTGCCAACGGACTGTGCGCCGGTTCCTAGGCAGTGTACTAGGCGCCGGCTCTTCGGCTGCGGACGGGGCCGCAGCTTCTCGGCAGTGGACGATGGGGCAACACACAGAACTAGACGACTGCCCAAGGGATGGGATGCCGGGGTGGGAGAGGCGGCGATGCGAGCAAATCCGTGGGTAGGTCGGGGGTAGCGGCGGCAGCGATTTAGGTTTAGGTTTAGGTTGAATGTGTGCGCTGTGAGAGAGGTCGGACGAGGGGATGGGGGGACATGGAAACTTACCGAAATACATTTGGGCTTTTGCGCGCCGCTTGCCGCTCGGTAATTTGGGCTGTGCCGCAGAGCTGAAAATAAGTTGGCCATGCTAAGAACTACGCCACCACTTTTCCTGTGGCAAAGCTTCGGCGACACTTAATCCAACGGTACTCGAACATTTGCCGACCCATAGTACGTCGATGAAGTACCAAACTGTACCGACAGATTGAATGTCCAAAATGTTTAACAATTCTAATGCTTTTTGTGTTGGCGTTGTTCTAGACAGACAATGTGTCAGAAATGCACACATATACCAACAGATGCATGTCGTCATTGTGGTGTCGTGGTGTAGTGACTCTATTAAAAGGAGGCCTTAATATCCCTTAGTTTCCAATAGGACCCCGCTGCCACGGGAGTGTAGGACAAAAGATGCCATGCAAGTTCTTTCCCATAAGCATGTATGACTATATTCGGAATACATGCCTACATTACATTGATGAACTGGAGCTAGTTCTGTGTCACCCTATGTTATAACTATTACATGAGGAATCACATCCAACATAATTATCGATCACTGATCCAATGCCTACGAGCTTTTCACATATTGCTTGTTGCTTAGTTACTTTACTGTTGCTACTGTTACAATCACTAGAAAACTACTACCATTACTTTTGCCACTGTTACCGATACTTCCATACTACTTTGCTACTAATAACTTTGCTGCAGATATTAAGTCTTCCAGGTGTGGTTGAATTGACAAATCAACTGCTAATACTTGAGAGTATTCTTTGGCTCCCCTTGTGTCGAATCAATAAATTTGGGTTGAATACTCTACCCTCGAAAACTGTTGCGATCCCCTACACTTGTGGGTTATCACTACTCCTGGGAAGAAACCCAAGTCTGCAGCCAAGCTTGAAACTGAGTGCTTGTACTGTTAGGGACTGGTCACTGGAAGCGAAACTGCCCCCAAGTATTTGGCAGATAAGAAGGATGGCAAAGTGAACAAAGGTATATTTGATATACATGTTCTTGATGTGTACCTTACTAATGCTCGTAGTAGAGCCTGGGTATATGATACTGGTTTGGTTGCTCATATTTGTAACACGAAACAGGGGCTACAGATTAAACAAAGATTGGTTAAGGATGAGGTGACGATGCTCGTGGGAAATGGTTCCAAAGTCGATGTGATCGCCGTCGGCACGCTACCTCTACATCTACCTTCGGGATTAGTTTTTGACCTAAATAATTGTTATTCGGTGCCAGCATTGAGCATGAACATTATATCCGGATCTTGTATGTTGCGAGACGATTATTCAATTAAATCGGAGAATAATGGTTGTTCTATTTATGTGAGTAATATCTTTTATGGTCATGCACCCTTGATGAATGGTCTATTTTTGTTGAATCTCGATCGTAGTGATACACATATTCGTAATATTGAAGCCAAAAGATGCAAAGTTGATAATGATAGTGCAACATATTTGTGGCACTGCCGTTTAGGTCATATTCGTGTAAAGCGCATGAAGAAACTCCATGCTGATGGGCTTTTGGAATCACTTGATTATGAATCACTTGGTGCTTGCGAACCATGCCTCATGGGCAAGATGACTAAAACTCCATTCTCCGGAACAATGGAGCGAGCAACAGACTTATTGGAAATCATACATACTGATGTATGCGGTCCAATGAGTGTTGAGGCTCACGGCGGGTATCATTATTTTCTTACCGTCACAGATGATTTGAGCAGATATGGGTATATCTACTTGATGAAACACAAGTCTGAAACATTTGAAAAGTTCAAAGAATTTCAGAGTGAAGTAGAAAATCATAATAACAAGAAAATAATGTTTCTAAGATCTAATCACGGAGGCGAATATTTGAGTTATGAGTTTGGTCTTCATTTGAAACAATGTGGAATAGTTTCACAACTCACGCCACCTGGAACACCACAGCGTAATGGTGTGTTCGAACATCGTAACCGTACTTTATTAGATATGGTGCAATCAATGATGTCTCTTACCGATTTACCACTATCGTTTTGGGGTTATGCTTTAGAGACAGCTGCATTCACGTTAAATAGGGCACCATCTAAATCCGTTGAGATGACACCTTATGAACGGTGGTTTGCCAAGAAACCCAAGTTGTCGTTTCTTAAAGTTTGGGGTTGCGATGCTTATGTGAACAAGCTTCAACCTGATAAGCTCGAACCCAAGTCAGAGAAATGTGTCTTCATAGGATACCCAAAGGAAACCGTTGGGTACACCTTCTATCACAGATCCGAAGGCAAGATAGTCGTTGCTAAGAATGGATCCTTTCTAGTGAAGGAGTTTCTCTCGAAAGAAGTGAGTGGGAGGAAAGTAGAACTTGATGAGGTAGTTGTAACTTCTCCCGAATTCGAAAGTAGTTCATCACAGAAATTAGTTCCAGTGATTCCTACACCAATTAGTGAGGAAGCTAATGATGATGATCATGAAACTTCAAATCAAGTTACTACTGAACCTCGTAGGTCAACCAGAGTATGTTCCGCACCAGAGTGGTACGGTAATCTTGTTCTGGAAGTCGTGTTCCTAGACCATGACGAACCTACGAACTATGAGGAAGCGATGATGAGCCAAGATTCCGCAAAATGGCTTGAGGCCATGAAATCCGAGATGGGATACATGTATGAGAACAAAGTGTGGACTTTGGTTGACTTCCCCGATGATCGGCAAGCCATTGAAAATAAATGTATCTTTAAGAGGAAGACTGCCGCCGATGGTAATGTTACTATCTACAAAGCTCGACTTGTTGCGAAAGGCTTTTGACAAGTTCAAGGAGTTGACTACAATGAGACTTTCTCACCCGTAGCAATGCTTAAGTCTGTCCAAATCATGTTAGCAATTGCCGCATTTTATGATTATGAAATATGGCAAATGGATGTCAAAACTGCATTCCTTAATATATATCTCAAAGAATAGTTGTATATGATGCAACTAGAAGGTTTTGTCGATCCTAAAGGTTCTAACAAAGTGTGCAAGCTCCAACGATCCATCTATGGACTGGTGCAAGCATCTCGGGGTTGGAATATATGCTTTGATGAGGTGATCAAAGCATATGGTTTTATACAGACTTTTGGAGAAGCCCGTTTTTACCAAAAAGTGAGTGGGATCTCTGTAGCATTTCTGATATTATATGTGGATGACATATTGTTGATTGGAAATGATGTAGAATTTCTGGATAGGATAAAAGGATACTTGAATAAGAATTTTTCAATGAAAGACCTCGGTGAAGCTACTTATATATTGGGCATCAAGATCTTTAGAGATAGATCAAGACGCTTAATTGGAATTTCACAAAGCACATACGTTGGTAAAGTTTTGAAGAAGTTCAATATGGATCAGTCAAAGAAAGGGTTCTTGCCTGTGTTACAAGGTGTGAAGTTGAGTCGGACTCAATGCCCGACCACTGCAGAAGATAGAGAGAAAATGATTTCATTCCCTATGCTCCAGCCATAGGTTTTATCATGTATGCAATGTTGTGTACTAGACCTGATGTGTGCCTTGCTATAAGTCTCGCAGGGAGGCACCAAAGTAATCCAAGAGTGGATCACTAGACAGCGGTTAAGAACATCCTGAAGTACTTGAAAAGGACGAAGGATATGTTTCTCGTTTATGGAGGTGACAAAGAGCTTGTCATAAATGGTTACGTCGATGCAAGCTTTGACACTGATCTGGATGACTCAAAGTCACAAACCGGATACGTATTTTTGTTGAACGGTGGAGCCGTCAGTTGGTGCAGTTCCAAGTAGAGCATCGTGGCGGGATCTACGTGTGAAGTGGAATACATAGCTGCTTCATTAGCAGCAAATGAAGGAGTCTGGATGAAGGAGTTCATATCCGATCTAGGTGTAATACCTAGTGCATCGGGTCCAATGAAAATATTTTGTGACAACACTGGAGCAATAGCCTTGGCGAAGGAATCCAGGTTTCACAAGAGAACCAAGCACATCAAGAGACGCTTCAACTCCATACGCGATCAAGTCAAGGAGGGAGACATAGAGATTTGCAAAATACATATGGATCTGAATGTCGCAGACCTGTTGACTAAGCCTCTTCCATGAGCAAAACATGATCAGCACAAAGAGTCTATGGGTGTTAGAATCATTACTATGTAATCGAGATTATTGACTCTAGTGCAAGTGGGAGACTGAAGGAAATATGCCCTAGAGGCAATAATAAAGTTATTATTTATATTTCCTTATTTCATGATAAATGTCTTTTATTCATGCTAGAATTTTATTAACCAGAAACTTGATACATGTGTGAATACATAGACAAAACAAAGTGTCCCTAGTATGCCTCTACTTGACTAGCCCGTTAATCAAAGATGGTTGAGTTTACTAACAATAGACATGTGTTGTCATTTGATCAACGAGATCACATCATTAGGACAATGATGTGATGGACAAGACCCATCCGTTAGCTTAGCACTATGATCGTTTAGTTTTATTGCTATTGCTTTCTTCATGACTTATACATGTTCCTCTGACTATGAGATTGTGCAACTCCCGAATATCGGAGGAGCACCTTGTGTGTGAGAATGATGTGATGGACAAGACCCATCCGTTAGCTTAGCACTATGATCGTTTAATTTTATTGCTATTGCTTTCTTCATGACTTGTTCATGTTCCTCTGAGTATGATATTGTGCAACTCCCGAATATCGGAGGAGCACCATGTGTGCTATCAAACGTCACAACGTAACTGGGTGATTATAAAGATGCTCTACAGGTATTTCCGAAGGTGTTTGTGGTGTTGGCGTAGATCGAGAATAGGATTTGTCACTCCGAATGTCGGAGAGGTATCTCTAGGCCCTCTCGATAATACTCATCATCATAAGCGTTGCAAGCAAATGACTAATGAGTTAGTCACGAGATTATGTATTATGGTACGAGTAAAGAGACTTGCCGGTAACGAGATTGAACTAGGTATGATGATACCGATGATCGAATCTCGAGCAAGTAACATACCGATGACAAAAGGAACAACGTATGTTGTTATGTGATACGTCTCCAACGTATCTATAATTTTTATTGTTCCATGCTAGTATATATTCTGTTTTGGATGTTTAATGGGCTTTATTATACACTTTTATATTATTTTTGGGACTAACCTACTAACCCAAGGCCCGGTGCAAATTGTTGTGTTTTGCCTATTTCAGTGTTTCGCAGAAAAGGAATATCAAACGGAGTCCAAACAGAATGAAACCTTCGGGAGAGTTATTTTTGGAACCGTATCTACACAGAAGACTTGGAGTACACGCAAGGGAACGAAAGAGGTGGCCACGAGGGCAGGGGCGCGCCCCCACCCTCGTGGGCCCCCTCTGGCTCCCCCGGTGCCCCTCTTCCTCCTATATATATACTCGTACCCTGAAAACATCGAGGCAACAGACGAAACCCTAATTCCACCACCGCAACCTTCTGTTCCCGTGAGATCCCATCTTGGGACCTGTTCTGGAGCTCCGCCGGAAGGGGGATCGATCACGGAGTGCTTCTACATCAACACCATAGCCTCACCGATGAGTTGTGAGTAGTTTACCATAGACCTTCGGGTCCATAGTTATTAGCTAGATGGTTTCTTCTCTCTCTTTGGATCTCAATACAAAGTTCTCCTCGATCTTCGTGGAGATCTATTCGATGTAATCTTTTTGCGGTGTGTTTGTCGAGATCCGATGAATTGTGGGTTTATGATCAAGATTATCGATGAACAATATTGGATTCTTTTCTGAAATCTTTTATGTATGATTATAATATCCTTGCAAGTCTCTTCGAATTATTGGTTTGGTTTGGCCTACTAGATCTATAGTTCTTGCAATGGGAGAAGTGCTTGGCTTTGGGTTCAATCATGCGGTGTCCTTTCCCAGTAACAGTAGGGGCAGGAAGGCACGTATTGTATTGTTGCCATCGAGGATAAAAAGATGGGGTTTATATCATATTGCTTGAGTTTATCCCTCTACATCATGTCATCTTGCATAAGGCGTTACTCTGTTCTTATGAACTTAATACTCTAGATGCATGCTGGAAGCGGTCGATGTGTGGAGTAATAGTAGTAGATGCAGAATCGTTTCGGTCTACTTGTTACGGACGTGATGCCTATATATAATGATCATGCCTAGATATTCTCATAACTATGCGCTTTTCTATCAATTGCTCGACAGTAATTTGTTCACCCACCGTAGAATTCTGCTATCAAGAGAGAAGCCACTAGTGAAACCTATGGCCCCCAGGTCTATCTTTATCATATTACTTTCCCGTCAACTAGCCAATTTCTGTTGCCGTTGCTTATTTACTTTCTTTACTTTTTGTTCTTATACCAAAAATACCAAAAAATATTATCCTATCCTATCTATCAGATCTCACTCTCGTAAGTGACTATGAAGGGATTGACAACCCCTTATCGCATTGGCTGCGAGGTTCTTATTTGTTTGTGCAGGTGCGAGGGACTCGCGCGTGGTCTCCTACTGGATTGATACCTTGGTTCTCAAATACTGAGGGAAATACTTATGCTATTTTGCTACATCACCCTTTCCTCTTCGAGGGAATACAATGCAAGCTCGAGAAGTAGCAAGAAGAATTTCTGGATCCGTTGCCGGGGAGATCTACGCAAAAGTCATATACCAAGTACCTATCACAAACCCTTATCCCTCGCACTACATTATTTGCCTCTCGTTTTCCTCTCCCCCACTTCACCCTTGCCGTTTTATTCGCCCTTCTTTTTCCGTGGGTTTTACCTTTTGCTTGCCTCTTTTTTGCTTGTGTGTTGGATTGCTTGCTTGTCACTATGGCTCAAGACAATACCAAATTGTGTGACTTCTCCAATACCAGCAATAATGATTTTATTAGCACTCTGATTGTTCCTATCTTAGATGCTGAATCTTGTGAGATCAATGCTGCTATGTTGAATCTTGTCATGAAAGATCAATTTTCTGGCCTTCCTAGTGAAGATGCCGCTACCCATCTAAACAACTTTGTTGATTTGTGCGATATGCAAAAGAAGAGGGATACGGATAATGATATTGTTAAATTGAAGATATTTCCGTTTTCACTTAGAGATCGTGCTAAAACCTGGTTTTCCTCTTTGCCTAGAAATAGTATTGATTCATGGAATAAGTGCAAAGATGCCTTTATCTCTAAGTATTTTCCTCCCGCTAAAATTATCTCTCTTAGAAACGATATTATGAATTTTAAGCAACTAGATCATGAGCATGTTGCACAAGCTTGGGAGAGAATGAAATTAATGATATGTAATTGCCCTACACATGGTTTGAACTTTCATCTTAGGAGAAGCTACCAAACTCCTAGATAATATTATGGTTAACTACTCTCAATGGCACACCGAAAGATCTACTAGCAAAAAAGTGCATGCTATTGAAGAGATTAGTGTTTTGAGTGGAAAGATGGATGAACTTATGAAATTATTTGCTACCAAGAGTACTTCTTCTGATCCTAAAGATATGCCTTTATCCACGTTGATTGAAAATAAAAATGAATCTTTGGATGTGAATTTTGTTGGTAGGAATAATTTTGGTAACAATGCTTATAGAGGTAACTTTAATCCTAGGCCTTTTCCTAGTAATCCCTCTAATAATTATGGTAATTCCTACAATAACACTTATGGAAATCTTGGTAACATGCCCTCTGAATTTGAGACTAGTGTTAAAGAGTTTATGAATTCGCAAAAGAATTTCAATGCCTTACTTGAAGAAAAATTGCTTAAGATTGATGAGTTAGCTAGAAACGTGGATAGAATTACTCTTGATGTTGATTCTTTGAAACTTAGATCTATTCCACCTAAGCATGATATCAATGAGTGTATCAAAGCCATGATAATTTCCATTGATGAGTGCAAAGAAAGAACCGCTAGGAAGCACGCTAAAAAAGATTGATTTATGAATGCGTGTTCTTCTAGTTATCATGAGAATAAAGATGAAGCTGAAAGTGATTGATGTGTCTCCTATTAGATCCTTGTTTTCTAGTATGAATCTTGATAAAGACGGGACTGGAGATGAGTCTACTTTAGTTAAAAGGCGTCCCAATGATTCGGAGTATTTAGATATTGATGCTAAAATTGTTTAAAGTGGGATTGAAGAGATCAAAACTTTGCATAGCGATGAACCCACTATCTTGGATTTGAAGGGATTCAATTATTATAATTTCTCTTTAATAGATTGTATTTCCTTGTTGCAATCCGTGCTAAACTCTCCGCATGCTTATAGTCAAAATAAGGCTTTCACCAAACACATAGTTGATGCTTTAACGCAATTATGAAGAAAAACTTGAATTAGAAGTTTGTATCCCTAGAAAGTTTTATGATGAGTGGGAACCTACTATTAAAATTAAGATTAAAGATCATGAATGATTTGCTTTGTGTGATTTGGGTGCAAGTGTTTCTACAATTCCATAAGCTTTGTGTGATATGTTAGGATTCCATGAACTTGATGATTGTTCTTTAAATTTGCATCTTGCGGATTCTACCATTAAGGAAGCTATGGGAAGGATTAATGATGTTCTTATTGTTGCCAATAGGAATTATGTGCCCGTAGATTTCATCGTTCTTGATATAGATTGCAATCCTTCATGTCCTATTATTCTTGGTTGACCTTTCCTTAGAACGATTGGTGCAATTATTGATTTGAAGGAAAGAAATATTAGATTACAATTTCCATAAAGGAAAGGCATGGAACATTTTCCTAGAAAGAAAATCAAATTACCTTATGAATCCATCATGAGAGCCACTTATGGATTGCCTACCAAAGATGGCAATACCTAGATCCATTCTTGTATCGTGCCTAGCTAGGGGTGTTAAACGATAGCGCTTGTTGGGAGGCAACCCAATTTTATTTTCTTTGTTTTTTCTTCTGTTAAGGAATAAATATTGCATCTAGCTTCTGTTTAGATGTGGTTTTGTGTTATAACTAGTGTTTGTGCCAAGTAGAACTTTGGGAAGACTTGTGTGAAGTTTATATGATCATGCTGTAAAAAATAGAAACTTTAGCGCTCACGAGATTGGCTATCATTTTTTACTGGAGAGTGATTTTTAGTTGATTATTTTTGTAGAAGATTAATAGAAAAATTCCTCACGTCCACCAATTTATTCCAATGTTTTTAGAGTTACAGAAGTATTCGAAAGTTACAGATTACTACAGACAGTTCTGTTTTTGACATATTCTGTTTTTTTGTGTGTTGTTTGTTTATTTTGATGAATCTATGAGTAGTATCAGGGGGTATGAATCATAGAGAAGTTGGAATACAGTAGGTTTAACACCAATATAAACAAAGAATGAGTTCATCACAGTGTCTTTGAGTGGTGGTTTGTTTTCTTATACTAACGGAGCTCACGAGATTTTTGGCTGAGTTTTGTGTTGTGAAGTTTTCAAGTTTTGAGTATGGCTTTGATGGACTATGGAACAAAGAGTGGCAAGAGCCTAAGCTTGGGGATGCCCAATGCACCCCAAGGTAAATTCAAGGATAACCAAAAGCCTAAGCTTGGGGATGCCCCGGGAAGGCATCCCCTCTTTCGTCTTCATCTATCGGTAACTTTACTCGGGACTATATTTTAATTCACCACATGATATGTGTTTTGCTTGGAGCGTCATGTATGATTTGAGTCTTTGCTCTTTAGTTTGCCACAACCATCCTTGCTGGACACACCTTTTTGAGAGAGATACAAATGAATCAGAATTTATTAGAATACTCTATGTGCTTCACTTATATCTTTTGAGCTAGATGGTTTTGCTCTAGCGCTTCACTTATATATTTTAGAGCACGGTGGTGGTTTTATTTTGTAGAAATTATTGATCTCTCATGCTTCACTTATATCTTTTTGAGAGTCCCTTAGAACATAATGGTAATGTGATTTGGTTATAAAACTAGTCTTAATATGATAGGCATCCAATATGGGTATAGTAAAAACTTTCATATGAAGTGCATTGAATACTATAAGAAGTTTGATACTTGATGATTGTTTTGAGATATGAGGATGGTGATATTAGAGGCATGCTAGTAGAGTAGTTGTGAATTTGAGAAATACTTGTGTTGAGGTTTGGAAGTCCTGTAGCATGCACGTATGGTAACCGTTATGTGACAAATTTGAAGCATAAAGTATTTCATTGAGTGTCATCCTTTATGTGGAGGTCGGGATCGCGCGATGGTTAACTCCTACCAACCCTTCCCCTAGGAGCATGCATGTAGTACTTTGTTTTGATGACTTGTAGATTTTTTGCAATAAGTATGTGACTTCTTTATGACTAATGTTGAGTCCATGGATTATACGCACTCTCTCCCTTCCACCATTGCTAGCCTCTCTTGTACCGCGCAACTCTCGCCGGTACCATACACCCACCATATACCTTCCTCAAAACAGCCACCATACCTACCTATCATGGCATTTCCATAGCCATTCCGAGATATATTGCCATGCAACTTTCCATCGTTCCGTTCATATGACATGCTTCATCATCGTCATATTTCCATGCATGATCATGTAGTTGACATCGTATTCGTGGCTAGGCCACCATGCATAATTTTTCATACATGTCACTCTTGATTCATCGCACATCCCGGTACACCTCCGGAGGCATCCATATAGAGTCATACTTTGTTCTAGTATCGAGTTGTAATATCGAGTTGTAAATCAATATAAGTGTGATGATCATCATTATTAGAGCATTGTCCCAAAGAAAAAGAAAAAAAGAAAAAAAAGAAAGAAAAAAAAGAAGGAAAGGCCAAAGAAAAAAAAGGCCCAAAAAAAGAAAAAGAAAAAGGAAAAAAAAGGAAAGAAAAGGGACAATGCTACTATCTTTTTCCACACTTGTGCTTCAAAGTAGCACCATGATCTTCATGATAGAGAGTCTCTTGTTTCGTCACTTTCATTTACTAGTGGGAATTTTCATTAGAACTTGGCTTGTATATTCCAACAATGGGCTTCCTCAAATGCCCTAGGTCTTCGTGAGCAAGCAAATTGGATGCACACCCACTTAGTTTCTTTTGTTGAGCTTTCATACATTTTTAGCTCTAGTGCATCTGTTGCATGGCAATCCCTACTCACTCACATTGATATCTATTGGTGGGCATCTCAATAGCCCATTGATACGCCAAGTTGATGTGAGACTATCTTCCTCTTTTGTCTTCTCCACAACCACCATTCTATTCCACATAGTGCTATGTCCATGGTTCACGCTCATATATTGCGTGAAAGTTGTGAAAAAAATTAAGTATGAAACAATTGCTTGGCTGAAACCGGGGTTGTGCATGATTTGAGTATTTTGTGTGACGAAGATGGAGCATAACCAAACTATATGATTTTGTAGGGATGAACTTTCTTTGTCCATGTTATTTTGAGAAGACATGATTGCTTTGTTAGTACGCTTGAAGTATTATTATTCTTATGTCAATATAGACTTTTGTCTTGAATCTTTCGGATCTGAACATTCATTCCACAATAAAGAAAATCACATTGAGAATTATGTTGGTTAGCATTCCACATAAAAAAAATTGTTTTTATCATTTACCTACTCGAGGACGAGCTGGAATTAAGCTTGGGGATGCTTGATACGTCTCCAACGTATCTATAATTTTTTATTGTTCCATGCTAGTATATATTCTGTTTTGGATGTTTAATGGGCTTTATTATACACTTTTATATTATTTTTGGGACTAACCTACTAACCCAAGGCCCAGTGCAAATTGTTGTTTTTTGCCTATTTCAGTGTTTCGCAGAAAAGGAATATCAAATGGAGTCCAAACGGAATGAAACCTTCGGGAGAGTTATTTTTTGAACCGTATCTACACAGAAGACTTGGAGTACACACATAAGACTTGGAGTACATGCAAATGACAGCGGTGCTCTCGAACTGGTGCTCTTTTATAAGAAGATGATGACTCAACATAAAAAGTAAATAGATAGGCCCTTCGCAGAGGGAAGCAGGGATTTGTAGAGGTGCCAGAGCTCGATTTTTAAATAGAGATGAATAATATTTTGAGCGGTATACTCTCATTGTCAACATAACAACCAACAATCTCGATATCTTCCATGCTACACACATTATAGGCGGTTCCCAAACAGAATGGTAAAGTTTATACTCCCCCAACCACCGACAAGCACACTCCACGGCTAGCCCGAAACAACGGGTACCGTCCAAACCAGCAATAGCCCTGGGGGAGTTTTGTTTAATTATTATGATTTGAGCATGGGACTGGGCATCCGGTTACCAGACATTTTCTCATGAATGATGAGCGGAGTCCACTCATCGTGAGAATAACCCACCTAGCATGGAAGATATAGACAACCCTAGTTGATACATGAGTTGTTCGAGCATACAAAATAGAATTTCATTTGAAGGTTTAGAGTTTGGCACATAAAAATTTACTTGGAACGGCAGGTAGATACCGCATATAGGAAGGTATGGTGAACTCATGTGGAATAACTTTGGGGTTATGGAAGTGGATGCACAAGCAGTATTCCCGCTTAGTACAGATGAAGGCTAGAAAGAGACTGGGAAGCGACCAGCTAGAGATTGACAACAGTCATGAACATGCATTAAAATTAATCAACAATGAATGCAAGCATGAGTAGGATATAAATCACCATGAACATAAATATCGTGAAGGCTATGTTGGTTTTGTTTCAACTACATGCGTGAACATGTGCCAAGTCAAACCACTTGAATCGTTCAAAGGAGGATACCACCCTATCATACCACATCACAACCATTTTAATATCATGTTGGCACGCAAGATAGACCATTATAAACTCTTAGCTAATTAAGCATGGCATATGCAGCTATGATCTCTAATTGTCATTGCAAGCATGTTTCATTCATAATAGGCTGAATCAGTTATGATGAACTATCATATTTACAAAAACAAGAGAGGTCGAGTTCATACCAGCTTTTCTTATCTCAATCAATCCATCATATATCATCATTATTGCCTTTCACTCGCACGACCGAACGGTGTGGATAATAATAATAGTGCACGTGCATTGGACTAAGCTGGAATCTGCAAGCATTTAATACAAGAGAGAAGACAACATAATATGGCTCAAGGTTAAATCAACAGTAATGCATATAAGAGCCACTAAACATTTTCATCATGGTCTTCTCCTATTGTCCCCCAAAGAAAAGAAACGAAACTATTTACACGGGAAAGCTGCCAACAAGCAAGAAGAAGAACGAGATATCTTTTTGGGTTTTCTTTTAATTACTACTACTACAGGCATGGAAAGTAAGCTGGCTAAAAGCTACAACTGATTTTTTTTGTTTTTCTTAAGGTTTTTCTAACACACAAGAAAAAGACTAAGAAAATAAATGAAACTAGCATGGATAGTACAATGAAAGAGTGTGAGAACCGACAACTAGAATCAGTGTGTGAACATGAATGTGATGTCGGTCAGAAATATGTACTCCCCCAATCTTAGGCTTTTGGCCTAAGTTGGTCTATTGTCATGGATCAAAGCTACTCTCTCCGGTGCACGGAGGAGCATCCTTTGGGTGCCACTGGTTGGCAATTTCATCTGGATCCCACCGTTAAACCGACTGCCGGTAAGTGTCAAGTGGTGGCTCCGGCTCTGGCTCTAAAGCTTGTGCCTGGCTCCTGTATTTATAGACGGCATGTGGCAAAACGAGGTACGTGCCTGAAAGTAGATCAAACAGAGATCGTGCAGGCAAGGTAATAATCTCACAATATTTTTCATCAAACCTCAATTTATACTTAAGCAACTTCTCCTTGTCTTTAACAATAAAATCATGTGCTATCATACTCTTATAATCTAGAAAAGCAGGGGCCGGCAACTTTTCTTCCTTCTCATGATGCCTAATAAGTATTCTAAAGTGTTCAGCAAGGCGTGAAGCAAAGATGCCTCCAAAGATAGGGCCCTTTGTACGGTTCAGACTTAATCGTTTGGCAACAACAACACCCAAGCTAAAAGTTGTGTCTCAAAACAAAGCATGACGCAAAATGACAATATCAGGGGCACTAAGATTCCCACTATTCTCGCGACCAATTAAACATCTACTAGCAAATATAGCAAAGTAGCGTAGAACAGGAAAATGTATACTAGTAATTCTTGCTCCTGAAACTTGCCTAGTTTCCCCTACAACTAGCATATCAATAAACCCCTTGACATCCTTGCAATGGGGTTTCTCAAGACTACTAGTAAAAGGTATCTTACATACTTGACAAAAATCATAGAACGACATCTCCTTAACCTCATCATATAAACAAAACTCCACTGAAGGTGGTGATTTCTTAGCATGAAATTGAAAGTTTTGCGTGAAAATATTAGTGAGCAAGAGGTACTGTTCACGCTGGTCGTGGAGGAAGTCGGTGAGGCATGCATTATCCGCCAAATAATAAAAGTCTTTTTAAATCCCGGCGGCTTCCAGGGACTCATTACAAGGCCATTCGCATGGCCAAACTTCCACAGTGCGAGGAAGATTATATTTGGGATTCTTATTCTCTTCCTTCTGCTTATCCTTTGAACTTTGACTGGAAGAGCCTCTCAACAATCTCCTCATCCATTTCCTCTTCTGAAAATTTCTGAAATTTTTAGAGACTCAGGATAAAATTGAACCAAACTCAACAAGATTGATAGCAACTACTCCTACAAGTGCCTAGAGACTATATAATGCATTAGAACTACTTGGGACCAAAGAAATTTACCATGCAAGCTCAAGAACAAGGTCACCACAGTAGCAGAAATTTGCAATAAATAAAGCACTAGAACAAAAACTAATTGGACCAATGGAGGAGTCACATACCAAGGAACAATCTCCCCAAACAGTTTTGTGAATGGAGCTTTGAGCAAGGAGATCGAAAATGGCAGCAAGATGAGCTAGAACTCGTGCTTGAGCTGGATAGTGATTTTTTGGGAGGAAGAAGGAGTGTGTGGGTGCAGGAATAAGTGGAGGGGGGCCACGTGGGGCCCATGAGGCAGGGGGAGCGCCCAGTGAGGGTGGGCGCGCCCTGGACCCTCGTGGCCAGGTGCTGGCTCCCCTGCTGTGTTCTCTGTGCCAAATATTCTCAAATATTCTTGAAAAAATCATATTTCATTTTCAGGGCATTTGGGGAACTTTTATTTTCGGGGTATTTTTTATTGGACAGATAAGTCTGGAAACAGACATAAAATACTATTTTTGCTTTATTTAATCTAATTAACAGAAAGTAAAAGGAGGATACAGAAGGTTGTGCAATCTAGATTCACCCCTCTCATGCTCATCAAAAGTAATCCATTAACAAGGTTGATCAAGTCTTGTTAATAAAATCTTTTCGAATAACATGAAACCGGAGAACTTTCGAATAACACTAGGTTACCTCAATGGGGATATGCATGTCCCCAACAATAAGAATATCATATGTCTTCTTGATAGTAGGAAGAGGAATTTCAAAACCTCCAATAGTAATAGTTGCAATTTTTACAATAGAATTGATACTGTGGACCTGAGGTTGTTTCCTCAGAAAGTGTACCGTATGCTCATTACCATTGACATGAAAAGTGACATTGCCTTTGTAGCAATCAATAACAGCCCCTGCAGTATTCAAAAAGGGTCCACCAAGGATAATAGACATACTATTGTCCTCGGGAATATCAAGGATAACAAAGTCCGTTAGATTAGTAACATTTGCAACTACAACAGGCACATCCTCACCAATACCTACATGTATAGGAGTTGATTTATCAGCCATTTGCAAAGATATTTCAGTAGGTGTCAACTTACTCAAGTCAAGTCTACGATATAAAGAGAGAGGCATAACACTAACACCGGCTCCAAGATCACATAAAGCAGTTTTAACATAGTTTCTCTTAATGGAGCAAGGTATAGTAGGTATTCCTGGATCTCCTAGTTTCTTAGGTATTCCACCCTTAAAAGTGTAATTGGCAAGCATGGTGAAAATTTCAACTTCAAGTATCTTTCTTTTATTGGTAATAATATCCTTCATATACTGAGCATAAGGATTTGTTTTAAGCATATCAGTCAAATGCGTATGCAAAAAGATAGGTCTAATCATTTCAGCAAAGCGCTCAAAATCCTAATCATCCTTTTTCTTGGATGGTTTAGGAGGAAAAGGCATGGGTTTCTGAACCCATGGTTCTCTTTCCTTACTGTGTTTCCTAGCAACAAAGTATCTCTTATCATAATGTTGATTCTTTGATTGTGGGTTATCAAGATCAACAGCAGGTTCAATCTCTACATCATTATCATTGCTAGGTTGAGCATCATCATGAACATCATCATTAACATTATCACTAGGTTCATGTTCATTACCAGATTGTGTCTCAGCATCAGAAACAGAGATATCATTGGGATTCTCGGGTGTGTCACCTACAGGTTCACTAGAAGCATGCAAAGTCCTATCTTTTTTATTTTTCTTCTTCTTAGAAGAACTCGGTGCATCTAAATTAGCTCTTTGAGAATCTTGCTCAATTCTCTTAGGGTGGCCCTCAGGATACAAAGGTTCATGTGTCACTTTACCCCCTCTAGTTGCAACTCTAACAACAAAGTCATTATTCTTACTATTTAATTCATTGAGCAAATCATTCTGAGCCTCAAGTACTTGTTCTACTTGAGTGGTAACCATAGAAGCATGTTTACTAATGAGTTTCAATTCACCATTAATTCTAGAAATATAATCACTCAAGCGTTCTATCATATAAGCATTACGTTGCAATTGTCTACCAACATAAGCATTGAAGTTTTCTTGCTTCACAATAAAATTATCAAACTCATCTAAGCATTGGCTAGCAGACTTATAACGAGGAATATCACCTTCATCAAATCTATAAAGAGAATTTACCTTTACTACCCGTGTCGGGTTATCAAGACCATGTATTTCTTCAATACGTGGTAAATTCTTAACATCTTCAGCTTTAATACCTTTTTCTTTCATAGATTGCTTTGCCTCTTGCATATCTTCGGGACTGAGAAATAGAACACCCCTTTTCTTCGGAGTTGGCTTAGGGGCTGGTTCAGGAAGTGTCCAATTATTTTTATTGGTCAACATATTATTCAATAGTAATTCAGCTTGATCAAATGTTCTTTCCCTTAAAACACAACCAGCACAACTATCTAGGTGGTCTCTCGAAGCATCGGTTAGTCCATTATAAAAAACATCAAGTATTTCATTCCTCTGAAGAGGATGATCAGGCAAAGCATTAAGTAACTGGAGAAGCCTCCCCCAAGCTTGTGGGAGACTCTCTTCTTCAATTTGCACAAAGTTATATATTTCCCGTAAGGAAGCTTGTTTCTAATGAGTGGGAAAATATTTAGCAGAGAAGTAATAAATCATATCCTGGGGAATATGCACACAACCAGGATCAAGAGAATTAAACCATGTCTTAGCATCACCCGTTAACGAGAACGAAAATAACTTATGGATATAGTAATAACGAGTCTTTTCCTCGTTGGTGAACAGGGTGGCTATATCATTCAACTTAGTAAGATGTGCCACAACAGTTTCAGATTCATAGCCATGGAAAGGATCAGATTCAACCAAAGTAATTAACTCAGGATCAACAGAGAAATCATAATCCTTGTCAGTAACAAAGATAGGTGAAGTAGCAAAAGCAGGGTCATATTTCATTCTAGCATTCAAAGACTTTTCTTTCAGCTTAGCTAATAATTTCTTAAGATCATATCTATCGTTGCAAGCAAGAAAGTCTCTAGCAATTTTTTCATCCATAACATAACCCTCATGAATAACAGGCAGTTCATATCTAGGGGCAGAATCTTCATCATCACTTTCATCTATATTATCAGTTTCAATATTTGCATTCTCCCTAACCTTAGCAATTTGTTCATCTAGAAATTCATCTAGTGGCACAGTATTATCAAGCATAAAAGTACTTTCATCACACATAGCAGAAGTAGCATCATCAAGAATATATGACATATCAGATTCAATAGCAGGAGTAGGTGTCGCAAATTTACTCATAACAGATGGTGAATCAAGTGCAGAGCTAGATGGCAGTTCCTTACCTCCCCTCGTAGTTGAGGGAAAGATCTTGGTTTTTGAGTCCTTCAAATTCTTCATAGTGATCAACAGATATAAATCCCAAGTGACTTACAGAATATAGCTATGCTCCCCGGCAACGGCGCCTGAAAATATTCTTGATAACCCACAAGTGTTGGGGATCGCAACAGTTTTCGAGAGTAAAGTATTCAACCCAAATTTATTGATTCGACACAAGGGGAGCCAAAGAATACTCTTAAGTATTAGCAGCTGAGTTGTCAATTCAACCACACCTGGAAAATTAATATCTGCAGCAAGGTAATTTAGTAGCAAGGTAATATGGAAGTAACGGTAACGGTAGCAAAAGTAGTGATAGTGTTTTTGTCAGGGATATGACTAGCAGGTATGAACCGGCTAGTGTAAACCGGCTTTGTTATATTATACTTGGTTGTAATGTTTTAGTAGAGACTACGGCCCGTGAGATTTCAAGGCCCGTGTATAGAAGTATGGTTTGTAAACCGCCAAGAGATGTAACTTGAGAGATAAGAAAGAAAAGACAGAGACCGAGGCGGACACAAGTATGAGCCGGCCTCGGGACTCTGTAAACCGGACCAGGCGTTGCCTCTATATAAAGGGACGGCCTGGACGGTTCAGGGACAAGCAACAATCAACCCGTCGAGACACAGGCAAAGCGAATCTGCTCCCTGTAAACCGACGCCCAGCAATACCAAACCAACTAGACGTAGGCTTTTACCTTCTCTGAAGGAGCCGAACTAGTATAAATCCTCTGTGTCCTTTGTGTGCCATGAATCCTTTCAAGCTAACCCGTGCGATGGTTCCATCATCAAGTCCGTTAAACCGGACATCTGCCGTGTTATTTCCACGACAGTTGGCGCCCACCGTGGGGCTTGCGCACGATGGTTTCGAGTTCTTGAAAGGCGGCTTCGAAGGGCTAAAGGGTTACGCAGTCGGCCGGATGACCAAGAGTCGTCGCGGCCGGATCTACATCGACGACGCGGGTTGGGGACCGGAGGCCGATTCGATCGAATACGGGTACCGGGTCCCCTTCGGCAGCATCCAAGTCTTCATCGGCAAAATTGGTGAACCGGGACCTGAGCTGGACACCTTCCCCAACATCGTCGAGCCGGCTCAGCGTGCGAGATCGGCCCGGATTCAGCCTGCCATGAAGCATGTGTTCGTTGGAGCAATCCACGGAGGCCGAGCCGAGGACGGATCGGAATCTGATGGTGCGACAGTCGTCTACTCAGATGACGAATCTTCATCCGGGGAAACTGAATCTCTGTATCAGTTGCGGGACGGCCGGTCTGAGGGCGAGTCCGATGGAAACAGTATTCCGGGCCCCTTTGACCCGCCAAACCGGGTGGCGGTCTTCATGGCCGGTTCACAACCCCTGATGAACGGAACGACAGCAGAAACTGGTGCAGGGGGAAGCGGTTCAAATCCCTCCCTTACTGAAGTTCTATCCACCTTGATCGAGGAGTTCACAGCTAAAGCAATGGCAGACGTAGCTCCAGCAGACAAGGCGCATCATGATGCAGAGCTTCTTCAGTTGAAGGGTCGGATCGATCAGTTAAAAGAGGACTTAAAGGCAGAAAGAGAGATGATAGCAACAAGGCAAGCGGAGTTGGATGATCAAGCCTTTTATCTGAGGATGGAGCAGGCTTCTGTGGAAGGAGTAAGGGGGCGAAAGTATTGGTCCCGCATACCGCCGGGTTACGAATCCGCGAATTTGTTCAGGACACCTGGGGCTGGGGCCAGTAATAATCCGGCCTTAAACCGGAGAACACCCCCGGCTCGGGATGAGCCGGTTCAACAGCCCGCCGCAGAACAGGAGCGTCGGATTACATCGGCACCTTATGTTCCTATCCCTCCAGGGCACTATTCAAACCCGCTGGATAATATTGCTGCAGCGGCGGCACGGTTGGCCGCTTTACCTACGGAAGAAACGTCCCCGGTGGCGATAGAGGCGCGCAGGGTCCAGAAGCTACTTAATACTGCATTAATACAGCAGCAAGCGTACTCTCATAGTAGGGAAAGGTTACATTCAACACCACGTCCCAACCGGAGTTATTCTAGGCATTGGGAGGAGCCAGAGGTATCTAGCAGTGAGCGCAGGAGGCATCAACGCAGGCAGGATAATCCGGCAAGGGCGGAGATGCCAGCCCCAGACTTAAACCGGCCTAGATCAGAGGCCAGGGAGGAAATTCGTCAATCGACGCCGGTTCACACAGCCACTGCAGGAACAGGAGCTACGGCGAGCTCCTTCGGGGTACAGTGTCTTGTCCCCGCTCTACAGAGTGTTAAGTTGCCCAAGGATTTCAAAGGGCCCCGCAAGGTACCTAATTACACAGCCGATTTACCGCCCGAAGCTTGGGTGGAAAGTTATGAGATGGCCATGGAGATGCTGGATGTGGATGAATCGGCTTGTGCCAAATATTTCACTATGATGCTCGAGGGCACGGCCCGGACCTGGTTAAAGGCGCTACCCCCGAATTCTATCGGGTCATGGGGAGAACTGCGCAGTCAGTTCATCAAAAACTTCAAGGATACATGCAAGCAACCGATGTCGGTGATAGATTTAGCAGCCTGTGTGCATGGAGAGCAGGAGTCTACGGCAGCTTGGGTACGCAGAGTGGCAGAGATCTTACACTCTTCAAATGGTATTAATCCTAGTACGGCGATAGTGACGTTGGAAAACAATTGCCGGTTTGAATCTTTAAAATTAAAGCTCGGACGGCTTAAAAGGGACTGCAATGACATGGGGACTTTAATGAGTGCCCTGGTGAAATACGGAGACTCGGATAATACAAAGTATCCGGAAGCAGAAGGAGATAAAGCGGAGAAGACCAGCAAGTCTGGTAAACCGGTGCCGGATAATCCGGTTACTTCAAGCTTTTTGGGTAAACGGAAGGCAGAAGGTAGTTCCGGTTTTGTGGCTAATACTCAAGTTCAAGGCGGTTTTCAGGTTAATCCGGAGGGTTCCGCTCTCCAAACCAGCGGAGGAGATCCGGGCTGGGAGCAGGATTTGGATCGACCCTGTCCAAAGCATAGCGGAAGGGGGAGGGTAGCAAGGCATACTATGAGAGAATGCATACCCCTTATGAAGGCAGTGAACGGCCGTTTTAATCCTCCTAGCCGGCCCCCGCACGGCGGCTCAGGACCCAGATTTTATGGTTCGGGTCATCAGGGGAACAGTTCCAGATCAGGATATAGGGGCAATAACGGCGGTTATCAACCCCGACCAGGCGGCCAAAATAATCAAGGGAATTACAATGATCAGGGGAATCAATCAAATCATCAAGGGGGTTACAATAATCAGAATAATCAGCAGCAGGGCCAAGGGAGTTATCACAATCAGGGAAGCCAGCAGCAGCAGCAGCGTCAGCAACAGCAACCGCAATCCGGATATCAGAGTAATCCGAAGGAGTTAAGCAGTGGGCAGTACCATGTTTTCACCACAAGTCTGTGTAAACGAGACCAGAAGGTGTTGAAGCGGGCTGTTAATGCAGTGGAGCTAGCGACACCGCAGTTTCTTCGATGGTCGGAACAGCCTATTGTATGGAGTAGAGAAGACCACCCAATGCGGGTAGATAATCCGGGCCACTTAGCTTTGGTAGTAGCACCTCAAGTGGGGGGTTATAAATTTACTAAAGTTCTCATGGATGGTGGCAGCAGTATCAATATCTTATACTATGAAACCTTCCGTCGTATGGGTTTGACAGATAAACAGTTGAGATCATCAAACACAGTGTTTCATGGAGTGGTCCCAGGTAAGTCAGCTTATCCGGTGGGTAAGATTGATTTAGAAGTTACCTTTGGAAATGAGCATGATTCCAGGTCAGAGATGATCACCTTCGAAGTTGTCAAAATTAAAAGTCCATATCATGCTCTGTTTGGAAGGACGGTTTATGCTAAGTTTATGGCTAGGCCATGTTATGTTTATTTACAGCTTAAGATGCCGGGTCATAAGGGCACGATTACAGTTCATGGCAGTCGCAAGATAGCAGTGGAATGTGAGGAAGGTGATGCAGCTTATGCAGAAGCAGTGTGTGCCACGGAAGAGTTAAAATTTTATAAAGATAATGTTGATCCGGCAGATATGACTCCGCTAAAGAAACCAACGACCGAGCATGATCCGGCATTGAAGTTCAAGTCAGCGGAAGAAACTAAGCAAATTGATTTTGTACCTGGAGACTCGTCTAAACAGTTCACCATCAGCGCTAACCTTGATCCCAAATAGGAAAGCGCGCTCATCGAGTTCATCCGTGAGAACCGGGATATCTTTGCGTGGAAACCTTCTGACATGCCAGGTATACCGAGGGAACTCGCTGAGCACAAGTTGAATATTGATCCGAAGTTTAAACCGGTAAAACAGTATCTGCGCCACTTCAATGAAGAGAGGCGCAAGGCTATAGGAGAGGAAGTAGCCAGACTTTTGGCGGCAGGGTTCATAGTGGAAGTTTTTCATCCGGAATGGTTGGCTAATCCGGTGCTGGTTCTAAAGAAGAATGGGAAGTGGAGGATGTGTGTGGACTACACAGACCTCAATAAAGCTTGCCCAACTGATCCTTTTGTTCTACCTCGCATTGATCAGATTATCGATGCCACAGCAGGGTGTGAGCGGCTGAGTTTTCTGGATGCATATTCAGGGTATCACCAGATCAAAATGGCAGTTGAAGACCAAGAGAAGACAGCTTTCATAACTCCTTTTGGTGCTTTTTGCTATGTATCTATGCCCTTTGGGCTCAAGTGTGCACAGGCAACTTATCAGCGTTGCGTTCAGAATTGTTTGAAAGGGCAGATAGGAAGGAATGTGCATGCTTACGTGGATGACATTGTGGTCAAATCAAAGGAAGAAAGAACAATGATAGAGGACCTCAAAGAAACCTTTGATAATCTTCGAGCTTACAGAATGATGCTTAATCCGGAGAAATGTGCTTTTGGTGTTCCGGCTGGTAAGCTTCTGGGATTCTTGGTCTCGAACAGGGGAATAGAAGCCAACCCAGAGAAGATCAAGGCCATCACATCTTTGACAAAACCGGTTTGCATCAATGATGTTCAGCGCATAGCTGGCCGGATCACGGCGCTAAGCCGGTTCATCAGTCGCTTGGGGGAGAAGGCGATCCCGCTTTATCAAATGTTGAAGAAAACGGACCGGTTCATTTGGAGTGAGGAGGCAAATACAGCATTCGAGAATCTGAAACAGCAACTAGCAAAACCACCGGTTTTAGCTGCTCCCATGGACAAGGAGCCCTTGCTGTTATATGTTGCTGCAAACACACGGGCAGTCAGCGTTGCGATTGTGGTTGAGCGCAAGGAAGCAGGGAAGGAGCATCCGGTTCAGCGCCCGGTTTATTACGTGAGTGAAGTACTCATTGAGTCCAAACAAAGGTACCCTCATTGGCAGAAATTAGTCTATGGGGTGTTCATGGCAAACCGGAAACTGAAACACTACTTCCAAGGGCATCCAATAACTGTGGTTAGCTCAGCACCGTTGGGAGATATAATCCAGAACAGGGAAGCTACAGGCAGGGTAGCCAAGTGGGCCATTGAGCTCAGTCCGCATGAGTTGAAGTATGTACCGCGTACTGCTATAAAATCTCAGGCATTGGTAGACTTCATCAATGACTGGACAGAGTTGCAGACTCCTGAGGAGAAGCCGGATCTTACTTATTGGACGATTCACTTCGATGGTTCAAAACAGTTGGAGGGCTCGGGGGCTGGAGTTGTGTTAACTTCCCCCAGAGGTGATAAATTTTGTTATGTCCTCCGCTTATTATTTCCTTGTACTAATAATGCAGCAGAATATGAAGCACTACTTCATGGTTTGCGACTGGCAAAGGAGATGAATTTGAGCCGGGTTAAGTGCCTGGGCGATTCAGATCTAGTGGCACAGCAAGTTTCTGGCAAGTGGGATTCAAGAGATCCCCTCATGGCGGCTTATCGGCGAGAGGTTGAAGCGGTTGCAGGATACTTCAAGGGATACCAGGTGGATCATATAGACCGGCGGAGGAATGAAGCGGCTGACGCTCTAAGCCGGCTAGGATCGCAGCGTAAACCGGTGCCACCAAACACCTTTTTGGATGAATTGCACAGTCCTTCGGTTCAAATACCTTCGAAAGAAGACTTAGCTGTTCCGGACCCAGAAGCACAGTTAGTTGCAGCACTCCATATTATTCCGGATTGGATGTTACCCTATTTGGCGTACTTAAGCCGAGGGGAGTTACCGGAAAACGAAGAGGAAGCACGGCAGATAATCCGGCGTTCCAAGTCTATGACAATCGCAAACGGAGAGCTGCACCATCGTAGCACTTCTGGAGTATTTCAACGATGTGTTTCGGCTGAGGAAGGTTGTGAGATTCTAAGGGAAATTCATGAAGGGGATTGTGGTCATCATGCCGGATCAAAGTATTTAGTGGCTAAAGCATTCCGACATGGCTTCTATTGGTTAACCGCGCATGCAGATGCGGCGGATCTGGTCCGAAAGTGTGATGCTTGTCAGAAGTTCTCAAGACGTGCTCTTGTTTCGGCACAGGAACTCCGGATGATACCAATAACTTGGCCTTTTGCAACTTGGGGGCTTGACATGGTTGGGCCTTTCAAGAGATCCCAAGATCAGAAAACTCATCTACTGGTAGCAGTAGACAAGTTTACAAAGTGGGTTGAAGCGGAGCCTATAAGCAAGTGTGATGCGGCAACGGCAGTCAAATTCATCAAAAAAGTAATATTCCGGTTTGGCTTTCCACACAGCATCATCACAGACAATGGCACCAATTTATCTCAGGGTGAGATGGAAGAATTCTGTCAACGAGAGCATATTCGTTTGGACGTGTCTTCTGTGGCTCACCCCCAATCCAATGGCCAGGCTGAAAGGGCAAATCAGGAGATTTTGCGAGGAATCAAACCCCGGCTTATGACACCTTTGCAGAGAACCCCAGGTTGTTGGGTTGAAGAATTGCCATCTGTTCTTTGGAGTATTAACACCACACCGAACCGGTCTACAGGCTACACGCCTTTCTTCATGGTTTATGGTGCCGAAGCAGTTCTCCCAAGTGACATACGCCATGACTCACCAAGGGTAGCGGCCTATGTGGAAGCAATCAACGAAGAGTCAAGACAGGACGGTTTAGACCGGTTGGATGAAGAGCGTGATACGGCTGCAGCAAGGTCGGCGATTTATCAGCAAGATCTGCGCAGATATCATAGCCGCCGGATTAGAACAAGGACGTTCCAGGAAGGTGACTTGGTACTCCGGCTCATCCAAGATCAAACAGACATGCACAAGCTATCCCCACCATGGGAAGGTCCCTTTGTGGTCAGCAAGAATTTACACAACGGTTCATATTACTTGGTGGACATTCGAGAACACAAGGATTCACGGACATCGGAAGAGGAGACGAAGAGGCCGTGGAACATCGCCCATTTACGGCCATACTATACTTGAGCCATGTGCTCCAATGTATCCTATGTATATATTATGAATAATGAATAAACCGGCACCCTCGGTAAACCGGGGGCTCAGCCCTTTTTCCATATACACAAATCTTGTGACAAATAGTCATACCAGTTTACTATCAAATATCATATTTCAATATGGGCCGGTTTAGAGACTAATTTTTGCAGAGTATGTGAAGGAGCAATAGAACTCTCGGGAACAGGAGATCATATCCGGTTCAAGAAGAGAAAACTCCACAAAAAGCACAACCCACAGGTTCAGGAGGAACCCTGGAGGCCCCCTGGGAGTTGGTATCATCCGCTCCCAGTGATCGGATTAGGTTTCATAATTCTTTCGGCCCTCTGAACAGTTGATACGCTCACGTTCAGTGATTGGCTAGGCCCCTTGGGACAGATGGTTTGCCCACGTTCCATTGATTGGCTCGGTTTTTATCAGCGGTTCTTTCGGCCCTCTGAACAGTTGATACGCTCACGTTCAGTGATTGGCTAGGCCCCTTGGGACAGATGGTTTGCCCACGTCCCATTGATTGGCTCGGTTTTTTATTTGCGGTTCTATCGGCCCTCTGAACAGTTGATACGCTCACGTTCAGTGATTGGCTAGGCCCCTTGGGACAGATGGTTTGCCCACGTCCCATTGATTGGCTGAACCTTGCTTTGAGCCTGGCAGCTCTTAAAAAGCCTCGACTACATGGTCTTATTTGCAAAATTTGCATCTTTTGGTGTTTTTTGTGTTCTATAACCTTTTAAACCGAGTGGAACAGCTACACAAGTTGACCACATATCTATCAAATTGAAAAGTCTGGATCATGTATATCAGACCAAGTAAACCGGTGTTCATTATAACCCGGATCATCTATCAGGCAATAAAGCCACAAATTTCTGAACCGGGGTCTATTATCAAGCCCGGATTTGTTATTGGGTCCATGAAGATCTTCATCAAGAAATTTTAAGGTTCTACCGGGTTAAGAATATCAAGCATGCTTGATCGCAGGTATGAAGTATCTTGTTTTTAAAATACATATTGGCAGTACATGATCAGTTATAGTGACCGGTGTTTATTAAACCGGCCTGGTTTTGACTATAAGTCGCCAGTATGAGATAAAATAATGACCGGTTTGGTTCTGAAGCAAGATGAACCGGATTTATCGTCCAGATGGGCCGGAGAAGTTCAAGTGTCTATTTGGATTGATGAAGACCGATTAAAGTGACTCTAAAGTCCTGACCGGTTTAAAGTATATTGGCCACATGCATCCCAAGTATAAAAGTTACCGTTAATATAAAGATATTCTTATTTGATGTTTTAAAGAGAACAAATTAACCCGTCCAGTGGTAAAAGCCACTAGGACACATTGTTTTTCGATATTCTTTCTATGTGAACAGATGAAGGCAACCACATCAGACAACAAGTCAATGGACGAATATTTCATAAAGACAAAATGTCGGATCGAAGCACATTAAGTTTCAGCTAAACCTATTACAAGGCATCAAAGCCCAATGGTTTGGAAGCATTGTTTGACGGAATAACAATCATGGTTACAGCAATAGAATTCAAGATTGTGCTTCTCCTTGCTGAGATGTCTGGCCACCGTCTTGATCCGGAACGTCTTCATCCTCGTGAAGCGGTTGGAAGTCCGGTGCACGCCAATCAATCTTCGCCAAGGCACGGAAATATACTTCATCGTTGATAAGCTCAACAGGATCAATATCAGGAGCAAAGGTGTGAGGACGAACCGGCGGAATTAAGTTTACGGTATCGTAAACCGGTCGCTGCACCCGCTCGTTCTGCAGATTGTATCCTGGATGATATCGGGACAAGTCAGATTCCGCCGCGAGCTTGCTGGCGAGGGGACGCATCTCCTTTGTCAGAGCATAAAGATCTTTTTCATCAAAGGCTGAACCGTCATCCTTGGTATCAGGGAATCCGGTTAACACCTCCTCCGGATCAAGGTCCGGGACCCAAGCTTTAGCCCTTGTTAGAGCCAGAAGAGCGCCCCCTCGGGCTGCCGATTTCTTCACTTCTTCAAGACGAGCCGGTAGAATGGACAACTTATTCAAGGTATCTTGGATAGTTGAAGGAGCCGGTTTACCAAATGAAGTGGCACTGATAATCCTTTGCGTTCCGGAGTACAACTGTTCGACCAAGGTGTAGCAGGCTTTGAGTTTTTTCCGCAAGTCGTCCCCAAGATGGGAGACACGGCGGCCTACATACAAACAATAATAGTTAAACCGGTACAAGGCACAGGTTACAAAGATAAAAGACAGGAGTTCGGATTATACTCACCAAAAATAGCAGAGGTCATCAAGTCAATTTGCCGCTTTAACCCAGTCAATTCTTCAGTAACCGGATTAAGTGCTCCTTCAGCGTCTTGAACACGTTTTTCAAGATCTTTTTTCTGGACCTCAAAAGTAGTCCGCTCCTCTTCAAAGTATTTCTTCAAGTCTTCAGCAGTCTTTAAACTCACTTGAAGTTCTTTTTTAGCCTTTGAAGCGGCTGACTCAGTTTCTGTAAGCCGGCTTCGAAGTTCGTTGATCTCCAGAGCATTCCGGTTCAACTCAGCCTGCAGACAAAGTTCAAAAGCAAGAAATGAAATTACAAGTCTCAAGCACACAATCAAGTCGTCTACTTGACACTTGGGGGCTAATGGCAGTTGAAGCAATACAGCAAAGACAATTTGAAATTACAAGTCTCAAGCACACAATCAAATTGTCTACTTGACACTTGGGGGCTAATGGCAGTTGAAGCAATACACCAAAGACAATTTGAAGTTACAAGTATCAACTACATAACCAAGTTATCTACTTGATACTTGGGGGCTAATGTATAGATCAGCAGTTCAAACTACAAAGTTCCGGATCACCTTCAGTAAAGCAGCTAAACCGGAACTTGGGGGCTGCTATGAGATAGAGATGCGTCAAAAAAAAAAAGCAAAGTCAGAAGAAGAAATTTACCTCGTATTTTTCTCTCATCAGGTTCACCAAGCTGGCTTCATAATCCCGACTGCTGTGGAGCCGGTTCAGATAGCCGGAATAAATGTCTTGAGCGCTCATGCTAGAAAGGCTGGATATGTCAGTACTCCACTTCCCTTTTTCTTGTGATATCTTTTCCGCTTTAGCTGTATGTTTTGCTAAAACGGTGGGCTCGGCTGGAGCAACATAAGCGGTACCAGTTACCACAACGTCAGGAGAGGTTGGAACATTGGGGGGAGCGTCAGCATGAGCCGGATCAGGAGACGCCGGATTAACTTGAGGAGAATTAACCCGG
Organism: Secale cereale; assembly: GCA_902687465.1. Taxonomy (NCBI): domain Eukaryota; kingdom Viridiplantae; phylum Streptophyta; class Magnoliopsida; order Poales; family Poaceae; genus Secale; species Secale cereale. The sequence continues at coordinate 32,254,624 of LR738713.1, read as the reverse complement.
GCCGGGCTTGGTGGATCTTGGACGTTTTCTGTAAGAGGATTTTCAAGAGCAGGGTCTACAACAGGAGCTGCAGGAGTACCTTCTGGAGGAACAACTGTGGACGGATCAATAACCGGATCATCAGCAGTAGGGTCGGCAACAGGCTTATTCGCCTTGGGCTTTTTGCTGGGTTTCGGTTTTCTGGAAAAACATGCAAAATAAGTTAGCATTATAAAGGAAAAAGGGTGTCATAAACCGGAAAAGGCGAAGAAAGTTACCCCGGGACGGTCTTCAAAGGAGGAAGTTGCGTAGCGGTTGATTCACCAGAAGAGGACAGCGGAGTTTCCTGATAGTCAGGATCAGACGGTTTAAGGGGCTTTCGGATAAGTCCGGCCTTGGGATGAAGAAGAGTCGGAGAGAGTATCACCTCAGCACGGCGTTTTCGAACCGGAGTTAAGGAGATTCCGGATGACTCCACCGCCAGGCCGCTGTGGCGAGTGGTCCGGCGGAAAGCTTCGTGCTGTTGCTTCTTCAAAGTAAAGTTAGGGTCTAACTGAGCATAAGGATGAGAAAACTGATATTTCCTGACGGTCCGATGACTTTTTTGAGGAAGAGGTTCTGAATCAGAAGAAAGAAGTGTTACCTCAATTTCAGTCGGGTTATCATCTTCAGGTAAATCCTGTAAAAAGGTATCATTAAATACGATTACAAGTACATGAAAGCAAGAATATAAACCGGATTAAAGCATACCTCGGAGTCCGGATCATCATCCTCAGTGGGAGAACCGGCGTCGACGGCTGCTTTCCTCTTTTTGTTTGCGGGTGTTTTTCGGCGAGCCTGTTTGACGGGTTTATCCTGAGGCTTTCTCCTCCAGAAAGGATCATCAGCCTGATTGAAAAAAGTGAGAGCAATTGAAAGACGGTTCAAGGGAAACGGTTTACAAATAAAGGGCAAAGAGGAACTTACTTCAGGCAGTTTATTTTTCTTGAAGTACGGAGCCAAACCAACCTTAGCACAATCGGCTAGAGAGACGTTGAGAATCTTTTTGGCTGATTCCACTACCTCTGATTCAGAAAGCTTCTCTTTGGTAAACCTTTGAGGATCATCCGGTTTACCAGAGTACTTGCACATTAACTTAGGACGCCGGCTCAGAGGAAGGATACTCCAAGATAGCCAACAGCGAAGGAAGTCAGTACCAATCAGACCATTTGCCATAAAAGCTCTTAGCTTGGAGAGCTGGGGTGAAAACCGGGTCCGTTCAGCGGCACTAAGCCGTGCTGGTAAGGGGTGATTCTCCGGAATACGGGTTTCGCGATAACCCGGCAAAGGATTCTCCCCCTTAGGAGAAGTGTCAACACAGTAAAACCAGGTCTTGTTCCATTCTTTTGGATGAGAATGTAAAGCGGCGTGAGGAAAAACTGCGTCTCTCCTCTTCTGAATACTGACCCCACCAAGTTCTTGATGTGGTCCGCTGGTAAACTCAGTACGCCGGTTTAAATGAAAGAAATCCCGGAATAGATCAACAGAAGGTTCTTCTTGCAGATACACCTCAGAAAACACTTGAAAATCACAAATGTTTGAAACGGAATTGGGCCCGATATCCTGTGGGTGTAGCTGGAAAGCAGCAAGAACATCCCGGAAAAACTTTGAACCGGGGGGAGAGAAGCCTCTAGAGATATGATCCAAAAACACGATGACTTCCCCGGATCTAGGAGTAAGGGGGCATTCATTACCCGGAGCCCGCCACTTTAACTCAGACTGAGATCCTAATGTGCCAATTTCAGACATCTTGATTAAGTCATCCTCAGTAATGACAGAAGGGACCCAATCGCAGGAGACATACTGCTTAGCCATTGCAATGAAAGAACAAGGTGCTGGAGAAGATAAAATACAGAAAACGGATTATGAAAGTGCAGTAATCCGGAACCTATCTATGAAAGTTACGCAACGGTTTAAACTGAGGACTAATGGTGTGGTTAAACCGGCAATTATAAAAACAGGTTATATCATTTCCGGTTCATGGCAGTTGAAGAGGAACAGTTTAACCATTGTGACAAGTTACAGAGTTTCGCGAGGTAGGTGGTATATCAACTTAAACCGGAATATACTTAGCAGATCTGCCAAGAAGACAAACAGGTTTTCAAAAGACTATGCTAGAAGAACAGATCTGGGCGTGCTAAGAAAAGGAAAACTAATATCTACGGGAAGGGTCTACAAGGATATTACACGAAGTAAGTAAATCCACAGGCCAGACAGGAACAATGAGATTTGAAGTATGTACAGCAGAGAGAAAACACAGTTTAAAAAAGCAAGATCTGAAGGACGACACTACTAAAAGACATTCGCCTAGGATCAAACAAGATGGAGCTTTGTTAAAGCTCTAATGGCGGAAGGTACAGGGCGAAACCCTAGAGATTATAAGACCGATAGCGAAGAAGAAGAACATACCTGAGAACAGCAGAAATCAACGGCGGAGATTTTCTGGTCGAGCTCAGGGTGATGCAGCGGCCGGGCGAAGACTTGTGGTTCAGCGGTCGTCGGCGACAGTTCGAGCTCGGGCGGCAACAGAGGAAGAAGACGGAGGAAGAGAACGGACCGAGAAGAAGATAATGAATGGGGGGTGGCAGTATTTATAACCAGGAGTCAGATCTGAAACGACAAGTGCGAGAATCGAGGAGACAGAAAATCGGATAAAGATCCCGCGACGCCTCGATCTTCGGGATAACCCTTAAAATAAGCTACAGTACAGCTCACGGCGTTAAATGCGGAGATGATGTCATTGTCAGACTTTAATGATCTTGGAGGATGACGTTAGAGCCGGTTTACAAAAAGATGAAGATAAAGAAGAAAATTATATAAGACAGAGAAGATTGATGTGAACAAGTTCAAATCATTCTGGGGCCTAATGTCAGGGATATGACTAGCAGGTATGAACCGGCTAGTGTAAACCGGCTTTGTTATATTATACTTGGTTGTAATGTTTTAGTAGAGACTACGGCCCGTGAGATTTCAAGGCCCGTGTATAGAAGTATGGTTTGTAAACCGCCAAGAGATGTAACTTGAGAGATAAGAAAGAAAAGACAGAGACCGAGGCGGACACAAGTATGAGCCGGCCTCGGGACTCTGTAAACCGTACCAGGCGTTGCCTCTATATAAAGGGACGGCCTGGACGGTTCAGGGACAAGCAACAATCAACCCGTCGAGACACAGGCAAAGCGAATCTGCTCCCTGTAAACCGACGCCCAGCAATACCAAACCAACTAGACGTAGGCTTTTACCTTCTCTGAAGGAGCCGAACTAGTATAAATCCTCTGTGTCCTTTGTGTGCCATGAATCCTTTCAAGCTAACCCGTGCGATGGTTCCATCATCAAGTCCGTTAAACCGGACATCTGCCGTGTTATTTCCACGACAGTTTTTGTAGTGATTGTAACAGTAGCAGCGGAAAAGTAAATAAGCAACAAGCAATATGTGAAAAGCTCGTAGGCATTGGATCGGTGATGGATAATTATGTCGGATGCGATTCCTCATGTAATAGTTATAACCTAGGGTGACACAGAACTAGCTCCAGTCCATCAATATAATGTAGGCATGTATTCCGAATACAGTCATACGTGCTTATGGGAAAGAACTTGCATGACATCTTTTGTCCTACCCTCCCGTGGCAGCGGGGTCCTATTGGAAACTAAGGGATATTAAGGCCTCCTTTAAATAGAGTACCGGATCAAAGCATTAACACATAGTGAATACATGAACTCCTCAAACTACGGTCATCACCATGAGTGGTCCCGACTCTTGTCACTTCGGGGTTGCCGAATCATAACACATAGTAGGTGACTATTGACTTGCAAGATAGGATCAAGAACACACATATATTCATGAAAACATAATAGGTTCAGATCTGAAATCATGGCACTCGGGCCCTAGTGACAAGCATTAAGCATGGCAAAGTCATAGCAACATCAATCTTAGAACATAGTGGATACTAGGGATCAAACCCTAACAAAACTAACTTGATTACATGGTAAATCTCATCCAACCCCTCAACGTCCAGCAAGCCTACGATGGGATTACTCACGCACGGCAGTGAGCATCATGGAATTGGTGATGGAGGAAGGTTGATGATGACGATGGCGACGATCTCCACTCTCCGCAGCCCCGAACGGACTCCAGATTAGCCCTCCCGAGAGAGATTAGGGCTTGGCGGCGGCTCCGTATCGTAAAACGCGATAATTCTTCCTCTCTGGGTTTTTTTCTCCCTGAAAGTGAATATATGGAGTCGGGGTAGATGTCGGTGGAGAACAGGGGCCCACGAGGCAGGGGGCGCGCCCAGGGGGCGCCCCCCACCCTCGTGGACAGGGTGTGGCCCCCCTGGCTTGGTTCTTACCGCAGATATTTTGTATATATTCCAAAATAATTCTCCGTTGAATTTCAGGTCATTCCGAGAACTTTTATTTTTGCACAAAAATTAACATCATGGCAGTTCTCCTAAAAATAGCTGATACGTCTCCAACGTATCTACTTTTCCAAACACTTTTGCCCTTGTTTTGGACTCTAACTTGCATGATTTGAATGGAACTAACCCGGACTGACGCTGTTTTCAGCAGAATTGCCATGGTGTTTTTTTGTGCAGAAATAAAAAGTTCTCGGAATGACCTGAAAATCCACGAAGAATTATTTTGGAAAATATAAAAAATATCCGCGGAAAGATCTAGACCAGGGGGCCCACACCCTGTCCACGAGGGTGGGGGCGCGCCCCCTCCCCCTGGGCACGCCCCCTGCCTCATGGGCTCCCTGTTGCTCCACCGACATACCCCCGGACTCCATATATTCACTTTCGGGGAGAAAAAATCAGAGAGGAAGAATTATCGCGTTTTACGATACGGAGCCGCCGCCAAGCCCTAATCTCTCTCGGGAGGGCTGATCTGAAGTCCGTTCGGGGCTTCGGAGAGTGGAGATCGTCGCCATCGTCATCATCAACCTTCCTCCATCACTAATTCCATGATGCTCACCGCTGTGCGTGAGTAATCCCGTCGTAGGCTTGCTGGACGGTGATGGGTTGGGTGAGATTTACCATGTAATCGAGTTAGTTTTGTCAGGGTTTGATCCCTTGTATCCATTATGTTCTAAGATTGATGATGATACGACTTTGCTATGCTTAATGCTTGTCACTAGGGCCCGAGTGCCATGATTTCAGATCTGAACCTATTATGTTTTCATGAATATATGTGTGTTCTTGATCCTATCTTGCGAGTCAATAGTCACTTACTATGTGTTATGATCCGGCAACCCCGAAGTGACAACAATCGGGACCACTCCTGGTGATGACCGTAGTTTGAGGAGTTCATGTATTCACTATGTGTTAATGCTTTGGTCTTGTACTCTATTAAAAGGAGGCCTTAATATCCCTTAGTTTCCACTAGGACCCCGCTGCCACAGGAGGGTAGGACAAAAGATGTCATGCAAGTTCTTTTCCATAAGCATGTATTACCATATTCGGAATACATGCCTACATTACATTGATGAACTGGAGCTAGTTCTGTGTCACCCTAGGTTATAACTTTTACATGATGAATCGCATCTGACATAATTCCCCATCACCGATCCAATGCCTACGAGCTTTTCACATATTGCTTGTTGGTTGTTGCTTATTTACTTTTCCGCTGCTACTGTTAGAAAAACTACAAAACACTACTGTTACTTTTATTGCTGTTACCACTATTATCATATTACTTTCCTACTAAATTACCTAGCTGCAGATACTAAGTTTCCAGGTGTGGTTGAATTGACAACTCAACTGCTAATACTTAAGAGTATTCTTTGGCTCCCCTTGTGTCGAATCAATAAATTTGGGTTGAATATTTTACCCTTGAAAACTATTGCGATCCCCGACACTTGTGGGTTATCAAGACTATTTTCTGGCGCCATTGCCGGGGAGCATAGCTATATTCTTTAAGTCACTTGGGATTTATATCTGTTGATCACTATGAAGAACTTGAAGGACTCAAAAACCAACATTTATCCCTCCACTACGAGGGGGGGGGTAAGGAACTGCCATCTAGCTCTGCACTTGATTCACCATCTGTTATGAGTAAATTTGCGACACCTACTCCTGCTATTGAATCTGATATGTCGTATGTTCTTGATGATGCCACTTCTGCTATTCATGATGAAACTACTTCTATGCTTGATAATACTGTGCCACTAGGTGAATTTCTAGATGAACAAATTGCTAAGGTTAGGGAGAATGCAAATATTGAAACTGATAATATTCATGAAAGTGATGATGAAGCTTCTCCCCATATATATGAATTGCCTGTTATTACTGAGGGTTATGTTATGGATGAAGAAACTGCTACAGAAGTTCTTGCTTGCAATGATAGATATGATCTAAATAAATTTTAGCTAAGTTGAAACAAAAGTCTTTGAATGCTAGAATGAAATATGACCCAGCTTTTGCTACTTCACCTATCTTTGTTACTGATAAGGATTATGATTTGTCCGTTGATCCTGAGTTAATTACTTTGCTTGAATCTGATCCTTTCCATGGCTATGAGTATGAAACTGTTGTGGCACATCTTACTAAGTTGAATGATATAGCCACCCTGTTCACCAACGTTGAAAAGATTCGTTATTATTATATCCTTAAGCTATTTCCGTTCCTGTTAAAGGGTGATGCTAAGACATGGTTTCATTCTCTTGATCCTGGTTGTGTGCGTAGTCCCCAGGATATGATGCGTTACTTTTCTGCTATATATTTTCTCGCTCATAAGAAACAAGCTGCCTTACGGGAAATTTATAACTTTGTGCAAATTGAAGAAGAGAGTCTCCCACAAGCTTGGGGGAGGCTTCTCCAATTACTTAATGCTTCGCCTGATCATCCTCTTCAGAGGAATGATATACTTGATGTCTTTTATAGTGGACTAACCGATGCTTCCAGAGACCACCTGGATAGTTGTGTTGGTTGTGTTTTCAAGGAAAGAACAGTTGATCAAGCTGAATTACTATTTAATAATATGCTGGCCAATGAATATAATTGGACACTTCCTGAACCAGCCCCTAAGCCAACTCCGAAGAAAAGGGGAGTTCTATTTCTCAGTCCTGAAGATATGCAAGAGGCAAAGAAATCTATGAAAGAAAAAGGTATTAAAGCTGAAGATGTTAAGAATTTACCACCTATTGAAGAAATGCATGGTCTTGATAACCCGACACAGGTAGTAAAGGTAAATTCTCTTTATAGATTTGATGAAGGTGATATTCCTCGTTATAAGTCTGCTAGCCAATGCTTAGATGAATTTGATAATTTTATTGTCAAGCAAGAAAACTTCAATGCTTATGTTGGTAGACAGTTGGAACGCAATGCTTATATCATTGAATGCTTGAGTGATTATATGTCTAGAGTTAAAGGTGAATTGAAACTCATTAGTAAACATGCTTCTATGGTTACCACTCAAGTAGAACAAGTACTTAAGGCTTAGAATGATTTGCTCAATGAATTAAATAGTAAGAATAAAGACTATGCTGTTAGAGTTGCATCTAGAGGTGGTAAAATGACTCAGGAACCTTTGTATCCTGACGGCCACCCTAAGAGAATTGAGCAAGATTCTCAGAGAGCTACTTTAGATGCACCTAGTTCTTCTAAGAAGAAGAAAAAGAAAAATGATAGGACTTTGCATGCTTCTATTGAACATGTAGCTGACACACCTGAGAATCGTAATGATATCTCTATCTCTGATGCTGAGACACAATCTGGTAATGAACATGAACCTAGTGATAATACAAATGATGATGTTCATAATGATGCTCAACCTAGCAATGATAATGATGTAGAGATTGAACCTGTTGTTGATCTTGATAACCCACAATCAAAGAATCAACGTTATGATAAGAGAGACGTTGTTGCTAGGCAGCACGATAAGGAAAGAGAACCATGGGTTCAGAAACCCATGCCTTTTCCTCCTAAACCATCCAAGAAAAAGGATGTTGAGGATTTTGAGCGCTTTGCTGAAATGATTAGACCTATCTTTTTGTGCATGTGTTTAACTGATATGCTTAAAACAAATCATTATGCTAAGTATATGAAAGATATTATTACCAATAAAAGAAAGATACCTGAAGTAGAAATTTCCACCATGCTTGCTAATTACATTTTTAAAGGTGGAATACCTAAGAAACTAGGAGATCCAGGAGTACCCACCATACCTTGCTCCATCAAAGGAAACTATGTTAAAACTGCTTTATGTGATCTTGGAGCCGATGTTAGTGATATGCATCTCTCTTTATATCGTAGACTTGACTTGAGTAAGTTGACACCTACTGAAATATCTTTACAAATGGCCGATAAATCAACTGCTATACCTGTCGGTATTTGTGAGGATGTGCCTGTTGTGGTTGCAAACGTTACTATTCTAACGGACTTGGTTATACTTGATATTCCCGAGGACGGTAGTATGTCTATTATCCTTGGTCGACCCTTTTTGAATACTGCAGGGGATGTTATTGATTGGAACAAAGGCAATGTCACTTTTCATGTCAAAGGCAATGAGCATACTATACACTTTCCGAGGAAACAACCTCAGGTCCACAGTATCAATTATATTGGAAAAATTCCAACTATTGCTATTGGAGGTTTTGAATTTCCTCTTCCTACTGTCAAGAAGACATATGATATTCCTATTCTTGGGGACATACATATCCCCATTGAGGTAACCTAGTGTTATTCGAAAATTCTCTGGTTTCATGTTATTCGGAAAGAGTTTATTAACAAGACTTGGTCAACCTTTTTAATGGATTCCTTTTTTATGAGCATGAGATAGGTGAATCTAGATAGCACAACCTTCTGTACCCTCCTTTTACTTTCTGTTAATTAGGTTAAATAAACCAAAAATAGTATTTTCTGTCTGTTTTCAGATTTATCTTTGCAATAAAAAAAATACCTCGAAAATAAAAGTTCTCCAAATGCCCTGAAAATGAAATATGATTTTTTTCTAGAATATTTGAGAATATATGGCACGAAAAACACCATGAGGGGAGCCAGCACCTGGCCACGAGGGTCCAGGGCGCGCCCCCTGCCTCGTGGGCCCCACGTGGCCCCCTCCACTTATTCCTGCACCCATACCCTTCTTCTTCCTCCCAAAAAAATCACTATCCAGCTCAAGCACGAGTTCTAGCTCATCTTGCTGCCATTTTCGATCTCCTTGCTCAAAGCTCCATTCACAAAACTGTTTGGGGAGATTGTTCCTTGGTATGTGACTCCTCCATTGGTCCAATTAGTTTTTGCTCTAGTGCTTTATTTATTGCAATTTTTTGCTGCTGTGGTGACCTTGTTCTTGAGCTTGCATGTCAAATTTCTTGGTCCCAAGTAGTTCTAATGCATGATATAGTCTCTAGACACTTGTAGGAGTTGTTGCTATCAATCTTGTTGAATTTGGTTAACTTTTATTTTGAGTTACTAAAAATTTCAGAATATTTCAGAGGAGGAAAATGATAAAGAGATTGTTGAGAGGCTCCTCCAGTAAAAGTTCATAGGATAAGAAGAAGGAAGAAAATAAGAAGCCCAAATATAATCTTCCTCGCATTGCGGAAGTTCGGCCGTGTGAATGGCCTTGTAATGAGTTCATGAAAGCCGCCGGGATTTATGAAGACTTCTATTATTTGGCGAACAACGCAGGCCTCACTGACTTCCTCCACGACCAGCGTGAACAGTATCTCTTACTCACCAATATTTTTACGCAAAACTTTCATTTTTCATGCTAATAAATCACCACCTATAGTGGAGTTTCGTCTATATGATGAGGTTAAGGAGATGTCATACTTAGAATTTTGTGAAGTATGCAAGATACCCTTTGCTGGTAGTCTTGATGAACCCAATCGCAAAGACGTTGAAGGGTTTATTGACATTATAGCTGTAGGGGAAACAAGACAAGTCTCAGGGGGCAAGAATTACTAGTATACATTTTTCTTGTTCTGCACTACTTTGCTTTATTTGCTCGTAGATGTTTAATTGGTCGCGGGAACAGTGGGAACCTTAGTGCCCCTGATATTGTCATTTTACGCCCTATTTTGTTTCGGGACACAACTTTTAGCTTGGGTGCTGTCGTTGCTAAAAGATTAAGTCTGAACCACACCAAAGGTCCCGTCTTTGGAGGCATCTTTGCTTCCCGCCTTGCTGAACATTTTAGAATACCTATTAGGCATGATGAGAAGGAAGAAAAATTGCTTGCCCCTATTTATCTAGATTATAAGAGTATGATAGCACATGATTTTATTGTTAAAGACAAAGAGAAGTTGCTTAATTATAAATTGAGGTTTGATGAAAAATATTGTGAGATTGTTACCTTGCCTACACCATCTTTGTTTCTGTTTGCAGGCATATATCTCGTTACGTCAGATGCCTTCAACAAGTACCAGAGCCAGGCATGAGCTTCAGAGCCTGAGCCGGAGCCACCACTCGATCCTTACCGTCAGTCTGTTTATGGGTGGGAGCTGGATGAGCTTGCCAACCAGTGGTGCCCAGAGGACACTTCTTACTACACTGGAGAGAGTAGCTTCGATCCGTGGCCATTGACCAACTTAGGCCAAAAGCCTAAGCTTGGGGGAGTACGTGTTTCTCACCAACATTACATTCATGTTCACACACTTATTCTAGTTGTCGGTGCTCACAATCTTTCATTGTACCATCCATGCTTAGTTTCATTTCTTTTTCTTAGTCTTTTTTCTTGTTTGTTAGAAAAACCTTAAGAAAAACAAAAAAATATTAGTTGTAGATTTTAGCTAGTTTACTTTCCTTGCTTGTAGTATTAGTAATTAAAAGAAAACCCAAAAAGATTTATTGTTCTTCTTTTGCTTGTTGGGAGCTTTTCCGTGTAAATAATTTTTTTTTCTTTGAGGGTTAAGAGTAGAAGACCATGATTGAAAATGCTTAGTGGCTCTCATATGCTTTATTGTTGATTTAACCTTGAGCCATATGTGACGCCCGGGTAATCAAGCTACAGTAAAACTTCGCTAATGATGCCACGTCACCTCGATTACTGTGGATAAACTCGTGTCAGATCGACACCAAGTTCAAATTGCAAATTTAAGATAAAGACCAACAATAAAAGTTTTCAAATATTAAAACTAAAATGTTCGGAGTGAACCAAATATTGCATAAGTAAATATGGTGGAGAGTCCACAACATTATGAAGTAATTAAAGGCTCTAAAATATTTAAAATAGTAGTTAAAAGGATTAAATAAATGCCTTTTGAATTTTATAAATTATTAAACTGTTTTATTTTGGGATAAAATTAATGTGCAGTAGTATATTATAAACAATAAGTATGTGTTGTTTGTGTATTTTATAGAACAAAATAATTAGAAAACAAAATAGGAAACTAATAGACAAATAAAGAAAATACAAAACAGAAAAGAATGCAAATAAAAAAAGGCCTAAACTAGTACTGCCCAAGTGGGCTCTAGTGTGCACAGCCCACCCCCACGCATCCCCTACCTCGCTACAGTAGAGGCAGAGGACGTGGAGGCCATCCACCATGGCCATCGGCCACACGCCGGCCATCGCGCG
>LR738713.1:32106625-32234851 GCA_902687465.1 Secale cereale | reverse complement strand
GTCCCAAACGTCTACAAGGCAGCCCCTGCACCCCTCTCGAACCCTAGCACCTTTTCCCCTTTTCCCCGCGCCGTTTTTCTTCACCCCTGGGCTCGCCGAACACCGTCGCCGCCAAGGCCGACGAGACCGCCCCCGACGCCGTTGGTCCACGCCGTCGCCTGAGCCGCTACCTCGCCGGACGCCTCCTCATCTCCTCCCCGCCGGCCTCCTCGAGCCTCGCCGCCCTCTTCCCACGACGGCGGTGAGCGCCTCCCTTTTTCCCCTCTCCGCGGTCGTGCCCCTGAACCCCGCCCAGTCCTGCTGCTCGTCGTTCTTGGCCGTGCCCGCAACCTCTCCGCCCTGTGCCGCGCCTGTGCGCCGCGCCCGCCGTGGCTCCCGCCGCCGCATGCGGCCTCCGCGCGCCGCTGCGTGATGCCTGCACACACTCCCGTGTCCTCCTGCGCCCTATCCGCCGCGCCGCCCGGCGACCACGCCGGTGCGAGCGCTCGTCGCGCCGCTGCTTCCTTGCGGTGGCTGCAGCCAGCTGCAGTTGCCACCGGGCCGCGCCTATCCCGGCCGCCGCCGCGTCGCACCGCCCCCGCCCGTGGCCAGCCGCCACGGCCAACGCCCGGCTGGCCGCGCCTGTCGCCGCCTGGCCGCGAGCGCCTTGCCTGGCCACGAGCGCCTCGCCGTCGCTTCGGGTTCGCCCCGACGGGCGCCTCGCCCGCACACCCGTACCCAAGACCCGCTATGGCCCCTGGGCCACTGCCAGGGGGGCCCCGCACCCCAGAACAAAAAAAGGATTAAAAAAACAATAATAAAAATAAATAAATAAATATATTAATTAATTAATTAATTAACGAATTAATTAAGTTAATTAATCATGTTTAACTAATCTAATTAACTAGTAGTTTAACTAAATAGTAATTAGATTAGATAAACCCAGATTAGGATTAACAGTGTATGACACGCGGGCCATACGCGTCAGCTTGACCAGTCAACCCACTGTTGACTGCTGACGTCATGCTGATGTCAGCATGCACTATTCTGGATAATGTTGATTATTTAATAATTAATAAATTAGAAAATGTTTTAAAAACTTTAAAAATTAATATAAAATAAACCGTAACTCGGATGAAAATAATTTATATATGGAAGTTGCTCAGAACGACGAGACGAATCCGAATACACGGTCCGTTCGTCCGCCACCCATCTCTATCATACCGAACATGCAACATTCCCCTCCGTTTCATCTGCCCGAAAATGCCTAACACCGGGAATACTTCCCGGATGTTATTCCTCTTCGCCTGTATCACCGAGCACCGCGTTAGGTCACACGTAGCACCGCCTTTTGCCATGTTATGATTTGTGATGCTATTGTTTGCTCTGTTATTTATTTGTTTCCCCTTCATTGCTTATTTCGGTAGACTCCGATACTGTGATAGCCCCCGAGACCATTGATGCTTCGGTGTTCGACTACGGCTACGCTTCCGAAGATTCCTTTCGTCTGCAGAGCTTCCAGGCAAGCCCCCCCCCCTTGATCACCAGATATCGCCTACTCTTCTCTCTACTGCTTGCATTAGAGTAGTGTAGCATGTTACTGCTTTCGATAATCCTATTCTGCTGCATAGCCTGTCATTGTTGCTACCACTGTTGATACTTTACCTGCAATCCTAAATGCTTAGTATAGGATGCTAGTATACCATCAGTGGCCCTACACCCTTGTCCGTCTGCCCTGCTATTCTATCGGGCCGTGATCGCTTGGGGGTGATCACGGGTATATACTACATACACTTTACATGATACATGATGTGACTAAAGTCGGGTCGGCTCTTTGAGTACCCGCAAGTGATTCCGATGTGGGGGTTGAAAGGACAGGTGGCTCCGTCCAGGTAGTGATGGGCCTGAGTTCCTGACGGCCCCCCGAGTGGATCTTTGTGGCGGAGCGACAAGGGCAGGTTGAGACACCTAGTGGAGAGGTGGCCTGGCCCTGGTCGTTGTCCGCGGTTATTTCATAATAACACGCTTAACGAGTTTGGATATTTGATCTGAGTCTGGCCATTTGGTCTATACGCACTAACCAGCTGCGTGGGAATAGTTATGGGCACTCGACGTCGTGGTATCAGCCGAAGCCTTTTTGACGTCAGCGGCTTAGCGGCGCGCGCCGGTTTGGACTGCGTAATGCAACTTCCTTAGTAATGGAGGTTGCTAGGTCTGCTCACCGGTCGCGTACGCAACGTGCAGGTGTGCGTTGGGCGATGGGCCCAGACCCCTGCGCGCTTAGGACTTAGACTGGCGTGCTGACCTCTCTGCTGTGCTTAGGTAGGGCTGCGACGTGTTGATCTTCCGAGGCCGGGCATGACCCTGGAAAGTGTGTCCGGCCAAATGGGATCAAGCGTGCTGGGTTATGTGGTGCACCCCTGCAGGGAAGTTAATCTATTTGAATAGCCGTGTCCCTCGGTAAAAGGACGACCCAGAGTTGTATTCCGACCTCATGACAACTAGAACCGGATACTTAATAAAACTCACCCTTACCAGTGCCAGATACGACTCGGTGGTTGCTCTCTCACAGGGTGATGTGCGGGAGGATCGCCGAGTAGGATTATGCTACGTTGTTACTTGGTGAACTTACCATCTACTCCCTTCTACTGCTGCAAGACGGAGGCTGCGAGAAGCGAGGATACTTGTTACTTTCCAGCTACCCTCATCTTCTGCTGCAAGATGGAAGTTACGAGAAGCGTAGTCTTCGATTGGATTAGCTATCCCCCTCTTATTCTGGCATTCTGCAGTTCAGTCCACATATATTACCCCCTTTTTACAGATACCATTGCATATGTAGTGTAGATCCGTGCTTGCGAGTACTTTGGATGAGTACTCACGGTTGCTTCTCTCCCCCTTTTCCCCCCTTTGTTTCTTCTTCTCGGATGACGCAACCAGATGATGGAGTCCAGGACCCAGAAGATCCCGAGGAGGTTTCTACGTGAAGATCGGCTTCGAGGAGTAGTTAGGAGGTCCCAGGCAGGAGGCCTTGCCTCTTCGATCGTTGAAGTTTGTGCTAGCCTTCTTAAGGCAAACTTGTTTAACTTATGTCTGTACTCAGATATTGTTGCTTCCGCTGACTCTTGTGTTTTCGAGCATTTGTATTCGAGCCCTCGAGGCCCCTGGCTTGTAATATAAAGCTTGTATTATTTTAATTTGTGTCTAGAGTTGTGTTGTGATATCTTCCAGTGAGTCCCTGATCTTGGTCGTACACATTTGCGTGCATGATTAATGTACGGACAAATCGGGGGCGTCACACCATATTACCTTGTCTTCTCTCTTGTATTAAATGCTCGCAGATTCCAGCTTAGTCCAATGCACGTGCACTATTATTATTATCCACACAGTTCGGTCGTGCGAGTGAAAGGCAATAAGGATGATATATGATGAACTAATTGAGATGAGAAAAGCTGGTATGAACTCGACCTCTCTTGTTTTCTAAATATGATAGTTCATCGTTCCTGATTCAGCTTGTTATGAATGAAACATGCTTGCAATGACAATTAGAGATCATAGCTGCTTATGCCATGCTTAATTAGCTGAGAGTTTATAATGGTCTATCTTGCGTGCCAACATGATATTAAAATGGTTATGATGTGGTATGATGGGGTGGTATCCTCCTTTGAATGATTCAAGTGGTCTGACTTGGCACATGTTCACGCATGTAGTTGAAACAAAATCAACATAGCCTCCACGATATTTATGTTCATGGTGATTTATATCCTACTCATGCTTGCATTCACTGTTGATTAATTTTAATGCATGTTCATGACTGTTGTTGCTCTCTAGCTGGTCGCTTCCTAGTCTCTTTATAGCCTTCACCTGTACTAAGAGGAGAATAGTGCTTGTGCATCCACTTCCATAAACCCCAAAGTTATTCCAATGAGTCCACCATACCTTCCTATATGTGGTATTTACCTGCTGTTCCAAGTAATTTTGTATGTGCCAAACTCTAAACCTTCAAATGAAATTATGTTTTGTATACTCGAACAGCTCATGTATCCACTAGGGCTGTCTATATCTTCCATGCTAGGTGGGTTATTCGCATGATGAGTGGACTCCGCTCATCATTCGTGAGAAAGTGGCTGGTAACCGGGATGCCCAGTCCCATGCTCAAAATCATAATAATTAAAAAAAACTCCCCCAGGGTTGTTGTTGGTTTGGACGGTACCCATTGTTTCAGACCAGCCGTGGAGTGTGCTTGTTGGCGGTTGGGGGAGTATAAACTTTACCATTCTGTTTGGGAACCGCCTATAATGTGTGTAGCAAGGAAGATATCGAGATTCTTGGTTGCTATGTTGACAATGAGAGTATACCGCTCAAAATGTTATTCATCTCTATTTAAAAATCGAGCTCTGGCACCTCTACAAATCCCTGCTTCCCTTTGTGAAGGGCATATCTATTTAATTTTATGCTGAGTCATCATCCTCTTATTAAAGAGCACCAGTTGGAGAGCACCTCTGTCATTTGCATGTATTACTATTAGTTTGCATTCAGTATGATCATGACTGGATCTCTTTTACCATGAATTACAATGTTTAGTCAGTCCTTGATCTTTAAAGGTGCTCTGCATTTATGTTTTGCGGTCTCAGAAAGGGCTAGAGAGATACCATCTTGTTATATCATATCATGATTGTTTTAAGAAAGTTTTGTCATCCGAGGTTTATTATTATTGCTCGCTAGTTGATTATGCCATTAATATGAGTAGACATGAGACCTGAAAGTTATTGTGAATGTGGTTAGTTCATGATCTTTCTGAAAACTTGAATGCTGGCTTTACATATTTATCACAACAAGAGCAAACAGAGTTTGTCAAAGTTTTTCCTCATCACTTTCAGTTTATCAACTGAATTGCTTGAGGATAAGCAAAGGTTTAAGCTTGGGGGAGTTGATACGTCTCCAACGTATCTACTTTTCCAAACACTTTTTCCCTTGTTTTGGACTCTAACTTGCATGATTTGAATGGAACTAACCCGGACTGACGTTGTTTTCAGCAGAATTGCCATGGTGTTTTTTTTGTGAAGAAATAAAAAATTCTCGGAATGACATGAAAATCTACGGGGAATTATTTTGGAAAATATAAAAAAATATCTGCGGAAAGATCCAGACCATGGGCCCACACCCTGTCCACGAAGGTGGGGGCGCGCCCCCTCCCCCTGGACGCGCCCCCCTGCCTCGTGGCCCCCTGTTGCTCCACCGACGTACCCCCGGACTCCATATATTCACTTTCGGGGAGAGAAAAATCAAAGAGGAAGAATTATCACGTTTTACGATATGGAGCCGTCGCCAAGCCCTAATCTCTCTCAGGAAGGCTGATCTGAAGTCCGTTCGAGGCTCCGGAGAGTGGAGATCATCGCCATCGTCATCATCAACCTTCCTCCATCACCAATTCCATGATGCTCACCATCGTGCGTGAGTAATCCCATCGTAGGCTTGCTAGACGGTGATGGGTTGGATGAGATTTACCATGTAATCGAGTTTGTTAGGGTTTGATCCCTAGTATCCATTATGTTCTAAGATTGATGTTGCTATGACTTTGCTATGCTTAATGCTTGTCACTAGGGTCAGAGTGCCATGATTTCAGATCTGAACCTATTATGTTTTCATGAATATATGTGTGTTCTTGATCCTATCTTGCGAGTCAATAGTCACCTACTATGTGTTATGATCTAGGAACCCCGAAGTGACAACAATCGGGACGACTCCCGGTGATGACCGTAGTTTGAGGCAATGTTGAGGATATCACTTATCGTTATCGTCTCGGACAGATGTGGATTAGAGATTAATCGGAAATCGGCCGATTAATCAATTTTGTCGGCCGACTATTAATCGGCCATTTTTTGCAAAACTCAGGTTCCCAACCCTAAATATGTTATGTTCAACACCAAAACAATATTGGACAAAAGTGTTACCTTGATTCCTAGCCTTTGAATCCTTGTATAATGAGGACCAAAATATGACAATAGTGCGTATTACGTAACAAGGTCCACAAAGCACAAATAAACATAGTTTTTGCAAAAATAGTTCTATGTATAGACCCGATTTATCGTTAGATTCCTGATAAATCGCTTGGCATAGCAATAAATCGGCTCAAACGATAAATGATGATGATAAGGCATAATCTTATCGGTCACCCCAAGAGTAGCGATAAATCGGATGATAAATCGGTGAATTGGAAGATTTCTTGAACAGTGGTTTGAGGAGTTCATGTATTCACTATGTGTGAATGCTTTGGTCCGGTACTCTATTAAAAGGAAGCCTTAATATCCCTTAGTTTCCACTAGGACCCCAGTGCCTTGGGAGGGTAGGACAAAAGATGTCATGCAAATTCTTTTCCATAAGCACGTATGACTATATTCGGAATACATGCCTACATTACATTGATGAACTAGAGCTAGTTCTGTGTCACCCTAGGTTATAACTTTTACATGATGAATCGCATCCGACATAATTCCCCATCACCGATCCAATGCCTACGAGCTTTTCACATATTGCTTGTTGTTTATTTACTTTTCCGCTGCTACTGTTACAAAAACTACAAAAACACTGTCGTTACTTTTATTGTTGTTACCACTATTTGTTGGGGAACGTAGTATTTCAATATTTTCCTACGATCACGCAAGATATATCTACTAGATGCATAGCAATGAGAGGGGAGAGTGTGTCTACGTACCCTCTTAGACCGAAAGCGGAAGTGTTTATCAATGCGGTTGATGTAGTCGTGCACCTTCACGATCCGTCCCGATCTAGTACCGAACGTACGGCACCTCCGCGTTCAGCACACGTTCAGCTCAATGACATCCTCGCCTTCTTCATCCAGCAAGACGGGCGAAGTAGTAGATGAGTTCCGGCAGCACGACGGCGTGGTGACGGTTGTTGATGAAGAACAATCTCTGCAGGGCTTCGCCAAGCACTACAGAAACTAGACGGAGGATAAACTAGAGGGTCGGGGTTGCCGGCACACGGCTTGGTGTATCTTGATGTCCTCCAGGTGCTAGCCCCGCCCCTCTATTTATATGTTGAGCCCTGGGGTCAAAACTTGGAGCAAAAGCCTCCTCAAAGTTGGTTTTGCCCGAAAGGCAAGAGTCCCACTCGGACTCCAGGACCAAACGCCACAATCCATGGCGTCTGGCCCAGACGCCATGGGCCTCGGCGTTTGGCCCAGGGCCAGAGGCCAGGCTCTCCAGGGGGCCAAACGCCGGAGACCCTGGCGTCAGGCCCTGGGCCAGGTGCCAAGGCCCATGGCGTTTGGGCCAGACGCCAAGGATTGTGGCGTTTGGTCCTGGAGTCCGAGTGGGACTCTTGCCTTTCGGGTAAAACCGACTTTGAGGAGGCTTTTGCTCCAAGTTCTGACCCCAGGGCTCAACATATAAATAGAGGGGTGGGGCTAGCACCTGGAACACATCAAGATACACCAAGCCGTGTGCCGGCAACCCCGACCCTCTAGTTTATCCTCCGTCTAGTTTCTGCAGTGCTTGGCGAAGCCCTGCAGAGATTGTTCTTCATCAACAACCATCACCACGCCGTCGTGCTGCCGGAACTCATCTACTACTTCGCCCGTCTTGGTGGATCAAGAAGGCGAGGACGTCATCGAGCTGAACGTGTGCTGAACGCGGAGGTGCCGTACGTTCGGTACTAGATCAGGACGGATCGTGAAGGTGCACGACTACATCAACCGCGTTGATAAACGCTTCTGCTTTCGGTCTACGAGGGTACGTAGACACACTCTCCTCTCTCGTTGCTATCCATCTAGTAGATAGATCTTGCGTGATCGTAGGAAATTTTTTGAAATACTACGTAACCCAAAATCTTGTCCATCACATCATTCTCCTAATGATGTGATCCCGTTGATCAAATGACAACTCATGTCTATGGTTAGGAAACATAACCATCTTTGATCAATGAGCTAGTCTAGTAGAGGCATACTAGGGACACTCTGTTTTGTCTATGTATTCACACATGTACTAAGTTTCCGGTTAATACAATTCTAGCATGAATAATAAACATTTATCATGATATAAGGAAATATAAATAACAACTTTATTATTGACTCTAGGGCATATTTCCTTCACTATTATCATATTACGTTGCTACTAAATTACCTAGCTGCAGATACTAAGTTTCTAGGTGTGGTTGAATTGACAACTCAGCTGCTAATACTTAAGAGTATTCTTTGGCTCCCCATGTGTCGAATCAATAAATTTGGGTTGAATAGTTTACCCTCGAAAACTGTTGTGATCCCCTACACTTGTGGGTTATCAATAGCGCCAGTCCGGGTTAGTTCCATTTCAAATCATGCAAGTTAGAGTCCAAAACAATGGCAAAAGTGTTTGGAAAAGTAGATACGTTGGAGACGTATCAGGTCCCTAGATGCATCGGTTAGTCCATTATAAAAGATATCAAGTATTTCATTCTTCTTAAGAGGATGATCGGGCAAAGCATTAAGTAATTGGAGAAGCCTCCCCCAAGCTTGTGGGATACTCTCTTCTTTAATTTGCAGAAAATTAAATATTTCCTGTAAGGCAGCTTGTTTCTTATGAGCAGGAAAATATTTTGCAGAGAAGTAGTAAAGCATATCCTGGGGACTACACATACAACTAGGAGCAAGAGAGTTAAACCATAACTTAGCATCACCCTTTAACGAGAAAGGAAACAAGTTAAGAATATAGTAATTGCGAAATTTTTCTTCATGAGCAAATAGGGTAGCTATATCATTTAATTTAGTAAGATGTGCCACAACAGTTTCAGATTCATAACCATGGAAAGAATCAGATTCAACCAAAGTAATTAACTCATGATCGACAGAGAATTCATAATTCTTATTAGTAACACGGATAGGCGAAGTAGTAAATTCAGGATCATATTGCATTCTAGCAATCAAAGATTGTTCTTTCCATTTGCATGCTAATTTCTTAAGATCATACCTATCCTTACAAGCAAGAAAAGTCCCTAGCTACTTCTCCTTCCATAACATATCCCTCAAGAACAATGGGCAATTCATATCTAGGAGAAGTAGGTCTAGCAGGTGTTTCAAAGTTTTAAGTTTCATCAATTTCATCAGTTTCGGAAATATCATCATCTTTAGCATAATCAATAGTTTTAGCTTTAGCAAGATGTGCATCAAGTAATTCTCCTAGCGACACAGTTTTATCAAACATAGTAGTAGCATCATAAGCATCATTCATAGTAGAAGTGGCATGATCAATAATATGCAACATATCAGAATCAATAGCAGGTGTAGATGTCGCAAGTTTACTCAAAACAAAAGGAGAATCAAGTGCGGAGCTAGATGGCAGTTCCTTACCTCCCCTCGTTCTAGAGGGAACAATCTTTGTTCTATCATCCTTTAGATTCTTCATTGTGATCAGCAGATATAAATCCCAAGTAACTCAGAGAATAGAGCTATGCTCCCCGGCAACGGCGCCAGAAAAAGGTCTTGATAACCCACAAGTATAGGGGATCGTAGTAGTATTCGAGGGTAGAGTATTCAACCCAAATTTATTCATTTGACACAAGGGGAGCCAAAGAATATTCTCAAGTATTAGCAGATGAGTTGTCAATTCAACCACACCTGGAAAGACTTAGTATCTGCAGCAAAGTATTTAGTAGCAAAGTAATATGGGAGTAACGGTAACGGTAACAGTGGTAGCAGTTTTGTAGTGATTGTACCAGTAACAGTGACAAAGGTAACAAAGCAAGTATCAATATGGAACGAACTCGTAGGCAATGGATCAGCAATGATAGGTGTTGGATAATATTCATCATGCAGCAGTTTGATACGTCTCCAACGTATCTATAATTTATAAAGTATTCGGGCTGTTTTATTATCATTGTTGGATGTTTCACAATCATTTTATAGCAACTTTATATCATTTTTTGGGACTAACCTATTGACCCAGTGCCCAGTGCCAGTTGCTGTTTTTTGCTTGTTTTTACATCACAGGAAATCAATATCAAACGGAGTCCAAACACCGCAAAAATTTTGGGAGATTTTTTATGGACCAGAACACCCAAGATGGGCCAGAGCAGCACCTGGGGGTGCCCCGAGGGGGGCACAACCTACCAGGGCGCGCCTGGGCCCAAGTGGGTTGTGCCCACCTCGGTGGCCTCCCACAACCCCTCTTTGCTCTATAAATTCCCAAATATTCTGAAACCCTTCGGGGTGAACCTAGATCAGAAATTTTGCCGCCGAAAGGCTCTGTAGTCCACGAGATACAATCTAGAGCCCTTTCCGGCACTCCGTCGGAGGGGGAAATCATCACCGGTGGGCATCTTCATCATCCCAGCGGCAACCATGGTGAGGAGGGAGTAGTCCACCCTCGGGTCTGAGGGTTTGTACCAGTAGCTATGTGTTTAATCTCTTTCTCTCTCTCTCTCTTGTGTTCTTGAGATGTCACGATCTTGATGTATCGCAGGCTTTGTTAATATAGTCGCATCATATGGTGTTTTCCCCTCTCTATCTTGTGATGAATTAAGTTTTCCCTTTGAGATTTTGTTTTATCGGATTGAATACTTTTATGGATTTGAGAACACTTGATATATGTCTTGCAATTGAATACTCGTGGTCACAATGGGGTATCGTATAGATTCACTTGATATATGTTTTGGCACTCAACTTACGGATTCCCGAGGTGACATTGGGGTAATCTATGCATAGGGGTTGATGCACATTCTTATCTTTGTTTCTCCGGTAGAAATCTTGGGGCACTCTTTGAGGTTCTTGGTGTTGGATTGAGTATTACGAATCTGAATTTGTTTTGGTGATTATTCTAGTACGAACTCTTGATAGATCGATCGGAAAGAATAACTTGTGTTATTTTAGTACGAACTCTTGATAGATCAATTGGAAAGAATAACTTGGTGTTATTTTAGTACGAACTCTTGGATAGATCGATCGGAAAGAATAGCTACAAAAAATTCCTTCTTATGTTCTCCGCTAGATAGGAACTTTGGAGTGATTCTTCATCGCACATTGAGGGATGGTTATGTGATCCAATTATATTAGCATTGTTGAGAGATTGCACTAGCGAAAGTACGAACCATAGGCCTTGTTTCTAAGCATTGCAATATCGCTTGTGCTCTGTTTGATCACTTGCTACCTTGCTGTGTTTTATTGTTACTATTACAAAAATCAATATCTGCTATCCATATTACACCTGTATCACCATCTCTTCGCCGAACTAGTGCACCTATATAATTTCCCATTCTATTTGGTGTGTTGGGGACACAAGAGACTTTTTATTATTTGGTTGCAGGGTTGTTTGAGAGAGACCATCTTCATCTTATGCCTCCAACGGATTGATAAACCGTAGGTCATCCACTTGAGGAAAATTTGCTACTGTCCTACAAGACTCTAAGCTTGGAGGCCCAACACGAGTCTACGACGGCAAGTTGTGTAGTAGACATCAAGCTCTTTTCTGGCGCGGTTGCCGGGGAGGTTAGTGCTTGAAGGTATATCTTTAGATCTTACAATCGAATCTTTTAGTTTCTTGTTTTATCACTAGTTTGGTTTTGTAAAAGAAAACTAAAAAAATGGAATTGAGGTTACATCATATTATTGATCATCTTTATAATATCTTTCTTGAAAATGATGGACCGGAAAATTGTGCTCAGATGTTAGAGGAAGAATGCTATAAAATGTTTGGCATAAATGACGAGCATGATTGCATTGTCCTTAGTATGAATTCTTTCAATATCCATGACGCTAATGATATGCAAAGCCATAAGCTTGGGGATGCTATGTTTGATGAAGATGATATTTTTTGTCCCCCAAGTTTTAATGAGAAAATATATTATGATGATAGAATGCCTCCTATTTATGATGATTACATTGATAAAAGTGTATTTGGAGAGGTCATGACTTTGTTTAGTGATGAATCCACTACTTTGGAGGATGTTTCAATTGACTATGATAACAAAGTTGCTATCTATGATGATTATGGTGATGACATGTATGCTATATTGAATAATGATAACCATGAAACTTGTCATCATGAATTTAATTTTCAATCTCATGATAGTTATTTTGTTGAGTTTGCTCCCACTAATATTCATGAGAATAAATTCGCTTATGTGGAGAGTAGCAAAATTTTTATGCTTATGCATCATGAAAAGAATGCTTTATGTGATGGCTATATTGTTGAATCCATTCATGATGCTACAGAAAATTATTATGAGAGAGGGCATATGTCAAAGGATCGATATGGTTGACTAGAGGGGGAGTGAATAGGCAACTAACAATTTTTAGCTTTTCTTAACCAAATTAAATTAAGCAACAAAGTAAGTTGTCTAGATAAGCTACTATGATGACAACTTATAGGAAGCAAAGATAACAACCTCACAAGCAAGCTATATAAGATAAACAAGGAAAGCTTGCACAAGTAAAGGGAAGAAATAACCACAAGTGGAACCGGTGAAGACGAGGATGTGTTACCGAAGTTCCTTCCCTTTGAGGGGAAGTTCGTCTCTGTTGGAGCGGTGTGGAGGCACAATGCTCCCCAAGAAGCCACTAGGGCCACCGTATTCTCCTCACGCCCTCACACAATGCAAGGTGCCTTGATTCCACTAGTGGTGCCCTTGAAGGCGGCAACCGAACCTTTACAAACAAGGTTGAGGCTATCTCCACAACCGAATTGGAGGCTCCCAACGACACCACGAAGCTTCACCACAATGGAATATGGCTTCAAGGTGACCTCAACCATCTAGGTTGCTCAAACACCCAAGAGTAACAAGATCCGCTAGGGATTAGTGGGGGGGAATCAAATATCTCTTGGTCGAAGTGTAGATCGATGCCTTCTCAAGCAATCCCGAGCAAATCAACAAGTTTGATAGGCTAGGGAGAGAGATCGGGCAAAAATGGAGCGTAGAGCAACAATGGAGTATTTGGGGGAAGAGGTGAGTCAACATTGGGGAAGAAGACACATTTATATAGTGGGGGGACAATCCAACAGTTACCCTCCACACAGCCCCGCAGAGAGCGGTACTACCGCTTGTGTGGGCGGTACTACCGCTTAGCAAGCGGTACTGCCGTTCCACCCTAGCGGTACTGCCGCGCAAGGGGGCTGGGACCCAGAGCGGTACTACCGTGGAGGCTGGGCGGTACTACCGCTGGGAAGCAGTACTACCGCCACTACTACCGCAGTTAGTTCCACAAAACCCGACACGAGAAAGCGCGCACTCGAGTCGAGGCGGTATAACACGGAGTCGCAGCGGTACTACGGCTGAGTGCTCCAAGCGGTACTACCGCTCTGTGGAGCGGTACTGCCGCTTGATGCACTTCGGCGGTACTACCGCTGTGGCCCGCGGTACTACTGCTGGGACCAGGAAAAGGCAGAGAAGGGGGAAAGTAAAACTCCATTGAGGCGGAAAGGTATGGTGGGTGCGATAAGGAAGTGTACGTGTTGATTCCACCCTAACCTTACCAAAGCGGATCCCCTCTTGATAGTACGGTGACTCCTACGAAACTAGTCCACCAATAAAGAAACGAAAAGAGCTACACCGTCTTGAAACGAACACTGAGAGGAGATAATCGTCTCGTGCCGAAGAATGAATCTCTGAAAAACTTAGTGCACACGATTAGTCCGCAAAAGCATTGTCATCAATCACCAAAACACCGTAGGGATAAATATGCCCTTACAATCTCCCCCTTTTTGGTGGATTGATGACAATACGGGATTTGCACAAAACAAGTAATGACATAGAATGAGCACAAAACCCACACCTCTAAAATATAGACGGGCTCCCCCTAGATGTGTGTTATCTGGATAAGTGCTTTGGACTGCACGGCACTCATACTAGGATCAACGCTCCCCCTATATTTTAGAGACCAGCAATCTAAGCAAGATATAAGAGAGCATAGTATATAACAAGATAAGCAAGCCAGCTATAGGATACCAAACTACAAGATGGACATAGATAAGATAAAAGCAAGGTAGCTATGTCTCACACCATATGACAGGAACTTAGGTCTCACTGGCACAAAACCAAACAAAGCAAAAGACGAGAAAGCACACCGACGAAAGCACAAAGACAACGACACAAATCCCTAAACTCTCTCCCCCTTTGGGATCGAGACACCAAAAAGGGGCAGAGAGCTAAGCTACGGCTCCAGGTGAGAGCAAGTGAGGGTCTCGAACATCAAACCCCAGCGGGGTCATCTGCACCGTCGACGTCGATCGGAAACTGCTCGGCGTCGGAATCTGTCCATGGACAGCGCTGCTGAATCCACTCCTCCTCCTTGGTGATCTGTCCCTCCGAACCACTGGCCATAGTCGCACCCAATTGACGCATGAGCTCCTTGTGACGTTCCCTGGCCTTCTTCTCTGCCACATGAGTCATGTACTGACCGTGAGACTCCATGCAAAACAGCTTCTTCATCCTCAGCTTGAGCTTCTTTGCCCATGAGGGCTCTGCACTAGATGGCTCATAGTCATCGTCATCATCAGCCTCAGCCTCAGCCTCCTCAGTCTCCATAGCAGCAGCAGAGGATGTACCCCCAGATTTGGGTGCCTGAGTGCCCCAGTTGTCCTTTCTTCTTAGACGCTTGATCTCATGAGACACCAACTCTCCAGTCTCAAGCATAACGTTGGGATAGACATGATCCCAAGCCTTCTCAATTAGCAGCATGATGAATGGTCCATAGATCAGGCACTTGCGCTCAGAGATAGCAGATAAGAGTTCAGACCACATCACATGAGAAATATCCAGGGACTCACTAGTGTTCTTTTCCTGCTCATGCTGGCAGAAGAGAAGCATGTCCACAAGATAGGAGTGAACCATATCCAGATTCCCAACACGAGGGAAGAGGGTCTCACGGAAGATGCGGTGAAGGATATCCAGATAGGCAGACAACTCATATGTTTCCTTCTTAGTTTCAGGGTTGACCTTCACAGTGCAGTAGGGCCAGAGAGCTTGCTTGTGGGTGGAGGTACTGTTGCGATGAGGACGAAAGCCAACAGGAGTCTCAAGCCCATGATCTTCCACCCCAAGTAACTCCATGAAAGCCTTCCACTTGACACAAAGCAACTTGCCATTGGTCATCCATGTCAGAGTCCTGTCCTCATCAGTCCCTAGATGGACAGTGGCATAGAATTGAGCCACAAGATCTGCATCAAAGTCCTTGTTGAACTGGATGATCTGGAGAATGTTGAGCTGAGAGCACATCTGAAGAGCCTCGCCAAAGTACACAGGATCCTTCTCCATGTAATCCGTGTCGATGGAGCGCACACTAACATAAAGATTCTTCTTGGCCTTGAGCACATCAAAGTAGATGGCAAACTGAAAGCGGTTCCAGAACGGACGGTTGACCAAATTGGGTTCTTGATCTTCTTCATAGGGATTGTGGCGACGCCTTGCCCAGAACTCCTTGGCACTCATTTGGGGCACAGTTTTGCCCTTTGTCTTCGACGTGGACTTCTTCTTGAGTTGAGGTGGAGGTGGAGCACTAGATGAACCTCCTGCAGACTCAGATGTGTGGTAGCGCTTTGAGGTGGCACGATTGGGGTTGATACGGCAAGCTAGAGGCTCAGGATGTTCATCACCTGGAACCAAACACAAAAACACGCGAAACAACCAGAAAGAACGAGCATAAGCCAACAAGCACAACAAAAGGGATCAATGAATGGAAGAAAAATGATTGAACTTGGCAGGCAGCGGTAGTACCGTGACCTGCAAGCGGTAGTACCGCTCCAAAGAGAGTGGTAGTACCGCTCGAGGCGGGGAAAAGCAGTTCCCTACTACCGTGGTCAGATCCGGCACTACCGGTCTGTCAAATTCAAAAATATTCCTACCATACTCTAATCTGGACAGTCTAGTTACCTTCTCCAACCTACTCAAGCCTAGATTTAGCCAAAAATCTAGAGATGCAACCACTATTGCCCCTAAAACACAAGATCTGAAAAAGAGACAAAAGGAGAGAAGGAACGGGGGCAATACCGGCATCCATGGCAAGAGAACGAGGTGGGGATCGACTCCACCGAAGGAAATGGAGAGGAACGCCCCGGAGGAGGAGATCCGCCGGAGCCCTCCCACGGCGATGCGCTGCTGGAGAGAGGAAGAGGAACGAGGGGCGAATGGGTATGGGGGAGAGAAACCTCCCCCTGCCCCGATATAACCCCCTGGTCCTGCCCCGCAGCGGTAGTACCGCGCACCACCAGCGGTAGTACCGCCCAGCACGCCACGGCAACTATACCACATGGCTTAGCTCAAAAAGGAAGGCACAAAGGCAAAGAAAAAGAAAGACAAATGGAACACACCAGCAAGAGGTCAAGAACCCCTCTTCAAGAGAGGGCGGTGGCCGAAGCCAACCATGTTTAAGTCAAGAGGTATGGTGCCACGAAGATTTTAACCTTGGGCCCATGACCAAAACTCGTCCTTGAAGCACAAGTACCATCAAAGATGGTTAATGTGAAAGACTTGATCAATTTATGCATAACGGGGGAGGGAGATTTCATTGAGAGAACAACACTCCCCCTATGTCCATGCCTACACCTAGAATAGACAATATGAAGAGTATGGTGGGGCGTGCACGTGCTCAAGCCACATTGCTCAAATTAATGATATTTAGCTCATGCCTTAACTCGCGAAATCTTGCTTCATCCAAAGGCTTCGTGAAGATATCTGCAAGGTTATCATGAGTGTTGACATAGTGAAGCTCGATTTCTCCTTGCCGAATATGATCCCGGATGAAGTGATGCCGAATCTCAATATGCTTCGTCTTGAAATGTTGTACCGGGTTAAGAGAAATCTTGATGACACTTTCATTGTCACACCAAAGAGGCACTTTTTCACAAGTGACACCGTAATCCTTTAAAGTTTGCCTCATCCATAGGAGTTGAGCACAACAACTGCCGGCTGCCACATACTCTGCTTCGGTGGACGAGAGAGACACACAACTTTGCTTTTTGGACGACCAACTTACCAGAGAGCAACCAAGGAATTGGCACCCTCCGGAAGTGGACTTCCTATCCACTTTGTCTCATGCCCAGTCCGAATCAGAGAAACCGACAAGGTTGAAGTTTGCTCCTCTTGGGTACCATAAGCCAAAGTTTGGGGTTATGAGCCAAATATCGAAAGATTCGCTTGACTGCCACAAAGTGACTTTCCTTAGGTGAGGCTTGAAACCGTGCATAGATTCCCACACTCAACATAATATCATGTCTAGATGCACAAAGGTAAAGCAAGGATCCAATCATAGAATGATATACCTTTTGATCCACCGCTTTACCATTGGGATCAATGTCAAGTTGGCACTTGGTTGGCATTGGAGTAGTAGCCGGCTTGACATCACTTAGATTAAACCTCTTGAGCATGTCTTGAGTATACTTGGATTGTTTGATGAAGATTCCTTCTCTTCTTTGCTTGATCTCAAACCCAAGGAAGTACTTCAACTCTCCCATCATGGACATCTCAAAATGTGTGGTCATGAGTGCGGTGAACTCATCATTGAAAGCTTTGTTAGGAGAACCAAATATAATATCATCAACTTATAGTTGGCAGACAAACAACTCCCCTTTGACCTTCTTAGTAAAAAGAGTGGGGTCGATTTTCCCAATTTCAAACCCACGATCTTGTAACAACTCGGTAAGATGCTCATACCACGCACGTGGGGCTTGTTTAAGGCCATAGAGTGCCTTATCGAGTTGATACACGTGATTGGGGAACTTGGGATCCTCAAACCCCGGGGGTTGTTTGACATACACCAACTCATTAATAGGACCATTAAGAAATGCACTTTTCACATCCATTTGTTGTAACTTCAAATTATGATGGGAAGCATAGGCAAGCAACAAACGAATAGATTCAAGGCGAGCAACGGGGGCAAAGGTTTCACCGTAGTCGATACCCTCGACTTGGGAGTAGCCTTGAGCCACCAGACGCGCCTTGTTGTGGATGACAATGCCATGAGCATCTTGCTTATTCTTGAAGATCCACTTGGTTCCAATGACATTATGGTTCTCCTTCGGCCTCGGCACCAGACGCCACACTTTGTTGCGCTCGAAGTTGTGGAGTTCTTCATGCATGGCAATAAGCCAATCAGGGTCTTCGAGTGCCTCATAGACCTTTTGAGGTTCAACACAGGAGACAAAAGCTTGATGAGCACAATAGTTTGCTAATTGTCTACAAGTGCTTACCCCCCCCTTTTTGATGCTTCCAAGAATATTCTCCATGTGATGTTCTCTGGAAGCAAGCCTGGAGGCAATTTTTGCAGCACGACGCTCCAATTGTTCTTCAAGTGATAATTGAGGAGCACTGAGTTGATCATCTTGAGTGACGTCAGGAGCTTGATCTTGATCTTGAGCTTCCTCTTGATCTTGATCTTGCTCAGAGGGTAGAACTTGGCCTTGTGCGTCATTTGGTGGCTCCCCACCATCTTGTGATTGATCTTGCACTTGGCCTTGTTCATCCGGTTGAGGGCCTTCACTTTGTTCTTCGGAAGCGTGTGGGTTTTGGGTTGATGATGGTTCCACTTGTGTGGAACATTGTCCTTCTCCTTCGGCCACAAGGGGTTCCTCAATGGGTAGGATATATCCAACACCCATTCTTCTTATGGCTTGAGGAGGAATTTCATCACCTAGATCACAAGTACCACTTTGCTCCACTTGGGAGCCGTTATTCTCATCAAACTCTACGTTACTCGTCTCCTCAATGAGTCCATTAGACTTGTTGAGGACACGGTAAGCATGAGAGTTTGTAGCATAACCAACAAATATGCCCTCATGAGCTCTAGATTCAAATTTAGACAAACGAGCACCTTTCTTGAGGATGAAACACTTACACCCGAACACCCGGAAGTACTTGAGATTGGGCTTGTTACCGGTAAGAATCTCATATGGAGTTTTGGTCAAGCCTTTGCGGAGATAAAGCCGATTGGATGCATGACATGCGGTGTTGATGGCTTCGGCCCAAAAGTTGTATGGAGATTTGAATTCTGCCATCATGGTCCTTGCCGCATCCATCAGCGTCTGGTTCTTTCTCTCTGCTACACCGTTTTGTTGAGGGGTATAAGGAGCTGCATATTGGTGTTTGATTCCCTCATCACTAAGAAACTCATCCAAGGTGTAGTTCTTGAACTCGGTGCCGTTGTCACTTCGGATCATCAAAATCTTTGCTTCATGTTGTCGTTGAGCTTCATTTGCAAAGTTGATGACGGTTTGTTGGGTCTCACTCTTCTTCTTGAAGAAGTATACCCAGGTGTATCTTGAATAATCATCCACAATCACCAAGCAATACTTTCTACCCCCAAGACTATCAAAAGATGGAGGCCCAAAGAGATCCATGTGAAGGAGCTCTAGGGGTCTTTTTGAGTAGATGATAGTAGGGGGAGGGTGAGCCGTCTCATGTAACTTTCCTTCAATGCAAGCCCTGCAAGCACGATCTTTGGCAAAGCTAACATTTGTTAGTCCACGGACATGGTCCCCCTTGAGAAGACTTTGCAAAGATCTCATATTGACATGGGCTAACCGGCGATGCCAAAGCCATCCCACATCAACTTTAGCCATTAGGCATGTCGCGGTCTTGGTGGGTTGCTTCGAGAAGTTAACCACATAAAGACCGTTCTCGACATGTCCAACATAGGCTACTTTAAGAGTCTTGCTCCACAAGAGGGCCACGGTATCAATATCAAAGAATTTAGCAAAGCCCATGAGTGCAAGTTGGCGAACCGAAAGTAAATTATATGCAAGGGACTCAACAAGCATGACTTTCTCGATCGTGAGATCATGAGAAACAACAACCTTGCCAAGCCCCAATACCTTAGAAGATGAAGCATCACCCCATTCGATGTTGGTGGCCATAGATGAACCTAGATGCACGTCCACCACCAAGTCTTTGCTTTCGGTCATATGATTTGTGGCTCCACTATGGAGCAACCATGATCCCCCACCGGAAGCAAACTCCTACAAGAGATCAATGCTTGGATTTAGGTACCCATTTGGTAATGGGTCCTTTGAGGTTAGTAACAAGGGTCTTAGGAACCCAAATAGACCATTCAATGTACTCATAAGAAGAACCAACAAATTTAGCAAAGACATGACCATCACTAGCACGACATAAAACATAAGAAGGATTAAAGTCGCCGGCCATGTTTGATGGTATGGTGGGGTTTTTCTTGACTCCACCACCCTTCACATTCTTCTTCTTCTTAGAGGCGCCCTCTCCCTCTTTCACAAAGGTTTGTCGGAGAGGGGAGGTAGCTTGGTCTTGTCATGCATTCTTCTTCTTCTTGGGCTTGGGAACAAACCCAATTCCTTCCTTTGCCACAACCTCCTTTTGATTACTCAAAAGATTGTTGAGGTTCTTCTCACCTTGTATACATGTCACAAGGCCTTTCTCAAGTTGCTTCTTCAACTTGGCATTTTCTTCAACAAGATGCACATGCTCGCAACATGGGTTAGTAGCATTTGCATTATCAATCAACACCATGCGAGGAAAGATAGCCTTTTCCTTGGTTAGCGAAACTTGGAGTTGATCATGAGACTCCTTGAGAGAAGCATGCATACCTTTCAAGGCCTTGTGAGCCTTGTCAAGTGTAACAAACTCCTCCTTGAGTCTAGCATGGTCAACCCCAAGTTTTGCCTTCTCGGAGTTAAGCATACGAGAGACAACTAAAGCACGATCGAGATATTTCTTTAATTTAGCATGATCATCGTTGTGTGACTCCTCAAGAG
Source organism: Secale cereale (assembly GCA_902687465.1). Taxonomy (NCBI): domain Eukaryota; kingdom Viridiplantae; phylum Streptophyta; class Magnoliopsida; order Poales; family Poaceae; genus Secale; species Secale cereale. The sequence continues at coordinate 32,214,167 of LR738713.1, read as the reverse complement.
CCAAACTGTAAGTGCATCTAGTGCCGCCCCTAGTTGGTTTTGGAGTATTAACGACAAACCTGGTTGAGGGACTAATGTGTTTGTGAGAATTGCAGGATAACACAGGTAGTAGTCCCTCATTGATTCGGTTTACCTACCGGAGATGACCCCTAAAAATGTATGAAGACATTGATATCAGTGGTGGTATATGAAGATAATCATATTGAAGACTATGACATGAGAAGACATTGTGTGAAGACTATGGAAAGCGAAGACATAGATGTTTCGTTGTTTCCTTTTCTTCTTTGTTGAGCCATAGGAACCACTGCACTGTTAAGTGGGGTCCAAGTGAACTAAGTCAGAGTGACTGAAGTGATGCTCAACCAAATCCTATGTCTTCGAGCGAAGACTATGAGAGCAAATCTTATCCAGAGTCGAATGAGTCAGCTTTACTTGTAGCTCAAGTAAAGTTGCCGTGTGTGTTGAAATCTGACCGTTGGAACACGTGTCAGTTCCTTAGTGACCCAGGGTCACTTCGGACAAATCAGGTCGGGTTGCCTAGTGGCTATAAATAGCCCGCCCCCTACACCATAAATTGGTGGCTCCTCAGAGTTATTGCACGGCTTTTGTCGTTTGAGAGCAACCCAGCTCCGAAGCATTTGAGAGAGAAATCCTTGCGAGGAGAAAGCCTAAACACACAGAGCCAAAGAGTGTTAGGCATCACTGAAGTCTTTCTATCTGTGTGACCTGAAGAATTATTACACTTGAGGACTGTGTTTCCTCCAGCCGGTTAGGCGTCGCGTTCTAAGCATCTAAGAGTCATTGTGGATTGCCGATGAACAAAGTCTGTGAAGGTTTGGAAGTCTACCTTGAAGACTTACCAGAGTGATTGGGCGAGGACTGGGTGTCCTTCGCTCAAGGGGAACAAGGTGAAGACGCGGTCTTCTGAGTTGAAGCTCAGCCTCCCTAACCAGACGTATAGTTGTCACAGCAACTGGAACTGGTCTAACAAATCATTGTCTTCCCCGAGCTACTGGTTCTATCCTTTACTTATTGCCCTACGTTGTGAAGTCATTACATGCTTGCCTTATCTGATTGACTTCACTAAGTATCTACCTGTTGTGATTGGCTTCATTCCTTCTTCCATCATGATCCCTACCGCCTAGCTGCTATTAGTCTTCGTGCTTTCACTTCATTGAATACATGACTATGGCTTATCTAGTGTAGTCCACTTTCCACTGCATACTAATAGGATTGAGTTTATCTTTTGTCTTCGAAACTACCATGTTTTGAAGCATTTCATAAAAATCGCCTATTCGCCCCCCCTCTAGTCGATATATTGCACTTTCAATTGGTATCAGAGCAAGGTACTCCCTTGTTCTGTGTGATTCAGTTTAACCACCTGGATTTTAGCTATGTCGACTGCAGGGATAATCAAAGTCTCCGATGCGTGCCACGTCTTCGATGGCACCGAATATCCCTACTGGAAGAACAAGATGTGCATGCACCTTGAAGCCATTGACGGGGACCTCTGGTTTGTCGTCAAGAACGGCGTTCCCAAGACTGGTGAAGGTATCACCCCTGCTAATGTCAAGAGGCTCGTTCAATTGGATTCAATGGCCAAGAACATCATTGATACGTCCAAAACGTATCTATAATTTCTGCTTGCTCCATGCCTCTTTTGGGTGATATTGCTATGATATTTATACACTTCCATACACTTTTGATCATATTTGGACTAACCTATTAACTCAGTGCACCCCAGTGCCAGTTTTTGTTTTCGACTGTTTTTGTATTTCAGGTTTTCACATTACGAGAACTGCCAGGAAAAATCCAGAAAAAATATATAAAAAATCAGCGTTCCAGAAGCTACCTTGCGCCCGAAGTACAGCCGGGGGGGGGCCACCAGGGCTCCAGGCGCCCTGGCGGAGCGCCCCCCCTGGGCCGCGCCGGGGGGGCGCCTGGGCCCCCCAAGGCTCCGCTGATGCCCCCCCTTTGGCATATATTTAAAGCGTCTCCCGAAACCCTCGAGACGGGAACTCTTTTTCGCGATCTCATCTCTGTTCCGCCGCCGCCGCCGCTTCCAAGATCGGGAGCACCAGGAGAACTCTTCCCGGCACCCTGCCGGAGGGGAGGATCACCACCGGGAGCTTCTCCACCACCATGGACGCCTCCCGGATGAGTTGTGAGTAGTCTCCCTTGGACCATGAGTCCATGACCAGTAGCTATGTGATGTTCTCCTCCCGTTCTTGTGCTTCACTAATTAGTCCTCGTGAGCTGCCCTACATGATCGAGGCACATATGTAATTCTTATGCTGTTGCTATGATGAGTTTAATGGGATCCGATGGATTATGAGATTATGTTCAGATTGTGTTTGAGTAATATATTTGATTCACCTCTTTTATATTTATGTTCGTAAGTAATTCTTGCATGTTCTCCATTGTTATTTATTGCTTTGGCCAAGTAGTAGGTAGTGACTCCAAGAGGGAACGTTATGCTTGATTGTGGGTTCATGCCCCTCGATGACTAGCTTGAGTGACAGAAACATGAGTCTAGGGGATGTGCTGTTGTCACAAGGGGGAAAACAACGGTGCTTGTGCCCGCGGGTGCAAGGACTATTTACTTTACGCAAAGTTCTTTTAATGCAGTTGTCTGTTGCTTTGAGTTTACACTATGGGTGGGACTCGCAACTTAATACCAGCGAGATGTTCTGGATAGATATCTCAAGGTGGATGATTAGTAGTAGATGCAGATGGATTTCGGTCTACTTACCTCGGCGTACCGCCCATGCTTTGAACCTCTACCTTTGTTGCAACTTAGTCAACATTGGTCCTGTCAATTGCCCAGCTGTAATTCGTTTACCTCACATAGCAGTTTTATCGTCTTTTGGGAGAGAGACATCACTAGTGAACATCATGAGACTCCGGTCCATATTACCATCATTGATCACATCCGCTATTTACTTTCCGCTATTTACTTACTATTGCAGCATTACCTATCACTATTATCACTTGCATTTGATCCTTTGTAAACTACAAGGCCGGAGGGATTGACAACCTCTCTGTACTCGTTGGGAGCAAAGTTATTTGTATCTGTGTGCAGGTCCACGTTGATTGCTAATATCTAGCGCCGTTAGCAGTTGACACCTTCTTGTTGAAACTTGGAGTCTCTGGGAAATCGATCCTTGGTATTGCCAAGGGAAAACTTCTGCTACACTGCATCTCAAACCTTCCACTTGGGGTAACCAACGAGGGGTGAGAAGCCACCTAGCAAAGCCATTTCTGGCGCCGTTGCCGGGGACTCCACTCTTCAGGATAGGGGAGTTGCACGCTATCTTTTACCTTTGCTTTTAGTCTTGTTAGTTTACCTTTCAGTTTTGCTTTAGTATCTTTTATCGAAAATCACAAAAATAGTTATCTTGCTTGCTTGCTACAATGGGTTCCACCGAGAACACCAAGTTGTGTGACTTCACTAGTCACAACAACGATGACTTTATCTGCACACCTATCACTACACCTGCCACTTCAGCACCTTCATATGAAATTAAACCTGCTTTACTGAACTTAGTCATGAATGATCAATTCTCCGGTGCTAGAGATGATGCTGCTTTACACTTAAACAATTTTGTTGAACTCTGTGATATGCAAAAGTACCAAGAAATAGATGGTAATATTGTTAAGCTTAAGCTTTTTCCTTTCTCCTTGAGAGGAGGAGCTAAAATTTGGTTTCAGTCTTTGCCTAGAAATAGCATAGATTCATGGGACAAGTGCAAAGATGCTTTTATTGGAAAATACTATCCACCTGCTAAAATTATCCAACTAAGAAGTAACATAATGAATTTTAAACAATTGGATAATGAACACGTTGCCCAAGCTTGGGAACGTATGAAATCTCTTATCAAGAACTGCCCTACTCATGGTTTGACTACTTGGATGGTTATCCAAACTTTTTATGCAGGCTTGAACTTAATTTACCTCGCGGAACTTGTTAGATTCGGCCGCGGGAGGAACCTTTATGTCAACTACACTTGGTGCTGCCACGAAGCTTCTCGATGAGATGATGAACAACTATTCCCAATGGCACACCGAACGCGCTCCAACAGGTAGGAAGGTAAACTCTGTCGAGGAGATTTCCTTCCTTAATGAAAAAGTTGACTTGATCATGTCTCTACTTTCGAAGCAATCCTCTGTTGATCCTCATGATGTTCCTTTAAATTCTTTGATTGCTCAAGAACAAGTAGATGTGAACTTTATCTCTAGAAACAATTTTAATAACAATGCTTATAGGAGTAATTTTGGTAGCAATCCTAGACCGTTCCCCTCTAATTCTTATGGGAACAACAATGCTTATCCGAGCACCAGGAACTCCACTACTGAACTAGAGATTATGCTTAAAGATTTCATCACTACCCAAAAAGCTTTTAACAATAGTGTAGAAGAAAAACTAAACAAACTAGGTGATCTCTCTTCAAAGGTAGACAATTTAGCCAATGAGGTTGAATTGCTTAAAATTAGAACTTCTCCTCTTGAGGAGAGGAAGGTCACTCCTATTAATGCTATTCAAGTGCAAATTAATGAAAACATTAGGATGATGGCTAAACTTAAAGAGAGATGGGCTAGAGAAAGGGAGGAAGAGGATAGAATTAAGAGCCTTCCTACCCACCACACTGTTGCTACTATCCAAGTTGTTGAGGATATCCAAACTCTTAGCACCCAATGCACTCCTGGTCCCAATGGACCTATTAATGGTGATGCTATGACTATAGAAACTACCAAACAAGTGAACCTAAAGGACACCACTACCACCTTACTTGATGCTCGTGACCTTGATTTTGATAATTGCACTCTTACCGAAGTTATTGATTTCCTTCACAAGATGTCTAGAGACCCCCGCACTAGCACGCTTAACCTTGCCTTCACAGAGCATATCACTAATGCTCTCATCAAAGCTAGGGAGGAGAAACTCAGAGTAGAAGCCTCCATACCTAGAAAGCTAGAAGATGGTTGGGATCCTATGATTAAAATTAAAATAAACAACTTCTCTTGCTATGCTTTATGTGATATTGAAGCTAGTACCTCTGTTATGCCCAAAAGACTATATGATATGCTTAAATTGAAACCTTTTGATTCTTGTTCTTTTGGTGTTCGTCTCGTTGATTCTTCCATAAAGAAACCTTTGGGGAGGATCGACGATGTTCTTATCATTGTCAATGACAATTATGTTCCCGTTGATTTCACTATTATGGATATTGAATGTGATCCTTCTTGTCCAATTATTTTGGGACGTCCCTTTTTGCGCACTGTTGGTGCTATCATTGACATGAAAGAGGGTAATATAAAATTTCAGTTTCCTCTCAAGAAAGGGATGGAACACTTCCCTCGAAAGAAGATCAAGTTACCTTTTGAGTCCGTTATACGGGCTAGCTATTCTTTTACTCTTGATAAGACTTGATCTATATGCATTATGCCTAGCTTAAAGGCATAAAAGAAAGCGCTTTTGGGAGGCAGCCCACATGAATAAAAAATTTATTTTGCTTTTGTTGTGTCTTGATGTTGTTTACTACAGTAGGATCATCATTGTATCTTTGCTTTTCAATTTTGTGCCAAGTATAGCCTCTGATTGCTAGAAAGTTCAAAAGTTGTGAGGTGCTGTCTAGGAAACAGATTCTGTCCATGGATAGAAAAATTCGTATAAAATCACCAGATCATCTTTTTGGTCTGAATTTTTTCGACAGCGTGCTCTATATAATTTTATTTCGTGCGTCTGTTCTGAGTTTTTTGATTAGAGCTGCAGAAGTGCCCCGAACAAATCATTTACTACCTGCTGTTCTGTTTTTCACAGATTCTGTCCTGTTTTGCCTTTCCTTCATTTTGCAAACCTAGAGCTTGCTTTCTCTTTGCAAAAACCTTTTGGCAATCTTGAGAAACAGTAGACCTTCAAGAATATCTTTATTTCCAGCAAGCTACAATTATTTTATTATGGGTACTAACCTCGCTAATCAGATTATGATGAGTTATGTATGAAGGGAGTTTTCAAGTGTGCGAGGGAAGATGATAAAAAGATTCAGGAGTGTCAAACGCTCAAGCTTGGGGATGCCCCCATGCACCCCCAAGAAATATTCAAGGAGACTCAAGCGTCTAAGCTTGGGGATGCCCCCGTGCATCCCCTTCTCCATCAACATTATCAGTTCGTCTTTCGTTCCACTATATTTTAATCACTTCATGTGTTATGTGTTATGCTTGGAGCGTCTTACTTTTAGTTTTTCTTTAGCTTTTCATAACGAGTCGGAACACAGCTTTCTTTATGTGGGAGAGAAACACGCTCCACTTCTACCTAGAACATAACATAGAATTTTCATGTCTATCTTTGTTGTGTGTGTTCTTTGTCTTTTAATAGCTACTATCATGCTTAGCTCTTAGTATTCATGCTTATCTTTTCAAAGAGCTTTCGTTTAGTTGGTTGCTTGAACTCTCTTTAGTTATCATGATTATCTTATTAAGAGAGTTTGCTTCCGTTGCATTGGTTGATATGTCTATGATAAAGATGCTACGTGCACGATGGCGCTTAGTAGTTCATGTTTTCTTATGGTTAGTCTCAAATAGCTGGGGGATTCCCAATGTGTTATTGGAGTACCAACATGATTTGTTTGCCTATGATGTGGTATGGTTTAGTAATATCTTCCTTCAAAGAATTTATTCTGATTGACTTGGCGTATGCTCACGCATATTTAAGACTATAAAGAAAGTCTGTCAAGCCTTGATGATCTTTTGTTTCTGAGTAGCGATATAACTTCCATGCGTGGTTCAATGTTGCTTTGTCGCTCTGCATGATTATGACCGTCATTGCTCTCTTAGTTGGTCGCTCCCAGTCTTTTGCTAACCTCCACCTGTACTAAGCGGACTGACTGCTTGTGCATCCACATCCTTTTAATCCAGTTATGCCATATGAGTCCACCATATCTTCCTACATGGTATTTACCTGCCATTCCTAACGGAGACTTGCATGTACCATCTCGAAATTATTCAAAGAAAAAGCATTCCTATTTTGTGCCTCTGTTGTAAGTTCATGAGGAAGTAATAGTTAATTCATGATCTTTTTAAGTTGGACAAGCTTCACCCCGGGATTGCATGTATAATGTGCAAACCCATAATACGAGAAGGAACTGGCATTGAGTGCGTCCGGCTCAAAAGATAATATAACAAACAAACCCTCCTTCACGCTTTGTTCATGAGAAATCAGAAAACTTTGGCAGTGATAAACAAAGGAGATTAAGAGGATGTGATCGTCCTCATTCGGGAGCCGTTCCTCGAAACTTGTCCATCTCAAGAAGTGATTGAGTTGCCTGCTAGCATTCGTTGACAAAACATGCATGATCTAAAAAAAATTATTATTACCTCTGTTTTAAAACCAAGAGCTCTGGTACATGTTTTGTCTTTGTTTCCGATTACGGGTTTTCAACCTTGCCAACAAAAGCCACGGTTCGAGAGTCTCCACCTTCTTTTAAAAGCACCAACTACTGAGAGCATGATTGTCATTCTGAGTGTAATGTGCATTGTCCCAAAGTAGCATTGTCTTTTGCATGATGGTGATATCGTTTATTCTGAAATCATTGTATCTAGTCATCACTTAAACCTTGGAGGTGCCCCTGCATTTATGTTTTGCTTCACTAAAGGGGGCAAGCTAGATTTCACTTTATCATATTTGCACATCATGTTCATTACAAATCTTTTTGATGTTTCAGTATCATATTGTAAAACTTTCAGTCCTTTGTGATTTTCTCATGAGGCAACTTAATTACTTAGATTCATTGTCTCAGTAAGCTTTTGTCATATGACTATTAAAAAGTCCTATATGGTTAATAGCATGCCACCACAGAAATTATTCTTGTTATCATTTACCTACTCGAGGACGAGCAGGAATTAAGCTTGGGGATGTTGATACGTCCAAAACGTATCTATAATTTCTGCTTGCTCCATGCCTCTTTTGGGTGATATTGCTATGATATTTATACACTTCCATACACTTTTGATCATATTTGGACTAACCTATTAACTCAGTGCATCCCAGTGCCAGTTTCTGTTTTCGGCTGTTTTTGTATTTCAGGTTTTCACATTACGAGAACTGCCAGGAAAATTCCAGAAAAATTATATAAAAAATCAGCGTTCCAGAAGCTACCTTGCGCCCGAAGTACAGCCGGGGGGGGCCACCTGGGCCCCCCGAGGCTCCGCTGATGCCCCCCTTTGGCATATATTTAAAGCGTCTCCCGAAACCCTCGAGACGGGAACTCTTTTTAGCAATCTCATCTCTGTTCCGCCGCCGCCGCCGCTTCCAAGATCGGGAGCACCAGGAGAACTCTTCCCGGCACCCTGCCGGAGGGGAGGATCACCACCGGGAGCTTCTCCACCACCATGGACGCCTCCCGGATGAGTTGTGAGTAGTCTCCCTTGGACCATGAGTCCATGACCAGTAGCTATGTGATGTTCTCCTCCCGTTCTTGTGCTTCACTAATTAGTCCTCGTGAGCTGCCCTACATGATCGAGGCACATATGTAATCCTTATGTTGTTGCTATGATGAGTTTGCTGGGATCCGATGGATTATGAGATTATGTTCAGATTGTGTTTGAGTAATATATTTGATTCACCTCTTTTATATTTATGTTCGTAAGTAATTCTTGCATGTTCTCCGTTGTTATTTATTGCTTTGGCCAAGTAGTAGGTAGTGACTCCAAGAGGGAACGTTATGCTTGATTGTGGGTTCATGCCCCTCGATGACTAGCTTGAGTGACAGAAACATGAGTCTAGGGGATGTGCTGTTGCCACAAGGGGGAAAACAACGGTGCTTGTGCCCGCGGGTGCAAGGACTATTTACTTTACGCAAAGTTCTTTTAATGCAGTTGTCTGTTGCTTTGAGTTTACACTATGGGTGGGACTCACAACTTAATACCAGCGAGATGTTCTGGATAGATATCTCAAGGTGGATGATTAGTAGTAGATGCAGATGGATTTCGGTCTACTTACCTCGGCGTACCGCCCATGCTTTGAACCTCTACCTTTGTTGCAACTTAGTCAACATTGGTCCTGTCAATTGCCCAGCTGTAATTCATTTACCTCACATAGCAGTTTTATCGTCTTTTGGGAGAGAGACATCACTAGTGAACATCATGAGACTCCGGTCCATATTACCATCATTGATCACATCCGCTATTTACTTTCCGCTATTTACTTACTATTGCGGCATTACCTATCACTATTATCACTTGCGTTTGATCCTTTGTAAACTACAAGGCCGGAGGGATTGACAACCTCTCTGTACTCGTTGGGAGCAAAGTTATTTGTATCTGTGTGCAGGTCCATGTTGATTGCTAATATCTGGCGCCGTTAGCAGTTGACACCTTCTTGTTGAAACTGGGAGTCTCTGGGAAATCGATCCTTGGTATTGCCGAGGGAAAACTTCTACTACACTGCATCTCAAACCTTCCACTTGGGGTAACCAACGAGGGGTGAGAAGCCACCTAGCAATCATCTGTGGTCATCTGACCAAAGGACAGTATGGTCATGTAAGTGCTCTGGACACGTCAAAGGAAGTTTGGGACTGGCTCTCAAAAGTCAATGAAGGAGTCTCTACCCAGAGAGATCAAAGGATCAGCGTCCATCGCAATCTCTTCAATCGCTTCAAAAGACATGACAATGACAATGTCCAGCACACATTTGATCGTCTCACTGACATCACAAATGAGCTTCAAGCACTTGGCACCACTGAGATCACCAAGCATGAAATCGTCAAGACTCTCCTGAGATCACTCGACAGCTCATTTGATATCCTTGCCCTGATGATTCAAGAATGCCCTGACTTCAAGACTCTCGATCCGTCTGATATACTTGAGAGGCTCAACACACATGAGTTCCAACTATCTGAGAAACGTGACATCTATGGTCCCAACTATGGCCGATCTCGCGCCTTAAAGGCAAAAGTTGTTTCTTCATCTGAAGAAGAATCTGACTGCAGTTATGATGATCCTGAAAACATTGGAAAGGAGCTTGCAATTCTTGTGAAGAAGTTCCAGAAATTCACTAGGAAGAAAGGCTTCGGAAAGTCTTCACGATCCAGCTCAAGAAATGATGAAGCTTCTACTCATGACTACAAGAAGAGAACATGTCATAAGTGCAAGAAACCTGGTCACTACATCTCTGAGTGTCCTCGGTGGGACAATGAGAAGAAGAAGAAGAGCAAGGAATATGATTCTGATGACAAGAAAAATAAGAAATACTAAAAGTCTTCTTCTAAGTCTTCATCAAAGTATTCATCACACAAGAAGAATTCATCTGGCAAGGCTCGCGCATTTCTTGGCAAGGAGATGGATTCTGAGGAAGAGTCTGCTTTTGAAGAGGCGGAGGTGGAGTCGGAGGAGGAGTCTGATTCTGGTGCTGCAAGTCTGGCTTTAGCCACTGCCTACATGGGCAAATCCATCTTCAACACTGAAGACAATGGCCCCGTCCCCAACATTGATGATGAGGACGACGACTCTGCTCCCACCTTCTGCTTCATGGCACGCGGTGCCAAGATAAAATCACGCGATGCTTACTTTCAAACATCTAGTGAAGATGACTCTGATTGTGAATCAAAACCTAGCTACAAAACACTTGCTAAAATTGCCACTGAACAGCAGAAAGCCATGGAACATATTCAAAAACTGTTAGACAAAAGCGATGACCTGTTGGACGCGGAAATGACCCGTTCTCAGTCCTTAATTGAAGACATAAAAAATCTTCATGTTAAGTACAAGGAACTTGAAGGTCTTTATGAATCGCTCTAAAAAAACTCATGAAAAGCTTTCCCACGATTACATTCAAAGGAAACGAGAACTTGAGAAATTGAAAGCGGCTCATGAAGATCTTCAAAAGGAAAATGAGTCACTCTGCGCGCAACTGATCAGCTCCACTCACGAAGAGTTTGAACCACCATTTCTAAAATGCATTGAACGTGATAATGCTACATCTATTGCTGAATGTTCCACTGTTGCCACTGTTGCAATATCTTCAACTACTGATGTGGTAACTAACCCCTCTGCTGAGGATACCACTACTATTGCTGATGAAAATGCTAGGTTGAAGACTTTGCTTGAAACAGGGATGTACAAAAGCCTCAAAGGGCATAAGACTCTATGTGATGTCCTCAAAAAGCAGATACTGAACCGAAACCCTAGGAAAGAGGGTGTTGGTTTCGACAGGAAAATGAATGTTGATGGTTCATACTGGAAGCCTGAGCAGTATCCCAAAACCACATGGGTTGCTGCAAAGGAACCTTCGGTGGATCCATCTACCTTATCTGGCTTCACTTGTGCAAATCCTGTTATCATTGATGAATCCTTTGATGCAAACTATAAATTGTTTAAGAATCAAAATGATGAAGTGTTTGCCAGGTATATTGGTACTAACTGCAGGAATGGGCCACCTATGAAGAAGATCTAGGTACCCAAAGGTTGTCTTGAGAAGCTTCCAGCAAATACTATCATGACACCTCTTGGGATGAAGACAAACCCCAGACCAAAGGCTTCATATGGTCCTAAGGCTTCATACAGACAAAGGACTCACCTAAGTCACCCTAACGCGGATGTTTTGCAGGGAAACCATACTCAGACCCATGAATATGAGCGTGTTTCTTCTAACCGCTATGTTCATAAAATAAAGAATTTTTTGGCCTATTCTTATGAGTATTATTCTCCTCCTGCAAAATTATTTGCTAGGGCTCCAAAGCCAAAATTCTCAGATGCTGCTCTTAGACTCATTGCTTCTAAGCCACCCCTGAAGATGTGGGTGGTTAAGAAGAACTAACTTTCTCTTGCAGGGAAAGGTCTCCAGCCGAAAATCAAAGGCTTCTGATGCTATTGCTGGGGACCTAAAACACTTGTAGGGCACAAGTTCAAATGCCCCAATGAATTACTGCTCATACTATTCATGAATCACTTGCTGAACATCTTATCAGTCCTAACTTTCATCTAAGCTTTCATAATCCACTTATGCATCAAATTTTTATGCTTCATAATGGCTTTTGGTGAAGCCTATCCTCCTAACTGCATTGTAGGGAGTGACACCAAAGTCTTCAGCATGGATTATGGATAGCGGTTGCACAAATCATATGACTGGTGATCGAAATCTTCTCATGGACTCAACCTTACGTCCATCTAACAAGAGTCACATCACATTTGCTGATACTGGTAAAAGCAAAGTGTTGGGTCTAGGTAGAGTTGCAATCTCAAGAGATCAGCACATGGATAAAGTCATGCTTGTTGAATCTCTTGGCTTCAACTTAATGTCTGTCTCAATGCTTTGTGACTTAAACATGATTGTGATCTTTGGTAAATTTCGTTGCCTCGTACTAATGGAATCTGACAAGTCTTTAGTATTTGAAGGATACAGAAAAGGTGATCTGTATATGGTAGATTTCTCAGCTGGACCGCAGATGGCCGTATGTCTTATAGCAAAAGCTTCAGAGTGCTGGCTCTAGCATCAGAGGCTAGGACATGCTGGCATGAGGAACTTGCACACTCTCGCAAAGAAGAAGCATGTCATAGGCATCGAGGAAGTCAAGTTCAAGAAAGATCATCTATGTGGTGCCTGTGAAGCTAGGAAGATGACTAGAGCCAAGCACCCCTCGAAGACAATCATGACGACATCCAAACCCTTCGAGCTGCTTCACATGGACTTATTTGGCCCTACTCACTACTCCACATTCTCTACCACAGCCTGTCTCTATGGCTTCGTCATTGTTGATGATTGCTCAAGATAGACATGGGTGCACATAATACTCTACAAGACTGAAGTGCAAGATGTCTTCAGACGCTTCGCCAACCGTGCCATGAACAACTATGGCATCAAGATCAAGCATATTAGAAGTGACAATGGCACTGAGTTCAAGAACACTGGCCTCGATCTTTATCTGGATGAAATGGGAATCACCCATGAATTCTCATCCCCATATACACCTCAGCAAAATGGGATCGTTGAGCGCAAGAACAGAACTCTAATTGAGATGGCTCGAACGATGCTCGATGAATACAAGACACCAAGAAGATTCTGGCCCGAAGCTATTGATACTGCATGCCATATCATCAACTGTGTTTATCTTCACAAGCTTTTGAAGAAAACATCCTATGAACTCCTTACTGGAAAGAAGCCTAACGTAAGTTACTTCAGAGTATTTGGAGCTAAGTGCTGGATCAAGGATCCTCATCACAAGTCAAAATTTGCACCCAAAGCACATGAAGGCTTGATGCTCGAATATGGAAAGGACTCACACTCATATAGAGTCTTCAACATCTTTCTCTATAAAACTGTTGAAACTGTGGATGTGCGATTTGATGAGACAAATGGTTCACAAAGAGAGACCCTACCAACTGTGCTAGATGAAGCTTCACCAAATGAATCTATCAAGCTTATGGGAACCGGTGAAATCATGCCCTCTGAAGCACAACCTGACGAGGAACTCATCATCTCTGCTCCAAATCAACCTGACGACAATGCTCAGCCTGAAGACAACACTCCTGACGATGACAATGTACAGCAAGGGCAAAATCTTCGTCCAGCTCATCCTCGTGTTGCAAATGAAGTACAAGTTGAGAAGATAATTGATAGCATAAATGCTCCTTGTCCACTTACTCGCTCAAGAGCAACACAGCTTGCAAATTTCTATGGGCACTTTGCTTTTGTCTCAATATCTGAACCCAAGAAAGTTGCTGAAGCTTTTATGGAACCTGAATGGATTCAAGCAATGCAAGAAGAGCTTCAACAGTTTGAGCTGAACAATGTATGGGAACTTGTCAAGCGTCCCGATCCTCACAAGCACAACATTATAGGCACAAAATGGATCTATCGCAACAAGAAATATGAGCATGGTCAAGTGGTCAGAAACAAAGCTCGTCTCGTTGCTCAAGGATACACTCAATTCGAAGGGATTTACTTCAATGAAACATTTGCTCCTGTGGCTAGACTTGAAGCCATTCGTATACTTCTAGCCTATGCAAATCATCACAACATACTTCTATATCAAATGGATGTAAAGAGTGCCTTTCTCAATGGAAGGATTGAAGAAGAAGTGTATGTTGCACAACCACCTAGCTTTGAAGATCCAAAACGTCCTGATATGGTATACAAGCTCAATAAGGCACTGTATGGCCTCAAACAAGTGCCTCATGCTTGGTATGACACTCTCAAAGACTTCCTGAAGAGCAAAGGCTTCAAACCTGGATCCCTAGACCCCACACTCTTCACGAAGACATATGATGATGAGCTATTTGTCTGCCAAATCTATGTGGACGACATTATCTTCGACTGCACGGACAAGAAATACAGTGATGAGTTTGGTCACATGATGCAAGAGCAATATCAAATGTCCATGATGGGTGAACTGAAGTTCTTCCTTGGTCTTCAAATTCGTCAGCAAAGCAATGGCATCTTCATATCTCAAGAGAAGTACCTTAAAGATTGCCTGAAAAAGTTTGGAATGCAAGACTGCAAAGGGTACTCGACGCCAATGCCTGTTATGAAGGAAATATGCCCTAGAGGCAATAATAAAGATGTTATTTGTATTTCCTTATATCATGATAAATGTATTTTATTCATGCTAGAATTTTATTAACCTGAAACTTGATACATGTGTGAATACATAGACAAAATAGTATGTCCCTAGTATGCCTCTACTAGACTAGCTCATTGATCAAAGATGGCTATGTTTCCTAGCCATAGACATGAGTTGTCATTTGATCAACGGGATCACATCATTAGAAGAATGATGTGATGGACTAGACCCATCCGTTAGCATAGCACTATGATCGTTTAGTTTTACCGATATTGCTTTCTTCATGACTTATACATGTTCCTATGACTATGAGATTATGCAACTTCCGAATACTGTAGGAACACCTTGTGTGCTATCAAACGTCACAACGTAACTGGGTGATCATAAAGATGCTCTACAGGTGTCTCCGAAAGTATTCGTGGTGTTGGCATAGATCAAGACTAGGATTTGTCACTCCAAGTGTCGGAGAGGTATCTCTGGGCCCTCTCGGTAATACACATCATAATAAGCCTTGCAAGCAAAAGACTAATAAGTTAGTCACGAGATGATGTATTACGGAACGAGTAAAGAGACTTGCCGGTAACGGATTGAACTAGGTATAGAGATACCGACGATCGAATCTCGGGCAAGTAACATACCGATGACAAAAGGAACAACGTATGTTGTTATGCGGTTTGACCGATAAAGATATTCGTAGAATATGTGGGAGCCAATATGAGCATCCAGGTTCCGCTATTGGTTATTGACCAGAGATGAGTCTCGGTCATGTCTACATAGTTCTCGAACCCGTAGGGTCCGCACGCTTAACGTTTGATGACGATCGGTATTATGAGTTTATGAGTTTTGATGTACCGAAGGTAGTTCGGAGTCCCGGATGAGATCACGGACATGACGAGAAGTCTCGGAATATCTGAGACATAAAGATTGATATATTGGATGACTATATTCGGACACCGGAAGTGTTCTGGAAAGTTTCGGAATTTACCGGAGTGCCGGGGGGGTTACCGGAACCCCCCGGGGGAATGGTGGGCCCTAGTGGGCCATAGGGGAGAAAGAGGGCAGCAGCCAGGAGGTGGCGCGCCCCTCCCTAGGGGCAGTCCGAATAGGACTAGGGGAGGGGGGCGCGGCCCCTCTTTCCCTCTCCCTCTCCCTCTCCTTCCTTCCCCCTCTCCTTCTTGGTGGACTCCTACTAGGAATAGGATTGCAATCCTATTCCTAGTAGGATTGCCTCTCTAGGCGCACCATAGAGGGCCGGCCGGCCTCCCCCCTTGCTCCTTTATATACGGGGGCAGGGGGGCACCCAAAGACACACAAGTTGAATTGTTTTAGCCGTGTGCGGTGCCCCCCTCCACAGAAACACACCTCGGTCATACCGTTGAAGTGCTTAGGCGAAGCCCTGCGCCGGTAGATACATCATATCTGTCATCACGCCGTCGTGCTGACGAAACTCTCCCGTGATGCTCAACTAGATCAAGAGCTCGTGGGACGTCATCAAGTTGAACGTGTGCTGAACGCGGAGGTGCCGTACGTTCGGTGCTTGATCGGTTGGATCGCGAAGAAGTTCGACTACATCAACCGCGTCACTTGACGCTTCCACTCCCGGTCTATGAGGATACGTAGACACACTCTCCCCTCTCGTTGCTATGCATCTAGTAGATAGATCTTGCGTGATCGTAGGAAAATTTTAAAATACTACGTTCCCCAACAGTGGCATCATGAGCCAGGTTTATGCGTAGATGATATGCACGAGTAGAACACAATGAGTTGTGCGCGATACTAGTCATACTGCTTACCAGCATGTCATACTTTGCTTCGGCGGTATTGTGAGATGAAGCAGCCCGGACCGACATTACGCGTACGCTTACGCGAGACTGGTTTCACCGTTATGAGCACTCGTTCCTTAAAGGTGACTAGCGGGTGTCTGTCTCTCTCACTTTAGCTGAATCAAGTGTGGCTACGCCCGGTCCTTGTGAAGGTTAAAATAGCACATACTTGAAGAAACATCGTTGTGGTTTTTGTATGCGTAGGTAAGAACGGTTCTTGCTAAGCCCGTAGCAGCCACGTAAAACTTGCAACAACAAAGTAGAGGACGTCTAACTTATTTTTGCAGGGCTTGTTGTGATGTGGTATGGTCAAGACATGATGAGTTATACGGTTTTGTATGAGATGATCATGTTTTGTAAAGTTATCGGCAACTGGCAGGAGCCATATGGTTGTCGCTTTATTGTATGAAATGCAATCGCCATGTAATTGCTTTACTTTATCACTAAGCGGTAGCGATAGTCGTAGAAGCAATAGTTGGCGAGACAACAACGATGCTACGATGGAGATCAAGGTGTCGCGCCGGTGACGAAGGTGATCATGATGGTGCTTTGGAGATGGAGATCAAAAGCACAAGATGATGATGGCCATATCATGTCACATATTTTGATTGCATGTGATGTTTATCTTATTATGCTTCTTATTTTGCTTAGAACGAAGGTAGCATTATAAGATAATCCTTTACTAAATTTCAAGGTATAAGTGTTCTCCCTGAGTATGCACCGTTGCGAAAGTTCGTCGTGCCGAGACACGATGTGATGATCGGGTGTGATAAGCTCTACGTTCAAATACAACGGGTGTAAGCCAGTTTTGCACACGCAGAATACTCGGGTTAAACTTGACGAGCCTAGCATATGCAGATATGGCCTCGGAACACTAGAGACCGAAAGGTCGAGCGTGAATCATATAGTAGATATGATCAACATAAGATGTTCACCATTGAAACTACTCCATCTCACGTGATGATCGGACATGGTTTAGTTGATTTGGATCACGTGATTATTTAGATGACCGGAGGGATGTCTATCTAAGTGGGAGTTCTTTAAGTAATATGATTAAATTGAACTTTAATTTATCATGAACTTAGTCCTGGTAGTTTTTGCATATCTATGTTGTTATAGATCAATGGCCCGTGCTACCGTTCCTTTGAATTTTAATGCATTCCTAGAGAAAGCTAAGTTGAAAGATGATGGTAGCAATTACACGGACTGGGTCCGTAACTTGAGGATTATCCTCATTGCTGCACAGAAGAATTATGTCCTTGAAGCACCGCTAGGTGACAAGCCCCCTCCCGCTAATGTAGACGCTTTGAACGTCTGGCAGACGCGGTCTGATGACTACACGATAGTTCAGTGTGCCATGCTTTACGGCTTAGAACCGGGACTTCAACGACGTTTTGAACATCATGGACCATATGAGATGTTCCAAGAGTTGAAGTTAATATTTCAAGCAAATGCCCGGATTGAGAAATAAGAGATTTCCAATAAGTTCTACAGCTGCAAGATGGAGGAGAATAGTTCTATCAGTGAACACTTCCTCAGAATGTCTGGGTACTACAATCATATGACTCAACTTGGTTGCAAAGTTGACGAGGATAGTGTTATTGATAGAGTTCTTCAATCACTGCCACCAAGCTATAAAGGCTTCATGATGAACTATAATATGCAAGGGATGCAGAAGACAATTCCCGAGCTCTTCGCTATGCTCAAGGCTGCAGAGGTAGAAATCAAAAAGGAGCATCAAGTGTTGATGGTTAACAAGACCACTAGTTTCAAGAAAAAGGGCAAGGGAAAGAAGGGGAACTTCAAGAAGAATAGCAAGACAGTTGCTACTCCCGCGAAGAAACCGAAGTCTGGAACCAAGCCTGAAACTGAGTGCTTCTACTGCAAAGGGACTGGACACTGGAAGCGGAACTGCCCCAAGTATTTGGCGGATAAGAAGGATGGCAAGGTGAACAAAGGTATATGTGATATACATGTTATTGATGTGTACCTTACTAATGCTCGTAGTAGTACCTGGGTATTTGATACCGGTTCGGTTGCTAATATTTGTAACTCGAAACAGGGACTACGGATTAAACAAAGATTAGCTAAGGACGAGGTGACGATGCGCGTGGGAAATGGTTCCAAAGTCGATGTGATCGCCGTCGGCACGCTACCTCTACATCTACCTTCGGGATTAGTTTTAGACCTAAATAATTGTTATTTGGTGCCAGCGTTGAGCATGAACATTATATCTGGATCTTGTTTGTTGCGAGACGGTTATTCATTTAAATCAGAGAATAATGGTTGTTCTATTTTTATGAATAATATCTTTTATGGTCATGCACCCTTGTAGTGGTCTATTCTTATTGGATCTCGATTATAGTGATACACATATTCATAATATTGAAGCCAAAAGATGCAAGGTTAATAATGATAGTGCAACTTATTTGTGGCACTGCCGTTTAGGTCATATTGGTGTAAAGCGCATGAAGAAACTCCATAGTGATGGACTTTTGGAATCACTTGATTATGAATCACTTGGTGCTTGCGAACCATGCCTCATTGGCAAGATGACTAAAACTCCGTTCTCCGGAACTATGGAGCGAGCAACAGATTTGTTGGAAATCATACATACTGATGTATGTGGACCAATGAGTGTTGAAGCTCACGGCGGGTATCGTTATTTTCTGACATTCACTGATGATTTAAGCAGATATGGGTATATCTGCTTAATGAAGCACAAGTCTGAAACATTTGAAAAGTTCAAAGAATTTCAGAGTGAAGTAGAGAATCATCGTAACAAGAAAATAAAGTTTCTACGATCTGATCGTGGAGGAGAATATTTGAGTTACGAGTTTGGTCTTCATTTGAAACAATGTGGAATAGTTTCACAACTCAGGCCACCCGGAACACCATAGCGTAATGGTGTGTCCGAACGTCGTAACCGTACTTTATTGGATATGGTGCGATCTATGATGTCTCTTACCGATTTACCACTATCGTTTTGGGGTTATGCTTTAGAGACAGCTGCATTCATGTTAAATAGGGCACCATCTAAATCCGTTGAGACGACACCTTATGAACTATGGTTTGGCAAGAAACCAAACTTGTCGTTTCTTAAAGTTTGGGGCTACAATGCTTATGTGAAAAAGCTTCAACCTGATAAGCTCGAACCCAAGTCGGAGAAATGTGTCTTCATAGGATACCCAAAAGAGACTGTTGGGTACACCTTCTATCACAGATCCGAAGGCAAGATATTTGTTGCTAAGAATGGATCCTTTCTAGAGAAGGAGTTTCTCTCGAAAGAAGTGAGTGGGAGGAAAGTAGAACTTGATGAGGTAATTGTACCTTCTCCTGAATTGGAAAGTAGTACATCACAGAAAATTGTTCCAGTGATTCCTACACCAATTAGTGAGGAAGCTAATGATGATGATCATCAAACTTCAAATCAAGTTTCTGCTGAACGTCGTAGATCAACCAGAGTACGTTCCGCACCAGAGTGGTACGGCAACCCAGTTCTGGAAATCATGTTACTAGACCATGATGAACCTACGAACTATGAGGAAGCGATGATGAGCCCAAATTCCGCAAAATGGCTTGAGGCCATGAAATCTGAGATGGGATCCATGTATGAGAACAAAGTGTGGACTTTGATTGACTTGCCCGATGATCGGCAAGCCATCGAAAATAAATGGATCTTCAAGAGGAAGACCGACGCAGACGGTAATGTTACTGTTTACAAAGCTCGACTTGTTGCGAAAGGGTTTCGACAAGTTCAAGGAGTTGACTACGATGAGACTTTCTCACCTGTAGCGATGCTTAAGTCTGTCCGAATCATGTTAGCAATTGCCGCATTTTATGATTATGAAATCTGGCAAATGGATGTCAAAACTGCATTCCTAAATGGATATCTCAAAGAAGAGTTGTATATGATGCAACCAGAAGGTTTTGTCAATCCAAAAGGTGCTAACAAAGTATGCAAGCTCCACCGATCCATCTATGGACTGGTGCAAGCATCTCGGAGTTGGAATATACGCTTTGATGAGGTAATCAAAGCATATGGTTTTATACAGACTTTTGGAGAAGCCTGTATTTACAAGAAAGTGAGTGGGAGCTCTGTAGCATTTCTAATATTATATGTGGATGACATATTGTTGATTGGAAATGATATATAATTTCTGGATAGCATAAAAGGATACTTGAATAAGAGTTTTTCAATGAAAGACCTCAGTGAAGCTGCTTATATATTAGGCATCAAGATCTATAGAGATAGATCAAGACGCTTAATTGGACTTTCACAAAGCACATACCTTGATAAAGTTTTGAAGAAGTTCAAAATGGATCAATCAAAGAAAGGGTTCTTGCCTGTGTTACAAGGTATGAAGTTGAGTAAGACTCAATGCCCGACCACTGCAGAAGATAGAGAGAAAATGAAAGTCATTCCCTATGCCTCAGCCATAGGATCTATCATGTATTCAATGCTGTGTACCAGACCTGATGTGTGCCTTGCTATAAGTCTAGCAGGGAGGTACCAAAGTAATCCAGGAGTGGATCACTGGACAGCAGTCAAGAACATCCTGAAATACCTGAAAAGGACAAAGGATATGTTTCTCGTATATGGAGGTGACAAAGAGCTCGTCGTAAACGGTTACATCGATTCTAGCTTTGACACTGATCCGGATGACTCTAAGTCACAAACCGGATATGTATTTTTATTGAACGATGGAGCTGTCAGTTGGTGCAGTTCCGAGCAGAGCGTCGTGGCGGGATCTACGTGTGAAGCGGAATACATAGCTGCTTCGGAAGCAGCAAATGAAGGAGTCTGGATGAAGGAGTTCATATCCGATCTAGGTGTAATACCTAGTGCATCGGGTCCAATGAAAATCTTTTGTGACAACACTCGAGCAATAGCCTTGGTGAAGGAATCCAGGTTTCACAAGAGAACAAAGCACATCAAAAGACGCTTCAATTCCATCCGCGATCTAGTCAAGGAGGGAGACATAGAGATTTGCAAGATACATACGGATCTGAATGTTGCAGACCCGTTGACTAAGCCTCTTCCACGGGCAAAACATGATCAACACCAGGACTCCATGGGTGTGAGGATCATCACTTTGTAATCTAGATTATTGACTCTAGTTCAAGTGGGAGACTGAAGGAAATATGCCCTAGAGGCAATAATAAAGATGTTATTTGTATTTCCTTATATCATGATAAATGTCTTTTATTCATGCTAGAATTGTATTAACTGGAAACTTGATATATACATGTGTGAATACATAGACAAAATAGTATGTCCCTAGTATGCCTCTACTAGACTAGCTCATTGATCAAAGATGGCTATGTTTCCTAGACATAGACATGAGTTGTCATTTGATCAACGGGATCACATCATTAGAAGAATGATGTGATGGACTAGACCCATCCGTTAGCATAGCACTATGATCGTTTAGTTTTACTGCTATTGCTTTCTTCATGACTTATACATGTTCCTATGACTATGAGATTATGCAACTTCCAAATACTGTAGGAACACCTTGTGTGCTATCAAACGTCACAACGTAACTGGGTGATCATAAAGATGCTCTACAGGTGTCTCCGAAAGTATTCGTGGTGTTGGCAAAGATCAAGACTAGGATTTGTCACTCCGAGTGTCGGAGAGGTATCTCTGGGCCCTCTCGGTAATACACATCATAATAAGCCTTGCAAGCAAAAGACTAATAAGTTAGTCACGAGATGATGTATTACGGAACGAGTAAAGAGACTTGCCGGTAATGAGATTGAACTAGGTATAGAGATACCGATGATCGAATCTCGGGCAAGTAACATACCGATGACAAAAGGAACAACGTATGTTGTTATGCGGTTTGACCGATAAAGATCTTCGTAGAATATGTGGGAGCCAATATGAGCATCCAGGTTCCGCTATTGGTTATTGACCGGAGATGAGTCTCGGTCATGTCTACATAGTT
Source organism: Secale cereale (assembly GCA_902687465.1). Classification (NCBI taxonomy): domain Eukaryota; kingdom Viridiplantae; phylum Streptophyta; class Magnoliopsida; order Poales; family Poaceae; genus Secale; species Secale cereale. Next base: position 32,191,835 of record LR738713.1, on the reverse strand, counting down.
CTCGAACCCGTAGGGTCCGCACGCTTAACGTTTGATGACGATCGGTATTATGAATTTATGAGTTTTGATGTACCGAAGGTAGTTCGGAGTCCCGGATGAGATCATGGACATGACGAGGAGTCTCGGAATGTCCGAGACATAAAGATTGATATATTGGATGCAATGTTGAGGATATCCCTTATCGTTATCGTCTTGGTCAGCTGGGGATTAGAGATTAATCGGAAATCGGACGATTAATCGATTTTATCGGTCGACTATTTATCGGCCATTTTTTTCAAATCCCAGGTTCCCAACACTAAATAATGCTATATTCAAGACCAAAGAAATATAGGATAGAAGTGTTACCTTGAATTCTAGTCTTTGAATCCTGATATAATGACAAACAAAATAGAAAAACATTACATATTGCGTAACAAGGTCCACGAAACACAAATAAACATAGTTCTTGCAAACATAGTGCTACGAATAGGCCCGATTTATCGGTAGATTCTGATAAATCGCTTGTCATATCGATAAACCGGCCCAAACGATAAATGATGAAGATAAGGCATAATCTTATCGGTCACTCCAAGAGTAGCGATAAATCGGACGATAAATCGCTGAATCGGAAGATTTCTTGAACAGTGATTGGATGACTATATTCGGACACCGGAAGTGTTCTAGAAAGTTTCGAAATTTACCGGAGTGCCGGGGGGGTTACCGGAACCCCCCGGGGGAATGGTGGGCCCTAGTGGGACATAGGGGAGAAAGAGGGCAGCAGCCAAGAGGTGGCGCGCCCCCTCCCTAGGGGCAGTCCGAATAGGACTAGGGAGGGGGGGCGCGGCCCCTCTTTCCCTCTCCCTCTCCCTCTCCTTCCTTCCCCCTCGCCTTCTTGGTGGACTCCTACTAGGAATGGGATTGCAATCCTATTCCTAGTAGGATTGCCTCTCTAGGCGCACCATAGAGGGCCGGCCGGCCTCCCCCTTGCTCCTTTATATACGGGGGCAGGGGGGCACCCAAAGACACACAAGTTGAATTGTTTTAGCCATGTGCGGTGCCCCCCTCCACAGAAACACACCTCGGTCATACCGTTGCAGTGCTTAGGCGAAGCCCTGCGCCGGTAGATACATCATATCTGTCATCACGCCGTCGCGCTGACGAAATGCTCCCATGAAGCTCAACTGGATCAAGAGCTCGTGGGACGTCATCAAGCTGAACGTGTGCTGAACACGGAGGTGTCGTACGTTCGGTGCTTGATCGGTTGGATCGCGAAGAAGTTCGACTACATCAACCGCGTCACTTGACGCTTCCGCTCCCGGTCTATGAGGGTATGTAGACACACTCTCCCCTCTCGTTGCTATGCATCTAGTAGATAGATCTTGCGTGATCGTAAGAAAATTTTTAAATACTACGTTCCCGAACTTGCTAAACATCATCTGGGTCCCGACGCCAATGGTAAAGAGTTTGATCAACAGGTATACCGCTCCATGATTGGTTCTTTGCTTTATTTATGTGCATCTAGGCCAGATATTATGCTTAGTGTTTGCATGTGTGCTCGATATCATGCAGCACCAAAGGAGTCGCATCACTTAGCTGTGAAGCGAATACTTCGATATTTGGCTTACACCCCAACACTAGGATTATGGTATCCAAAGGGCTCAGAGTTTGATCTAGTAGGATTTTCAGATGCTGATTATGCTGGTGACAAAGTTGATCCCAAGTCTACATCAGGCACATGTCACTTTCTGGGACGATCACTTGTCTGTTGGTCTTCAAAGAAGCAGAACTGAGTATCACTCTCCACTGTTGAATCTGAATACATTGCTGCTGGATCTTGCTGCGCTCAGCTTCTCTGGATGAAGCAAACACTCAAGGACTATGGAGTCCATCTGAAGCATGTGCCACTCTACTGCGATAATGAAAGCGCTATCAAGATTGCCAACAACCCAGTTCAGCACTTGAAGACAAAGCACATTGAAATTCGTCATCACTTTCTCAGAGATCATGTTATGAAGGAAGATATTGATATCATAAACGTCAACACTGAAGAGCAACTGGCAGATATCTTCACAAAGCCCTTGGATGAGAAAAGGTTTTGCAAGTTGCGGTGTGAGCTAAATATCTTAGAATCCTCAAATGTCTTGTAATCAGGCACACATCCTAACACTTATGCATATTGATGACTTAGATGTGCCACGCACACACGAAGTAAAGTATATCTTCAATCAATGAGGACTTACATTCTAAGTGTGAATACATTAACATGGAATTTGACTTCGGAGCGCCACGATAATTGTGCGCTGTGTCTGGGTCTAATACTTCCTATACGGTGGGTAACGCCACCACCAAATTCTTGTTTGAAGTGTTTCTCGTGGCGTTACATTTGCAAAGTCTTCGCACTTGGTTTATCTTCGCATAAGACACACACACACACACACACACACACACATATATATATATATATATATATATATATATATATATATATATATATATATATATATATATATATATATATATATATATATATATATATATATATATATATATATATATATATATATATATATAGTTGTGTTATGTCCTCAACAGCATTCACTTATAGCTATGTCTTCATATTTGAATCTTTTGGACTAAGTGAATGTGATCGGACCCTAACCTCTCTATGCTCTCTCATCTCACACTCTGTCTGTCCAAATCATATGCAGTCTGTTGAAACTGTTGAATATCTTCTCTGCATCCTTGTCAGTAGAAGATACGGAGACAAACATTACATCTGATTTTAATGCTCCATCCTTTATGCCTGAAACCCGGAGAAGCTGGAACGACCACTCCGACAGTCATGGTGAACGTGGGATCGTGGGACAACTCCCAATGCGTTACATGACCGCCACGTGTCACTCGTACGTGAACCGTCAGGGGCACCTGCATAATTGCGATGTGCCGTCTCCCATGCCTATAAATGCACGTCCCATCACGGTCAAAAGTTCTTCTACCACCTCTCCACCTCGACCAACCCTAGCGCCTCCGCTAGCTTTCGACGACGCCGGAGACGAAGCGCTTCTCTGCCGCAACCTCGTCGACGCCGTCCTCACACCGGCCGCGGACATCTTCTACTCCGCCGTCGCTGTAGTTGTCCTCCGTCGCCAAGTTAGGGCACGGAAGACCGAACTGCTGGGCATCCAACTCACCTCTCCGTCTAAGCAGTTCATGGTGTGGTAAATAAAACTTGCCTTTTTACCATCTTCTTGATCCATAAAGATTCATCTATTTTACCACAAGAGGTTTCTGCCTACTTAGATATATAGATCTATCATGTCTGCATCTCATATCTTGCCTAGTACATTCACATATGATTCAACCATAGTTAGATTCCTCACTTGTACCTATTCGTGGATTCGTACAAATCTGGAACCAACTCTAATGAGTGAATGTCTTCGCGCTATGAGGTCAAAGTCTTCAAAACTGTTTTAATCTTCAAAACTTCTGAGAATGCATATGACCTCTTCCCCTTCCCTGCATCTCTAATGCTGTCACAGGTACATGTCCGTGGGATAATCCCTTGGTTCTCATAGTCTGCATTCATTTGCAGAATTTTTGCAGCGTCACATTCACTCCCCTGAAGACAGTTCCTGTCTGACCAGCAGACCGAAGCATTTGCCTGCTTTGAAGCCATTCAGTTTGAAGCCCTTCTGGTTGAAGCAAATGGCAACTGACAAGACAGTTAGAAAGGGTGGCAGACAGCGCCGTGGCAACACCTCCATTGATTTGCTTCCTGATCTCATTGAGATATACAAGACTGATCCAGAGGAGGATTATAATCAGAGGAAGACTCGAATCCAATGGATTCGAAGATACTGGGCTGAACAGTGGTTTAAGTACAGGTTCGTGACCCAAGAGTATGCTGAGAAGAACGCCATCAAGCATCCATGGGGAGATATCACCTATAAAAATCTTCCCCCCAAGACTCGTGTTGAAGCCATTGCTCAAGGCTTCTATCCTTGCATGGTCAGAGGGCCTCAGCCTGCTAATGCTGATCCTAGCTCTCTGCTCTGGTGTCGCGACGATAATATGTTCAAGCGAAATCTTCAGTACGCCAAGAACTCGGCCAAAGAGAACAAGAAGCGTTGGGGCTTAGACTTCAATCCTGGCCCCTCTGCGCCCCGCGCTGATGGCACGCGCGAAGCTGAACCAAACCTGGTTGGGCCCTTCTACAACTTAGAAGGCCTCATCAGTCACATCAGGGTTCAAGGGGCGGATGTGGATCAGCCTGCAGCAGATGCTGATTCTGAAGAAGCACTTGCAACACCGAAGCCCAAGAAGAAGAAATAAAAGGCTTCAAAGACCACTCCTCCAATGGCTTCTAGAGTGAAGCCTCTGGCCACTCCTCCACCTGCACCAAGTGTACAATCTGAGGAACACTCTCGTATCTCCAAGAGCAGACAGTTGAAGAGGAAGCCATCGCACAACCCCAGTCCAGCTCTCACTCCTGACGCGGTTCTGAAGACTGCCAATGATGCCCTTGATCTCTCAAGTGATGAAGATCTTGGTGACGATGCTCTGGAGCTACTGATCAAGAGCAAGCAAGATGCTGAAATCTTCAATGATTTGCCGCTCTTTGACGTTGAAGTGCTCAATAACTTCATTGATGAATGGTTTGACACCCCCAACCTCAGCTTCGACGATCTTCAACTTCCAGTTGGCCTCAACGTCTCCTTCCATGGCACCATTGCTTCTGAGCTGGCTCTGGCTCAGAGAATTGTTGAGCTGAAGCAATAGATCGACTATGAAAAGGCTCAGTTCAAGAAGCATGTGGACAAGCTCAGCGTACAAGAAATTCAAAACTTCAAGGTTATGATGCATGAGCTCAAGGAAGCCTTTCGTCAGAGGCGTGATGAAGCTAAAGGTTCTCGTGAGCGAATCAAGGACTTGGCTGCCAAATGCGTTCAAGCGTTCAATGAAGCTGAAAAGCGCAAGGCCCTTGGGCGTCTAGGCATTGACCCAAGAATGGCTGCCAAGAAAAAGAAGAAGCAACATGTGCCCGAAGCTGAAGAATCAGGGCAGGAAATGCCTCGCATAGTCTTCCCTGCTAGCATGACTGGCACGAAGCCTAAGGCAACCCCAACCGCTTCAAAGCTCAAGAAGACAAAGGTGGCTGAAGCTGAAGCTCGCAAGCGCAAGCAATCTACTGATGAAGCTCCACCCACCAAGAAGCGCAAAACCAAGAAGGATAAGGCTGCTTCCAAAGAGCCTATCTTTGTCGAGCCAATCTCAGTTGCTCGCCCTGCATCTGCCCAAAGAGAACGTCGAATGACTGTTCATAAGCCTGCTCCCACAGAGGCTGAAGACATTCCAGCTATTGACCCCACCGCAGCTGAAGACATTGGTCCTCATGACAATGTTGAAGATGATGAAGTCCTTCCTCAGATCGAGTACAACGTTGAATATTCGCCTGTTCTTACGAACAGCGAACGCATCAGCATTGGTCGTCCATTGACGCCAATTGCACAGGATGACTCGTGGGTTGATCACCCACAAGATACACCAACCACACCTCAGCCAACTCAAGACACTAGTTCGGTGCTTGAAGATGAAGACTTTGAGGCCCAACAACCTCCATCTCCTCAGGCGTCGCCAGCTTTTCGCAGGCTTCGCAAAGGACCAAGGCCTCAAGTCGTCGCCCCAAGTGTTCTAGAAGGAGTAGAGCAACCATCTGTACCTGATGCTGCTCCTACTGTGAACCCCTCAGAATCTGAAGCCAAAGCGGCTGAAGATATTCCGACTGCATTAGCCGAAGAAGAACCACCCCAAGGAGAAGAACAACCCCAAGCGGAAGATGAACGTACTGCCACACCCCCTGTTCTCGAGGAGAACGTGTCCGACCCTCCAACTCCTGAAGTGGAGGTTACAAATTCAGAGGCTGCCACCACCAACACTGAAGCCAATGACGTGGTCATGGCTGAAGCTAATGTGGAAACTGAAGACACGGTGGCACCTGAAGTGACTGCGCCTGAAGCCAGTGCTACGCCTGAAGCCAGTGCTGCGCTTGAAGCCAATGTTGCACCTGAAGCAAATCCGCAGCTTGAAGATAATGCCTCTGCTCCTGTTCCGCCTCCAAGGCCCCATACCTTTGAGCAAGCATACAACAAAGATGACCAGCTTGTTACTGTCCGGTGGCCCATTCTGACTCCACCACCTACCACTGGACCGCGTGCTGCTGGTCCTCAGTTTGATCATCATGTTGAGCACAGGCCCCAAGTTCAGAAGCCCAAGCCAAGACTGCCAAGGTTTCCAGGTATTGCAACCTCTCAAGGGTCATTCAATGCCAATAGCTTCACTGCGCACAACACCTTCTTTGACAGCGCCAAGAACCCATATTCCAAGTCAAGAATATCATCAGATAGGTTCTGGAGCCATCAGCAGCGCAGCTACTACTCAAGAGTACTCTATGATCAAGGGCGCGTTTTCCCTCATATGTGTCTTGACACTGAAGCTATTACTGGTCTGCCTTGCCTGGAGGAAGCCCTTGACTGCTTCCGTGATGCTGGCCTGCTCAATTTTGTAACAAACAAAGAGCATTGGAATGAAGAGCTGCTTCTGCAATTCTATGCAACCCTCCACATTCGAGGCTACAACACGGATCCGAAGACATGGGTCCTTGAGTGGATGACAGGCAATGTCCATCATGAAGCTAAAGCCTTTGATCTCATTGAGCTTACTGGCCTGCCCACTCCAGGAGATCTGTATGAACCTGGCTGTCAATTGCACACTGAAGCCTTGGAGAGTATATTTCAGAAGCGCCAGCCCAACATGAGCCAAATGCTAAGCATGATGAAGCCTCTGCCAACTGATGCTGAATATCCTAAGGAATTCTTTGTTGAAGACCTAGAGTACCTGCCGCACACCATCTATCATATCATCAGGCGTACTCTATGGCCCGTCAAGGACATTCTTCATCAGCAAAGCTTGAAGGCACTATGAAGACTTTGGTCTTCTATATCTTCAATGGCATCAGCTTCAATGCTCAAGATTTCTTCATTAGGCAAATGGCTATGTCTTGGTCTGATCTATTTGGTCTGAAATTCTATGCCCCTTGGATTATGCACCTCATCAAGCTGCATTCAGCTGTCACCTACCAGCCCTCTGCACGCAACCATCATATCTTCTTGCCTAAGGTTGATATGTCAGCTGAAGCTATCTGCCAAGAGCCTGCCAAAGAGCCTGTCAGTCTTCACAACGCTGATCACCAGGGCTTCACTCAGCAGATTGAAGGAGTTCCAGCAGTCTCACGCATTTATCCTCTGGCTGGCTGTACTCGTCTACCTCGACATGCTGAAACCGAAGCCACTGAGAGCACCATCGCCCAAAGGCCTCAGAAGCAATCTCGTGTCCTGAATAACCGATAGCTTCTGGTTGCTCTTCATCAGAAATAGGATAAGCATCACCTCTGGCTAAAGCGTCAGATGCAAAGCCTCTTGATGGATGTCAATCGCATTCGCAATCTTGCCACCAAGAATGTCTTCGTTGCTCATGAAACCTGTCAGAGGTCTTGGAAGAGTTTGACCTTGCTGAGTGCTGAAGCGAATCTTCAAGACGATGGCTTCACAGAGAGATTCAAGTTTGACCACACTCCTCCAAGGACTGCTGTTATGCGTCGAACTCCATCTCTTGAAGATTCTGAATACTCCTCCTCCGCAGCAACAATTGACGCCAGGGTGATCGATGATCAAGATGATGCTACCTCACCTCCTCCTACTTCAGCGCGCATCGACACTGCACCAATTACTTCTGCACCGCCAAACACCAACACCGACCCTGCATCCTCTCCTGCTCCAACTGGGAACGAGTAGAGGCTCTATGTCTTCAAACCTTTTTGGTCCTTACTGACAAAAGGGGGAGAAGCATATGAGTTGATAGTCTTCAAGCGGGTCCATATGGGCGGGTACTTTATAATTTTCCTAGTGGTTACAACTCTCGTCTTGCTACATTTGCTTCTTTGAGTTGTAACACTTAAACTGATGGTCGTCTGCTACGTTTTTTTTTGCTACTCTATAATGCGATGATAAATTCCGCATCTGCTATCTTATATTCCGCACTTAGTCATTATTGCAGACGTCCATTTTTCATTATGCATGTCATTATCTTCGACATATCAATTGTGCATGATGAATTGTCTTCATAAGTTGAAGAGGATCTCCACAAGTACAACCTGCCATGTGCATTTGCATTCAAAGGCAAATCAACTATATGCACATCTTCAGGGGGAGCCTTTTGCTACTTACGAAGACAATACCTTTATCCTTTACAATTTCACATATCTTTATCCCCGTTGAAAACTTCAACCAGTTTGTCATCAATCACCAAAAAGGGGGAGATTGTAAGTGCATCTAGTGCCACCCCTAGTTGGTTTTGGAGTATTGAAGACAAACGTGGTTGAGGGACTAATGTGTTTGTGAGAATTGCAGGATAACACAGGTAGTAGTCCCTCATTGATTTGGTTTACCTACCGGAGATGACCCCTAAAAATGTATGAAGACATTGATATCAGTGGTGGTATATGAAGATAATCATATTGAAGACTATGACATGAGAAGACATTGTGTGAAGACTATGGAAAGCGAAGACGTAGATGTTTCGTTGTTTCCTTTTCTTCTTTGTTGAGTCATAGGAACCACCGCACTGTTAAGTGGGGTCCAAGTGAACTAAGTCAGAGTGACTGAAGTGATGCTCAACCAAATCCTATGTCTTCGAGCGAAGACTATGAGAGCAAATCTTATCCAGAGTCGGATGAGTCAGCTTTACTTGTAGCTCAAGTAAAGTTGCCGTGTGTGTTTGAAATCTGACCATTGGAACACGTGTCAGTTCCTTAGTGACCCAGGGTCACTTCGGACAAATCAGGTCGGGTTGCCCAGTGGCTATAAATAGCCCACCCCCTACACCATAAATTGGTGGCTGCTCAGAGTTATTGCACGGCTTTTGTCGTTTGAGAGCAACCCACCTCCAAAGCATTTGAGAGAGAAATCCTTGCGAGGACAAAGCCTAAACACCCAGAGCCAAAGAGTGTTAGGCATCACTGAAGTCTTTTTGTCTGTGTGACCTGAAGACTTATTACACTTGAGGACTGTGGTTCCTCCAGCCGGTTAGGCGTCGCGTTCTGAGCATCCAAGAGTCATTGTGGATTGCCGGTGAACGAAGTCTGTGAAGGTTTGGAAGTCTACCTTGAAGACTTACCAGAGTGATTGGGCGAGGACTGGGTGTCCTTAGCTCAAGGGGAACAAGGTGAAGACGCGGTCTTCTGAGTTGAATCTCAGCCTCCCTAACCAGACGTACAGTTGTCACAGCAACTGGAACTGGTCTAACAAATCACTGTCTTCCACGAGCTACTGGTTCTATCCTTTCCTTCCCTTTACTTATTGCCTTACATTGTGAAGTCCTTACATGCTTGCCTTATCTGATTGACTTCATTGAGTATCTACCTGTTGTGATTGGCTTCATTCCTTCTTCCATCATGATCCCTACCGCCTAGCTGCTATTAGTCTTCGTGATTTCACTTTATTTTAATACATGACTATGGCTTATCTAGTGTAGTCCACTTTCCGCTGCATACTAATAGGATTGAGTTTATCTTTTGTCTTCGAAACTACCATGTTTTGAAGCATTTCATAAAAACCGCCTATTCACCCCCCCCCTCTAGTCGATATACTGCACTTTCACAAACGAAGACCACGCTCTTCCTCTAGAGCATTAGAGAGATCCGATATTTCATCGGCATAGTCTCGACTATGTCCTTCCATTTTAGCAATGGTCTCCTCGTGAGCCTCGATCATGTCATTGGCCTCACCGAGTTGTTCCAAGAGAGCAACAAAATGCTTCTTGGGATTGCCCTTGAGTTTGCTCATAAACAACTCAAACTCATTCTCTTCCTCCTTAGCTCCCTCACTCTCATCAATACAATCCGTTAATGAAGGATTAGAGATGATGGTAGTGTTGATGTTTGGAGTTACCTTGTTGGTGTCCTTAGCCATGAGACACTTGGCGGTGATGTTCTCATTTGGAGAGTCAAAGAGAGATGTGCGTGGAGTAGTAGCAATAGCAATTGTGGCCATGGTGACCATCTCATCATCTTCATCATTATCATCATCCTCAATATATTCTTCTTGGGCCACCAACCCTTTGGGAGGAGTCTTCTTATTGAAGTTGTTCTTGTTGCGATAAGACTTAGCCTTGTCCTTCCGGATAAGCTTGCCTCCAAAGTCTTCCCTTTTCTCATATGGGCAATCTGCAACGAAGTGGCTTACATTTCCACAGTTGAAGCATGTCCTCACTCGTTGCTTGCCCTTGTTGCCACTTGAGTTGTTCTTGTTGAAGTTGGGCCTTGAGTTCTTCTTGTTGCCCCAAAATTGTCGTGAAGCAAGAGCCATGTGCTCATGATAGGCATATTTGGTGTCCTCGGGGCAACACTCGTCATCATCCTTCTCCTCCTCTTCTTCCACACAAGCCTTGGCCTTTAAGGCAAGGTTAGGCTTCTTTGATCGTTGAGCTCTTAAAACCGCATTGTCGGCGGTCTTGTCCAAGATCCTCATGGCAACGAACTCATCCAACACTTCATTTGATGATAAATGGTGGAAGTCCGGTCTTTGGCGAATGACGGAGGACATGGCCTTATGGTAGGGCATCATGGCCTTGAGAAACTTGCGCTTGATCCAATTGTCATCTGTGTCCTAACTCCCATGATCTCGAAGAGAAACCGCGAGAGTGGTTAATCTCCGATAAAGTTCACGAGGATCTTCATCTTCGATCATAGCAAACTCGTCGGCTTCATCTTGCACAACTTCATAGTTAGAGCATTGAATGCTTGCTCTCCCCTTGTACATGGTGCCAACATGCTCCCAAGCTTCCTTGGCCACGGTGAAGGGTCGAAGATATGCAATGCCTTCGGGACGGATAGCATCTTGAAGTATGCAAAGAACAGACTCGTTGAATTGATGATCTGCATCTTCTCTTGGAGTTAAGTTGTCGGGATCACGTGGATAAAAACATTGCTCAATGATTCTCCAAAGATTAGTAGAGCAATGATTTAAATGACGTTTAAAGCGAAACATCCAAGTAGCAAAATCAGAATTTTTTATAAACTTAGGAGGAGGACCAACGGAATTTAAATGCGGAGTAGGAACGGGTCCTCCATAGTGGATAGGAGGAGAGGAGTGGGCAAAAATCCCACTCCCATTCTTAGTAACCGGGACTTGCTCACTACTAGCTTCTCCCTTGTCGGGAATAGCCTCTGACACGTTGGTAGTGGGACGACCCACTTCCAACGGTGAGGTGGATAATTTGAGTCCCTCCAGCAAATCTTTAAATATGCCTTTGACCTCGGTCGCTAGTGATTCTTTCAATGCGGTCATCGCCACATTGAACTCCTCACGAGAGACCGAGGCTCCCCCATCGGACGTAGGCAAGGACGGAGTTCCACCGGAGTGTTCCTCCGTCTCGATTACGTTGTCACCCATACTCTTTGGATGGTGAAGTCCTTAAAAAGAGACGAGACTCTGATACCAATTGAAAGGATCGATATGGTTGACTAGAGGGGGGTGAATAGGCAACTAACAATTTTTAGCTTTTCTTAACCAATTTAAATTAAGCAACAAAGTAAGTTCTCTAGATAAGCTACTATGATGACAACTTATAGGAAGCAAATATAACAACCTCACAAGCAAGCTATATAAGATAAACAAGGAAAGCTTGCACAAGTAAAGGGAAGAAATAACCACAAGTGGAACCGGTGAAGACGAGGATGTGTTACCGAAGTTCCTTCCCTTTGAGGGGAAGTACATCTCCATTGGAGCGGTGTGGAGGCACAATGCTCCCCAAGAAGCCACTAGGGCCACCGTATTCTCCTCACACCCTCACACAATGCAAGGTGCCGTGATTCCACTAGTGGTGCCCTTGAAGGCGGCAAACGAACCTTTACGAACAAGGTTGGGGCTATCTCCACAATCGAATTGGAGGCTCCCAACGACACCATGAAGCTTCACCACAATGGAATATGGCTTCGAGGTGACCTCAACCGTCTAGGGTGCTCAAACACCCAAGAGTAACAAGATCCGCTAGGGATTAGTGGGGGGAATCAAATATCTCTTGGTGGAAGTGTAGATCGATGCCGTCTCAAGCAATCCCGAGCAAATCAACAAGTTTGATAGGCTAGGGAGAGAGATCGGGCGAAAATGGAGCTTAGAGCAACAATGGAGTATTTGGGGGAAGAGGTGAGTCAACATTGGGGGAAGACACCTTTATATAGTGGGGGGGGATAATCCAACCGTTACCCTCCACTCAGCCCCGCAGAGAGCGGTACTACCGCTTGGGTGGGCGGTACTACCGCTTAGCAAGCGGTACTGCCGTTCCACCCTAGCGGTACTACCGCGCAAGGGGGCTGGGACCCAGAGCGGTACTACCGTGGAGGCAGGGCGGTACTACCGCTGGGAAGCGGTACTACCGCCACTACTACCTCAGTTAGTGTCGCAAAACCCACACGAGAAAGCGCACACTCGAGTCGAGGCGGTAGTAACACAGAGCCGCAGCGGTACTACGGCTGAGTGCTCCAAGCGGTACTACCGCTCTGTGGAGCGGTACTGCCGCTTGATGCACTTCGGCGGTACTACCGCTGTGGCACGCGGTACTACCGCTGGGACCAGGAAAAGGCAGAGAAGGGGGAAAGTAAAACTCCATTGAGGCGGAAAGGTATGGTGGGTGCGATAAGGAAGTGTACGTGTTGATTCCACCCTAACCTTACCAAAGCGGATCCCCTCTTGATAGTACGGTGACTCCTACGAAACTAGTCCACCAACAAAGAAATGAAAAGAGCTACACCGTCTTGAAACGAACACCGAGGGGAGATAATCGTCTCGTGCCGAAGAGTGAATCTCTGAAAAACTTAGTGCACACGATTAGTCCGCAAAAGCATTGTCATCAATCACCAAAACACCATAGGGATAAATATGCCCTTACAATGTGCTTGTAGGTATTGCAATAATATCAAGTTTCCTCTCTACGTGTTGAAAGTTTTGAAGGTTTGCTTGTTTTGTCGTCCTATGCTAGTTGATTCTTACTCCCATAAATTGTTTGCTCGAAAAATCCCTATGCATAGGAAGTGGGTTATGCTTAATGTGCTTGCCATGTGATTCGTCATGTTCTCTTTCATGTTTCAATTCTTATCTTTTATGTGAGCATCATTGAAGTCATCATGCCTAGCTAAAAGGCATTAAAGAAAAGCGCTTGTTGGGAGACAACCCAACACTTATACCTACTGTTTTTGTGTGTTCACATGATTATGCTACTGCAGTAATCATGTTTTGTAGCTTTTGTTTGAATAAAGTGCCAAGCAAAGCCTTAGGATTATGTTGGGTGATAGTAGATTTGATCTTGCTGCAAAACAAAAACTTATGCGCTCACGGAAGAAATTCTAGTTTTTAACAGAAGAGTGTTTTTGAGTTGATTCTTTTTGCAGAAGATTAATATACAAATTGGTCACATGGCCCAATTTTTTCAAGATTTTTAGAGTCCCAGAAGTATGGTGAATCTTCAGATCATTACAGACTGTTCTGTTTTTGACAGATTCTGTTTTCAATGCATAGTTTGCTTGTTTATTAGTTTCTGTGGCTTATATTGATCAATATAAATTGTAGAAATAATATGCTATAGTAGGAATTGTGTGAGAACAATTATGAATCTTGTCTTTGACAGTACCCAAAGTGAATGATTTGTTTATCATACTAACCCATCTCACGAAGTTTTGTTAAGTTTTATGTGATTGAAGTTTTCATGTTTTGGGTGAGATATCGATATGAGGAGAATAAGGAGCAGCAAGACCCTAAACTTGGGGATTCCCAAGGCACCCAAAGAAAATATTCAAGGAATACCCAAGCAACTAAGCTTGGGGATGGCCCGGAGGCATCCCCTCTTTTGTCTCCAACATTATCGGTGACCTCACTTGAAGCTATATTTGTATTCGTCACATGATATGAGTTTTTCTTGGAGCATCATTTTATTTTGTTAGGATTTGCATGATGTTATTCATAATAATGTTTTTTATCCTTTATTTTAATAAAAGTGTCAAGGATAGCCTTTACCATGCTTATTTTGCAAGTCTACATGTTGCTGTTTGAAAACAGAAAGTTTGTCGCTATTGTGAAAATTCCTGAGAAAATTCAGAATGTGATAAAAGGTTGAAACTTTTTTCACAGAAAGCTATGATAAATTTCCTACAACATGTTAAATTTTCAAATAATTTTGAGTTAGGGAAGTATGGATCTTCTTGCAATCTTTACAGACTAAACTGTTTTGATAGATTGATGTTATGTTTGGATTGTTTGCATATGTTTGCGTGTTTAATGATTCTATTTGAGGATATGAGTATTAAATATGCAGAGGCATTTTGTATGCAATGTTAAATTATAATTTTAGTGATTTTCTACAGTATAGAATGATAAGGTTTTGCATTGATTTATACTAACTTATGTCACGAGTTCTTGTTGAGCTTTGTGTGGATGAAGCTTTTGAGATTTGGGAAAACCATGATATGAGAAGAATTAAGGAGACACAAAAGCTCAAGCTTGGGGATGCCCAAGGCACCCCAAGATAATATTTCAAGAAGTCTCAATCATCTAAACTTGGGGATGCCCCGATAGGCATCCCACCTTTCTTCATCAACAATTATCGGTTAGTATCGGTAGATCCTAAGTTTTTGCTTCTTCACATGAGATGTTCTATTATTGAAATGTCATTTTATTTTGTTTGCTTGTTGTTTTAATAAAATACTTAGATCTGGAAGTTTTTAAATAAAATAGAGCCCCCAAATAGTTGCCAGGAAGTCTAAGTAAGTGGCATTCACATCCCGTCAACGAAGCTCTTTTCTGGCGTCGTTGCTCTAGTGCTTCAATTTATCTTTTTGAGCATGGTGTGCTTTAGTATTTTTGAAGAAATTCTCTTTTGCTTCACTTAGATTAATTTGAGCGAAATAAATATTATGCTCATGATCTTCATTTATATATTTTTGGAGTAGCTTGTCATTTACTCTTGTGCTTCACTTATATCCTAAGAGTAAATTCTTGAATAAATTGAATGTTATATCATGCCTAGTGGTAGCTTCACATTGGGTTTAGAAAGTGAAATCTTTTGTGGCTTGACAATCACAATATTGGTCATACAAGCAATTCACGAATAATTAGTATAAGGAAGAGAACTTTCACATGCAAATACACTATCTTGGAAATCTTTTGTGATTGTGAGCCCCCATCACAATATTATATGCCAAAATTGTTGATGTTGGACAAGGAAGACAACGTAATGATTTATGTTTGTTCATATTCACATAGAAGTTATATTGTCATAGATCCTTCAACATGTGGTGCTTGCGCCCCTATCTTTGCTAGCCAAAAATTCCGCACCAAGTAGAGATACTACTTGTGCATCCAAAAACCCTTAAACCCAAATCTTATCTTCAAGAGTCCACCATACCTACCTAAGGATTGAGGAAGATCCTTCAAGTAAGTTGTCATCGGTGCAAAAAGGCAATAAAAATTGCTTCTAAAAGTGTTAGATCATTTAGTGTAAGAGAAAATTGAGCGTTGTACGAACTTGTGATGGCAAAGAATAAAAGCGACATACTGCATAATAAAGGTTGCTATCATAAGGGGCAATATAATGTGACGTTCTTTTGCACTAAGGGATTGAGCATACAAACAAATAAGCTCATGGCAACCTCTGCTTTCCTCTGCGAAGGGCCTATCTTTTACTTTTATGCAAGAGTTAAAGTTTTTCTCTCAATTCCTTTTTATTTTTTTCCTTTGGCAAGCATTATGTGGTGAGGAAAGATCTAGGCACATATATCTAGCTCAATATGGGTAGCATGAGTTATTATTGTTGACATCACCCAAAGGTGAATACGTTGGGAGGCGAAACTACAAGCCCCTATCTTTCTATGTGTCCGGTTGAAATGTTTTGCTCATGTGTATGCGGTGAGTGTTAGCAATCATAGAAGACTATATGATGGTTGAGTATGTGGAGCTCTTACTTAAACTCCGTTGAATAACTTGAATTACAATTGCTTGGTGACTGAGAACATAGGTTCTTGAGTTTCAAGAGAATTCATTGTTTGAACCTTAACATGTGAATTGGTTACTACTCTAACATGAGAAGTTTTACATGAAAGAATTGTTGTTATGATGCTAGGAAAAGTGATTGAAATTGTCATTAATAAAACTAATGCACTTTGCCAGCATTGACACTTCATAAATTATTTTATTTATCATTTACCTACTCGAGGACGAGTAGGAATTAAGCTTGGGGATGTTGATACGTCTCCAAAGTATCTAAAAATTTATGAAGTATTCATATTGTTTTATTATCATTCTTGGATGTTTTACACTCATTTTATAGCAACTTTATATCATTTTTTGGGACTAACCTATTGACCCAGTGCCCAGTGGCAGTTGTTGTTGTTTGCTTGTTTTTACATCGCAGGAAATCAATATCAAACGGAGTCCAAACACCGTGAAACTCCTTGGAGATTTTTTTATGGACTACAACACCCAAGATGGGCCAGAGCAGCACCTAGGGGTGCCCCGAGGGGTGCACAACCTACCAGGGCGCGCCTGGGCCCCCAGGCGCGCCCAGGTGGGTTGTGCCCACCTCAGTGGCCTCCTTCACCCCCTCTTTGCCATATAAATTCCCAAATATTCTGAAACCCTTCAGGGTGAACCTAGATCAGAAGTTTCGCCACCGCGATGCTCTGTAGTCCACGAGATCCAATCTAGAGCCCTTTCCGGCACTCTGCCGGAGGTGGAAATCATCACCGGTGGCCATCTTCATTGTCCCGGAGGCCACCATCGTGAGGAGGGGAGTAGTCCACCCTCGGGGCTGAGGGTTTGTACCATTATCTATGTGTTTAATCTCTCTCTCTCTCTCTCTCTCTCTCTCTCTCTCTCTCTCTCTCTCTCTCTCTATCTCTCGTGTTCTTAAGATGTCACGATCTTGATGTATCGCGGGCTTCGTTAATATAGTCAGATCATATGGTGTTTCCCCCTCTCTATCTTGTGATGAATTGAGTTTTCCCTTTGAGATTTCATTTTATCGGATTGAATACTTTTACGAAATTGAGAACACTTGATATATGTCTTGCAATTGAATACTCGTGGTGAGAATGGGGTATCGTATTGATTCATTTGATATATGTTTTGGCACTCAACTTGCGGATTCCCGATGTGACATTGGGGTAATCTATGCATAGGGGTTGATGCACGTTCTTGTCTTTGTTTCTTCGGTAGAAATCTTGGGGCACTCTTTGAGGTTCTTTGTGTTGGATTGAGTATTATGAATCTGAATTTTTTTGGTGATTATTCTAGTACGAACTCTTGATAGATCGATCGGAAAGAATAACTTGTGTTATCTTAGTACGAACTCTTGATAGATCGATCGGAAAGAATAACTTGGTGTTATTTTAGTACGAACTCCTGGATAGATCGATCGGAATGAATAGCTACAAACAATTCCTTCTTATGTTCTCCACTAGATAGGAACTTTGGAGTGATTCTTCATCGCATGTTGAGGGATGGTCATGTGATCCAATTATATTAGCATTGTTGAGAGATTGCACTAGGGAAAGTACGAACCCTAGGACTTGTTTCTAATCATTGCAATATCGTTTGTGCTCCGTTTTATCACTTGCTACCTTGCTGTTTTTACTGTTACTATTCCAAAATCAATATCTGCTATCCATATTACACTTGTATCACCATCTCTTCGCCGAACTAGTGCACCTATACAATTTCCCATTGTATTTGGTGTGTTGGGGACACAAGAGACTTTTTATTACTTGGTTGCAGGGTTGTTTGAGAGAGACCATCTTCATCCTACACCTTCCACGGATTGATAAACCTTAGGTCATCCACTTGAGGGAAATTTGCTACTGTCCTACAAAACTCTATGCTTGGAGGCCCAACACGAGTCTACAAGAACAAGTTGTGTAGTAGACATCACAGCTATAACCTAGGGTGACACAGAACTAGCTCCAATTCATTAATGTAATGTAGGCATGTATTTCGTATATAATCATACATGCTTATGGAAAAGAACTTGTGTGACATCTTTTTACCTACCCTCCCGTGGCAGCAGGGTCCTAATGAAAACTAAGCGATATTAAGGCCTCCTTTTAATAGAGTACTGGACCAAAGCATTGTCACTTAGTGCATACATGAACTCCTCAAACTATGGTCATCGTTGGGAAGTGCCCCGGTTATTGTCACTCCGAGTTTGCCGGATCATAACACATAGTAGGTGACTATACACTTGCAAGATCGGATCAAGAACACATGTATATTCATGGAAACATAAAGGGTTCAGACCTGAATTCATGGCGCTCGGGCCCTAGTGACAAGCATTAAGCATAGCAAAGTCATAGCGACATCAATCTCAGAACATAGTGGATACTAGGGATCAAACCCTAACAAAACTAACTCTATTACATGATAAATCTCATCCAACCCATCACCGTCTAGCAAACCTACGATGGATCTCATCCAACCCATCACCGTCTAGCAAACCTACGATGGAATTACTCACGCAGGGCGGTGAGCATCATGAAATTGGTGATGGAGGATGGTTGATGATGATGACGACGATGATCTCCACTCTCCGGAGCCCCGAACGGACTCCAGATCAGGTCTCTCGGTGAAGAACATGAGGTGGCGGCGCCTCCGTATCGTAAAACACGATGGGATCTTCTCTCCGATTTTTTTCTCCCCGAAAGAGATTATATGGAGTTGGAGTTAACGTCGGTGGAGATCTTGGGGGCCCACAAGGTAGGGAGGCGCGCCCTAGGAGGGCGTCCCCCACCCGTGTGGCCAGGTTGTGGGCCCCCTCCGGTAGTTCTTTTCGCTAGTATTTTTTATATTTTCTAAAAGTTATCTCCATTGATTTTCAGGTCATTCCGAGAACTTTTATTTCTGCACAAAAATAACAGCAAGGCAATTCTGCTGAAAACGGCGTCAGACTGGGTTAGTTCCATTCAAATCATGCAAATTAGAATCCAAAACAAGGGCAAACGAGTTTGGAAAAGTAGATACGATGGAGACGTATCAAGGAGCCAGATGCCACTACCGATGACCACTACTACCCCGACAGAGCCTACTACTACGTCGAGACCGCCAATGATCAGGAGTAGTTAGGAGCCTCCCAGGCAGGAGGCCTTGCCTTTTCGATCGATGTTGCTTTTGTGCTAGCCTTTTTAAGGCAAACTTATTTAACTTATGTTTGTACTCAGATATTGCTGCTTCCGCGGACTCGTTTGTATTCAAGCTGATGTATTCGACCCCTCGAGGCTGTGGCTTTTAATATAAAGCTTGTATGACTTTAATTTGTATCTAGAGTTGCGTTGTGATATCTTCTCGTGAGTCTCTAATCTTGATCGTACATATTCGCATGTATGATTAGTGTACGATTAAATCGGGGGCGTCACAACACACACACACGCACACACACAGAACAAAACAAAACTAAACTAAACTTAACTTAAAAACTTAAATCAACGGAGGGTCACCAGCGGCTCAACGCTTCACGTCGAGGAAGAACTCGCACGCCGAGCGGTAGAGGGTGTAGGCAGCATGTAGCCCACCTTCGCCGCCTCGAGGCGTTCGACGACACCCTCTTCGCCGGCCGCCATTGTCTCCTTCATGTTGAATTGCGCGATCTCCGCCTCATGGAGCTTCTTCATCGTTGGCCAGAGCTACAACTATTGTCGGCCGCTGCTAGGAACGCTCTGCCGAGTAGCGACACATCCCATAGCCAGGAGATGGAAGATGAGGTAGTCATGGTGAGGTGACTGCGAGGTTGCAAGCACACCCACGACGACGAGGCGCACGCCCATGGCTGGGAGCGGGACGACCCGAGGCGCTTGCCGTCAATGGCCGGAGACGTGCGCGCTGCAGGTGCTTGGGGGACTGGTGGTGCCGGCAAGGGGCTGGTGTTGTGGGTGCGTGTCGATAGCGGAGAACGACGAAAAAGAAGATGAAAGTTGACACGGGGAAAAGAGTTTTCTGATCAAACGGTTCTGCATTGTTCAATGTTAGTATAAAGTTAAAGTCATTTATTTTGAAACGAAGGGAGTAACCAGGACCGGCGGAAGCCTTGCGCCAGTCGGCCGGCGCAGATCAGTGCCCAAAAGAAAAAGATTCGCTCCATCGTTCACACCATTCATCCTGTGCGCATATGCTATGGCTGTTTCTCACTGGGCCCACGCTGTCACTGACACGCAGAGGCTGGTGGGTGTCACGTAGCTTACGTGTCAGTGTAAAGAGGGCCCACATCATATGAGCCTTGAAGCCACCGAGCTAAAAAAGACATTCTTTTTTTCCTCTCTGTGTTCCGGCACCAGAGGGTGCGGCGGCGATGGCGGCCAGGACGCGGTGGTCGGCGCTGGCGGCGAGCGCGCTGATCCAGTGCTTCGCGGGGGGCAGCTACTGCTTCGGCGTCTACTCGCCGGCGCTCAAGGCGTCGCAGGGCTACGACCAGTCCGCGCTCGACGCCGTCGCCTTCTTCAAGGACGTCGGCGCCAACGTCGGGGTCCTCTCCGGCCTCCTCGCCGCGTGGGCGCCCGGACCTGCTGGAGGCCGCCGGCGCCCCTGGATCGTCCTCCTCACCGGCGCCGCGCTCTGCGCCGCAGGGTACCTCCCCATGTGGCTCGCCGTCGCCGGGGTCGCGCCCGCCCCGCTCCCGCTCGTCTGCCTCTACATGCTGCTCGCCGCGCAGGCGCAGACCTTCATGAACACGGCCGACGTCGTCACCGCCGTCGAGAACTTCCCCGACCGCCGCGGCACCGTCATCGGCATCATGAAGGTACTCCCGATCAATCCCATTGCTCTGTTTTGTTGTACAGTTGTATTCAGTCTCTGCCCTGTTGCTCTGCATCAGTAATTTGCTCCAATCCACAAACAGGCTTTGTCTGCTCCAATCTACAAACCAAAAATAGGCATATGAAAGGATCTGTTTTGTTCCATTTTTATGTGGAGAAATCTGTTTCGGTGGCATACCACACCAGTACAGAGATGTATGCTGAAAGTAGTCAAGGAGAGTGATTTCGATGCAACACAGCCTTACAGATACCCAGGGAGGCAGCATCGCTGGTTCTAGAAAAGTACAATTGTGTAGTTCATAATAATGTTTTCTGTCCAGAGACATCAGAGAGGCAATAATGCAGTGTTCATTCGCTGGCCTCGTCCCTTACCTACCAAACAGTCCAAACTTCCCTGGGTGGAGCCATCGTTTTTGTCTTAATTGCCCCAATTTTCAGTGTTACTAGACCATGGAAGGCGCGCGTTGCTGCGCCCGTCGATTTTGACTCTAATATTAGTGATTGATGCAACTATATGTAAATGTAGTATCTTAATCATGTGGTATGGTCATCACATTATATGCTAGGGCAGTATTCAATCATGAGATATAATCATCACAACCCATGAATCATGTTTTTTGAGTTGTGACCCAAAATTTGAAACCTAAAATTCATCCAATTGTGTGTGTTTTTGCGCTTGCTTATTTTGACACGAGCATGTTTGCTATTGATAGAAAAATACTTTTTAGTTGATTTGTATGTTCAGTAGAAATATCTTAGATGTTAAAAGGTTGGTAGTAGTTTGATTTTTATATAAGAACAACAAAGATTGTAAACCACGGGAGTGGGGGGGGGGGGGAGCAAGAGAGGCAAAGCAAAAGGGTGAGAACTTGACAACTATAACAGCTGCAGTAAAATGGTCGTAAAAAACATTTCCAAGAAAACTATTAACCACACCGACACCGCTACTGACTATCCAAATGCAGAAGTTCATATACTGGGCGTAGTTCAGCTATAACTCAGGCGATTTCTCCTCCTGCTTACTGAACTTATGCTTCTGATAGACTGATGGGGTATCTCCTTCCTGTATTGCATCATCGTTGTTATGTTCAGGTAAACATAGTGTTTCTTCTCATGGAGTACGTCCTACAGAATGGTCATAGGTACAGTTCATTGTTATCGACTCAATCTGGCAACAACTGCCACCTGAATTACATTGTCCCCACTGCAAAAATAGGAATATAACGAATTCTTAGAAGGCACAGTTTAAAGCTCTTTATTGCATGTAAAATCGACTATCAAATAACGAAGGACCAAGTATAATGGTAAAGTAATGTATGACAAAATAAATATTGTTGGATACTGCTAACATCTAGAAAATTAGACAGTGCAGGTCACACATATATGCCTATTTCCTGATATTAAATAAATATCATTACCCCATTTATTTCTTTGCAACAACACCATACAGGTTATGAGCTTCAGGATAGTGTTCAAGTGCAGCTTCTCAGTCAGTTAAGTGTATCATCATTTGTTCATAACACAGACATATCCTAGCAACGGGGACAGGATAGTATTCTTATAAAGTGAATTTGCTCCATACAGCCATACAAGGATGTGCTCCTGTAGCTAACATGCATTCTACACAAAAGGCCCAATTTAGTATATCTGATCAAATGGTTATACCCAATTTAGGACAGTAAAATTGATTCTTTTACTGTCGATGATAAAATGGACTAAACCTAATTGTTATCTAACACATGTTTCACTGGAATTTTTATACTAATATGTCAATGCAGCTAGTACTGGAAGGAGTACTTGGATCCAAACAAACATCGGAGTACAATATAACTATTAGAAACAATGTTGTTAAACATGGTCTTAGAGAAAAAATCAATTCAACAAATTAGTGTGGAGTAATTTGCTCCGTGAGTTACAAGAAAACAATCCAAAAACAGGCTTTGTCTGCTCCAATCTACAAACCGAAAACAGGCATGTGAAAGGATCTGTTTTGTTCGATTTTTATGCGGACAAATCTGTACAGAGATGTGTGCTGAAAGTAGTTAAGGAGAGTGATTTTGATGCAACACAGCCTTGCAGAAAACAGTTCTAGAGAAGTACAATAATGTGATCTGTTAAGACTCGTAGTAGTTCATCCAGCACAACCATTCTGGGAATTCATTCTTGCTCCCAGGGAGGCAGCATCGCTGGTTCTAGAAAAGTACAATTGTGTAGGTACAGGAACTGTTTCATAATTATGTTTTCTGGTCCAGAGACATCAGAGAGGCAATAATGCAGTGTTCATTCACTGGCCTCGTCCTTTACCTACCACACTTCCCTGGGTGGAGCTATCGTTCTTGTCTTATAATTGCCCCAACTTTCAGTGTTGTTGTCTTGCGTTTTCGCTTAACTGTACTCGTAACTCTGATAATGTCAACTTGTGTGGATCCAACATTGCACACACTTAATTTGCTCAATAATCCCAACCTGCACTTTGTTTCTCAACAACAAAGCATACTAGTTCTGTATTTGTCTGCTTACACAAGTAGTGATGTGTCCTACTCCTTTCAATGACATCGATTCATCTGTTTTATTTCCAAACAGGGGTTTCTAGGCTTGAGTGGTGCAATACTGGTCCAAGTACAGCGCACTCTCCATATCGATCCCGGCAGTTTCATACTTATGCTGGCAATACTACCCACAGCCATGGCGTTGCTGCTCATGTACTTTGTCGACGTCCACATCGCTCATCAGCGGTACAACAAGAAGTTCCTTGATGCCTTCTCTCTGATGGCCGTTACTGTTGCTGGGTTCCTGATGGTTGTCATAATCTGCGACCAAGTATTCATGATA
Organism: Secale cereale; assembly: GCA_902687465.1. Taxonomy (NCBI): domain Eukaryota; kingdom Viridiplantae; phylum Streptophyta; class Magnoliopsida; order Poales; family Poaceae; genus Secale; species Secale cereale. The sequence continues at coordinate 32,168,125 of LR738713.1, read as the reverse complement.
AGTTCAGCTGGGCAGAGCGTTTGCTTTGGGATACTCCTTCTATTGATCCTGTCTCCAGTAGCAATTGTTGTAAGGGCTCAGAGGCCGGAATCGAAGCAGCGAGAAGAACCAACTTCGGAAGAACGAACTGGTTTACTTCTTCATGATGACACTGCACAGCAGGATTCAGAGAACGCCAGCTCTAGCACGACGCTCGTGGGATCTAATAGTCAGGGCATGTCGTCGGACAAAGCAGAGAACCTGAACGTGGTGCAGGCCATGTGCAAACTCGACTTCTGGCTGCTCTTCCTCGCGATGGCCTGCGGAATGGGGTCAGGGCTGGCCACCGTGAACAACATCAGCCAGATCGGGGGCTCCCTTGGCTACACGAGCAGGGAGACAAGCACTCTGGTGTCGCTATGGAGCATCTGGAACTTCTCAGGGAGGTTCGGCGCAGGCTACGTCTCAGATCACTTCCTCCGGTCGCGAGGAGTCGGCAGGCCTTTCTTCATAACAGCGACGCTTCTAGTCATGGGTGTAGGCCATGCCATCATCTCCTCCGGTTTCCACGCGTCGCTCTACGTCGGCTCGGTCCTCGTCGGCCTGTGCTACGGCTCTCAGTGGGCTTTGATGCCGAGCATAACTTCAGAGATATTCGGGCTTAACCATTTCGGCACCATCTTCAACACGGTGGCCGTCGCGAGCCCCGTTGGCTCTTACATCCTCTCGGTGCGCGTGGTCGGGTTCATTTATGACAAGGAGTCGCCGCAAGGTGAGCTTGCCTGCGCCGGTAAGCACTGCTTCACACTCTCCTTCCAGATCATGGCATGCGTCTGTGTCTTCGGATCCGCTGTAGCATTTGTATTGTTCATCAGAACAAGGAAATTTTATAGACAGGTTATATATGCCAGACTGCTCTCTTTTGTAGATAAATGAGGAAATGTATATATGCAAACACTCAGTTTTCCTTGTGTTCTCGCAACAATATTATGTTAGCATTTGGTATTGTAGCACTCTCTCTCTATAGTAACAATACAATGGTCACTTCGTGTGTGAATAAGCAAATGAGAAAAGAAACCAATATTATTTTTATTTCAGTTGAGTGACACATCTTTATCGAAAAAAAGCAGAGTGATACATTCATACATGCTTTACAGGAGTTGTGTTCTTACATCAATACCATGTTATCATTTGATACTGTAACATAAAGAAATACCATGTTATCAATAACTTGTTTGTTGTCTTGGCTGGCTACCTGGCTTCCTGTCCTTTCATTTGTCCTCCTTCGGTTCCTCTTTCTCCTTGGCTTTCTTTGCTTCTGCCTCCTCTTCCTCCTTCGCCTTTGCCGCTGCCGCAGCCGTGATCGCGTCTTTCTTGGCCTGTTTGAGCGCCGCGATGAGGCCTGCCAAGCACATGTTTGGGTCCTTCTTTTTCTTCTTTGACATGGGCATCAGGTTCTCTGCCACGTCGGCGGGGGACATGTCGGTCTCCTCGAGCAGCTGCCGGATCTCGCCGCACAGCTTGTGCTCTGTGATGTCTAGGTAGTTCTTGGCGAGCACCTTGAAGCCCTCGAAGCGGCAGTAGGACATCTCAATGTGCTTGTCCATCCTGCCCCGCCGGATTAGTGCCGGGTCTAGCTTCTCCTTGTGGTTGGTGGTGAAGATGATGATCCGCTCACCGCCACTTGCCGACCATAGCCCATCGATGAAGTTGAGTAGGCCTGAGAGCGTTACCTTGCTTTCCTCGTCCTTCTGCGGCTCCGTTGGGTCCGCTTCATATTCATTGTCAGAGTCCTTGTTACTAGAGGCCTTCTTGCCCTTGCGGCGCTTACCAGTGAGGTCAATGGAGCAATCAATGTCCTCGATGACGATGATGGATTTGCTTGTCATCTCGATGAAGAGCTTTCTCAACTCGGTATTGTTCTTGACTGACGTAAGCTCAAGGTCATAGACATCGTAATCAAGGAAATTGGCCATGGTGGCGATCATTGTGGACTTGCCAGTGCCGGGCGGGCCGTACAATAGGTACCCCCGCTTCCATGCCTTGCCGACCTTTTTGTAGTACTCCTTGCCCTCCTTGAATGCGATGAGGTCGTCGATGAGGGCCTCCTTCTGGTCGGTGTCCATGGCGAGCGTGTCGAACGTGGCCGGGTGTTCAAACTTAACATAGTTCCAGACGCTATTACCAAGGTAGCGTCTCCATCTACCACCGCAGTTGGTGAAGATGCGGCGCTGGCGGTTCTTGACGATGACAGCACGGCCCTTGATGAGGACAAAGGGCAAGTAGGAGTCGACGACGAGGTCGCGGTGGCTTCTGTGGAAGACGACCTTGTAGAAGCGTCTCTCGTCCTCGCCAGGGTAGAAGCTGATGACATTCCCCTTGGACTGCTTCTTGGAGGCATACCACCAGAGAGTCACGCCAGAGAACTCATCGGTGACCTCCTCATGGTCGTCCACGGAGACCTGGAGGTTTCTGCTGTCGCTGCCTAGCTCAGCCTTGAGCCTGCGGGCGCGGCGGGCGCACGCTTCGCTGAGATAGGCCTCGATGGCATAGAAGAACTCGCTTTGCTGAAAGCGCTCGGCGCTGTTCTCCGAGACGGTGATCTGGAGGTAGGGGCTGAAGCAGGCGACGAGCTTGGTGGCCCAGGTGGTGAGGTAGAGGCGGAGGGTGACAGGGATGTGGTTCTGCACCATGGACCAGAGGAAGATGATGCTCGCCACGGCGGACCCCAACCCCGCCCACTTCTCCACCATGGCTGCCTAGCTCTCTTCTTGCTAATGTAACGCTGGAGTATGTGTTTATATATAGTTCTTGAGTTCTGGGCGCTGATTTACTTAAGTAGACTTAGGCGCGACCGGTGGTGACCGCCGTCGTCGGAGCAGGTGAAGATGAGCTATCAAAGCTGGAAAAAATCTATAATTCTAGATGCGCGCATGGAAAAAATGCAGAACTTGGTTGCTTAATCAATTTATTACTATATGTGGAAAGGCAAATTCAGATTTGTGTTGCTTAATCAATTAATACTGGAAGGAGCAGGGTAAGTTCCGATTGCTGGCTGCGTATTGTGTGTCACTGTCATGCGAAGTGACGATACTGTGTTGGTGAAATGGTCGGGAAGCTTCTCATGCCATGTTTAGGTGTAATTTCCTATAGAAAAACTTGTTAGCATTTTGGTGTAGGTAAAGCGAATGGGCCTTGTTAGCATTTTGTATAGCTTTACTGGAAATGAGAGATAAAACAAATATCTACTCAGATTACTTATCGCTTTTCTCTTCCAGCCGCCTCCTCCTCCTCCAAGAAAGAAAATTTAGGGTTCCTGCCTCTCGCCGGTGCCGGCGCAGGTCCACCTCGTCTCCACTGGCCTTAGGGCCATGGAGGCGCGGTGGATCCTGGCAAGGGCCGGCGGGAGGGCTCCGCTTTTAGTCGATTTTTTCAATCTTGCTAGGGTTTGTGTCCTGCTCAGGAAGACGAGACGGCGGCGGCTCCCTGAAGATGGAATACAGGTCTCCCCGCCTAGCCCCCCTTTCGGTGATGCGTCTAGCATCGTTGGTGGGCGTGTGGAGGTGTGTCTCCGGTAGATCTATCTTTGGTGGATTTGTTCGGATCTTGTCGTTGTTCGTCTACGTTCGTGTGTCTTCGGTTTGGATCCTTCCGATCTACGTTATTTTTCAGCGGCGACGGTTGCTATTCTGGGTGCTGGTCCTATGGGGCCTTAGCACGACGACTTTCCGACTGTCTACTACAACAAGGTGTGCCCGACTCCGGCGATGGAGGGGTGATGACGGCGACGCGCCTTCGGCTCGCTTCAGTGCTTGTAGTCGTCGCTAGGTGGTCTACGAATCTAGATGTAATTTTTATTTCTTGTGTTCGTTGTACTGCCATGATTGAAGATGAATAGATTGGAAATTTTCTCAAAAAAATATCTATATTTCAATTTACAAATGAGAGATGCAACACATAATATTTCAGTTGAGAGGTTGAATGGGCGCCTTTTTTTTTCCTTTGCTTCCTTTCTTGATGTCACCTTCCTTGATGTCTCCATTGGCTTCCTCGAGTGCTTTCTCCTTCCCTTCGTTTTCCTCCTTGACTTTCTTCACCTCCGTCTCCTCTTTCTTCTTGGATTTCTTTGCTTCAGCCTCCTTGGCCTCCTCTTCTTCCTTCGCCTTGGCCGCCGCCGCGTCCTCTTTAGCATGCTTGAGCGCCTTGATGAGGCCTGTCAAGCACACGTCGGGGTCCCTCTTCTTCTTCTTGGACATAGGCATCAGGTTCTCTGTAACGTCGGCGGGCGACATGTCGGTCTCCTTGAGCAGCCGCTGAATTTCCCCAAACTGCTCGTGATCGATGACATCTAGGTAGTTCTTGGCAAGCACCTTGAAGCCCTCGAAGCAGCAGTAGGACGTGCTTGTCCATATCGTGCCCCGCCGGATCAGCGCCAGGTCCAGTTTATCCTTGTGGTTCGTCGTGAAGATGATGATCCACTCACCTCCACAAGCAGATCATAGCCCGTCGATGAAGTTGAGTAGGCCTGAGAGCGTCACCTTGGTGGCGTCGTCCTTCTCTGGATCCATCGGTAGCTAGGGTTTGTCATCCCCGGCGGAGTCCTTGTCGCCAGAGGCCTTCTTGTCCTTGCGGCGTTTTCCGGTGAGGTCGACGGAGCAGTCGATGTCCTCTATGACGATGATGGACTTGCCCATGGTCCCGATGAAGAGCTTGCGCAGCTCGGTGTTGTTCTTGATCGCAGTGAGCTCAAGTTCGTAGACGTCGTAGTCGAGGAGGTTGGCTATGGCGGCGATCATGGTGGACTTGCCGGTGCCGGGTGGCCCGTAAAGGAGGTACCCACGCTTCCAGGCCTTGCCGACCTTGGCATAGTAGTCCTTGCTCTCTTGGAACGCCATAAGGTCGTCCTTGGCATAGTAGTCCTTGCTCTCCTGGAACGCCATGAGGTCGTCAACGATGGTGTCATTCTCATCGGGGTGCATGGTGAGCGTGTCGAAGGTGGCGGGGGTGCTCGAAGGGGATGTGGCTCCAGACGCTCTTGCTGCGGTAGGGGTTCCAGCTGCGGCTGGCGTTGTTGGTGAAGAGACGGCGCTGGCGGTTCTTGATAGTGACGGCGCGGCCCTCGCCAAGCACAAAGGGCAGGTAGGAGTCGACGAAGAGGTCGCGGTGGCGCCTGTGAAAGACGACCATGTAGAAGCGCCGCTCGTCCTCCCGGGGTAGAAGCTGATGACGTTGGCCTTGGACTGCCGCTTGGAGGCGTACCACCAGATGGTGGTGCCGGAGAAGTCGTTGGTGACCTCCTCGTGGTCGTCGACGGTGACTCGGAGGTTCTTGCTGTCCTTGACGAGCTCGGCCTTGAGCTTCCTCGCGCGCCGGGCACATGCGTTGCTGAGGTAGGCCTCGACGGCGAGGAAGAAGCCGCTGCGCTGGAAGCGCTCGGCGCCGTACTCGGAGATGGTGATCTGCAGGTAGGGGTTGAAGCAGGCGGCGACCTTGGCGGCCCAGGCGGTGAGGTAGAGGCGGAAGGTGGGCGGCACGTAGTTGTGCACCACAAACCAGAGGAAGATGACGGTCACCATCGCCGACCCTAACCCCGCCCACCTCTCCACCATCATTGCCGCCATGGCTGCAACTGGACCTCCTCTTGATGTTGTGTCTTAATTTGGAGTGGCCTTGTCTGAATGGAAAGCTGTAGTCGCATCGCAGCCATTCTTTCCAACAACGTCGCACTCCTTCCAATTCGCATGAAAAACGTCACACAGGAGCTATTGGCCCCCACAAAAGGCTCCCGCTGCTCAGCGACTACCACTACCTGTTGGCAACCACTCGCAGCGGCTACTTCGTCCTTGCGGACAAAATCCCACCTCATGTGGCCAGCGTCCTCAACCCTCTCACGGGCGCCATCGTCCGCTTTGCGGTGCCCGTGCCCCCCGAGGCGGGTATCGCTCATGTCGGCGGCTCCCTCACCATGCTCGTTCTGCTCTCTAGCTCGTCTCGCAGGAATTACATGGCCCGTCCGGACAGTCAGCATCTCACCGTCCAACTGGCCATGTCAGATCACTAGTAGAAAAAGGGTCAAATGTAGAGCTAATTAGTCCCGGTTTGCAAATGAACCGGCATTAATGGGACCATTAGTGCCGGTTCCAGAGGCTAGGCCAAACCGGCGGCGATCATTAGTACCGGTTCATGGTGAACATTTAGTACCGGTTCTTGGCACGAACCGGTACTAAAGAGGCTGTTGCAGGTTGTGGTTAGGCTGGGGGCCCACCAGAACCTTTAGTACCGGTTCGTGCCACGAACCGGTACAAAAGGGTTCTACTCACTTCTATGTACAGCGCTTTTTTAGTCCCACCTCGCTCGTCTAACAAAGATTTTACCACCTTAAATATGTTATTTCTCAAACTATCACAACCACTTGATCTTCATTGAACTCTATGTGTAGGATTTGTGACTGCAATAGGAGTCATCACCAGTTCCTAAACTGGTGAGGACTCCTATTGACAATTTAAATTGTACACAAAAAGATCAATGATGGTCAATGCATTTTTTAACATCATTTTTAACATCATTTACGCTAGGCACCTTTAGTACCGGTTCATGGCATGAACCGGTACTAAAGTATTTTAGTAAGCTGATTTTTAGTCCCACCTCGCCAAGAGAGAGGCACTAGGAGCGGTTTATAAGCCTTGAGTGCACAGACAATGTGGGAGAGGCGCAATGTTCACCTGCACGTTGCTTAGCTTCAAACCTTAAGGAATAGTGTAGACTGCACGGAGCTATATATGTGCAGTGCTTTGTACACTTCTTCGAAAGACTTGAAGCTAATTAACGAGCATTGCGCCTCTTTTTGCACTCCAGACTTTTTATGTATTCAAAATGCACCATTTAAATCTACATCATCAATTATCAATGTTCAAGAAATCGTTAACTGGTAGCTGCTCGGTCGGTTTAGGAGTAGAGATTAATCGGTGAATCGGCCTATTAACTGGATTAATCGATCGACCATTAATCGGTAGATTAAATAGGAACTTGCCAACATGTATCTAGATTTTTTATGTATTATACCATACTCTCATGCTCCCAACTATGTAGTATACCAAAACATGTTGTCATACACATATGAAAAGCATAGAGAGGAGGTAAAATAATTAATCCCCGATATTTAGGAGCGGGATGGGGCTAGAAGGGGTTACGGGCAAAACAATTGGGCTTTGTTTGCCCACCTATTCATGGGAAAGCAAGGATTAATCGGCATGACAACTGATTAATCGGTCCAACTGGCCAATTAATCGGCCTGGCAAGTTAACGCGATGAATAGGTGTTATTCGATTCGGCCATGCTATGAGTAGCGATTAACTGGCCCGTTAACTGATTAATCGAATGAATTCTTGAACAGTGTCAATTATCAGCCCTTTCTGAATTCATTTGGTATTTTTCATTCATTTACTGATTTGTTTTGACAGAGCTAAATGACCGTGAAATTGAAAAGCACTACAAATTAAACTCTGAAAAGGTTGAAACTTGGCATGGTATCATCATTTCACCCACATGGCATGTGCAAAAAAAGTAGAGAGGGTCACGGCAAAAACTAGACGCACTTCGTGTACAAAATGGACAATCTCTTTCGAGGTATCAGGGTTTAGGACGAAAACTCATATGATACAAACGCATTGCATTTTTTTGAACTTCAGAGTTTTTGTGTGTTCAAAATGCACCATTCAAATCCACATCATCAATTATCAGCCCTTTCTGAATTCATTTGGTATTTTTCATTCATTTACTGATTTGTTTTGAGAGAGCTAAATGACCGTGAAATTGAAAAGCAGTACAAATTAAACTCTGAAAAGGTTGAAACTTGGCATGGTATCATCATTTCACCCACATGGCATGTGCAAAAAAGTAGAGAGGGTCACGGCAAAAACTGGATGCACTTCGTGTACAAAATGGACAATCTCTTTCGAAGTATCAGGGTTTAGGACGAAAACTCATATGATACAAAGGCATTGCATTTTTTTGAACTTTTTTGAACCCTAGACTTGTTGTGTGTTCAAAATGCACCATTCAAATCCACAGAATCAATTATCAACCCTTTCTGAATTCATTTGGTATTTTTCATTCATTTACTGATTTGTTGGTTAGATATAAAATTTTAGATATAGAAATGTTAGTTAGATATAAAATTTTAGATATAGAAATGTTAAATAGAAATTTTAGATATATTTGCGGCAATGTTAGATAGATAAAATGTTTGTTAGATAAATTTTAGATATAGAAATTTTAGTTAGATATAAAATGAAATACCATATAAAAAAATTGTTCCGCGCTGCCCTATGGGCTTGCAAGGCCCTGGGCCTGTAATTGCAGGCCCATAAAGGCCCAGCAGACTCACAGGGCAGCGCGGCAAAGTTAGGCCCACAAGCCTGTAGTAGAGAGGAGCTTGATACAGCAGCGGCGGCGGGGCTTATAAGCATGTGTAAGCCCCCCTCGGCTAGCGAGGTGGGACTACACTTCTGCGCCCCTCGCCTGGCAGCGCACACCCTTTAGTATCGGGTCGTGGCTGTAACCGGTACTAAAGGGGGGTCTTTAGTACCGGTTGGAGCCACCAACCGGTACTAAAGGGGGTGCCCTTCCCGCCGCTTGGCCTGGCCAAAACAGGCCTTTAGTACCGGTTGGTGCCACCAACCGGTACTAAAGGTTTGTTCTATATAAGAAAACACTTCAAAAAATTTCGACAGTTTCGTTCTCCCTCTCTGCTTCTTCTCATCTGCCCCGTCGCCGCCGCCCCTCGTCGCCGCCCCCGTCGACGTCCGTCGCCGTCGCTGCCGCCCCCGTCACCCTCCCCGTCGCCGCTCGTAGCCGCGCCGTCCCCGTCGCCATCCCCGTCGTCGTCGTTGTCGTCGTCTCTGTCGCCCCCCGTCTCCATCCCGTCGTCGACGCCCGTCACCGTCCCCGTCGCCGCCCCCGTCGCGCCTCACCTCGCCGGTGAGCTCCTGCCCCGCCATGGCCACACACACACACATTTCGATAATTTTTTTCTGTTTTTTAGTTATAGAAATATTAGAAATGTTATAGAAATGTTGGAAATGTTAGAAATGTTAGAATTGTTAGAAATGTTATGGAAATGTTAGAATTGTTAGAAATGTTGGAAATGTTAGAAATGTTAGAAATGTTAGAATTGTTAGATCTGTTAGAAATGTTAGAATTGTTAGAAATGTTATAGAAATGTTATAGAAATGTTAGAATTGTTAGAAATTTTTCTGTTTTTTAGTTATAGAAATAGTTATAAAAAAGTTAGAAATTTTTCTGTTTTTTAGTTATAGAAATAGTTATAAAAAAGTTAGAAATGTTTCTTTTTTTTAGTTCTAGAAATATTAGAAATGTTATACAAATGTTAGTTATATATATAGAAATGTTATATTTTTTTCCTGTTTTTTAGTTATAGAAATGTTAGTTATATAGCATTGTTAGAAATGTTAGTTATATAGAAATATTAGAAATTTTAGTTATCAAAATCCAATCATTAAAAAATGTTACTTTTTGCGGGCATATAGCTAGTATTTGTTCTCGACGATGCCCGGCCCGCATCCTCGCCGTCGACCCGTCCGCGACGACGTCCGGCTGACCCATGTCCGGGACTGGGCTCCGTCGGGCTGGCACTGGGAGGTGCTGCCTGGAGGGGCGCGCCGTTTGATGAGGAACCCGGCCCCGGGTCCCGTCGTCGACCCTGATCTCGTTTGGTGGCGTTCGCGTGGGCCAGTTTCGGTGCGGAGGGAGCCGGCCCCGCCGGAGGTGGTACGTCGCCGTGTCAGGGAGGAGGACGAGCACGTCCATCGCTACATGGTTGCGTTAGAGGGCGGCAGGTTCTCCAATACCTGGCAGTTTCTTCAGGGATCTCACTTCAGCTATGATCCTGTGAGGGTTCCTTCTCTTTGGGTGTCCACCGCCCGCGCCGCAGGAACCGCGAGTGTCCTACATTCTTCTGTAGTATTCGATCTTTATTAGCTACCTAGTCAGTGATGTATTCGATATTATATATTATTCGAGACGATGTATGCGAGATTATATATTATTCGAGACGATGTATTCGAGATTATATCTATTATTTGAGACGATGTAATTTGAATACTTAATTGTTTTATATTTCTTTTGGATTAGTTAAATAAAAGCTATGGCGGACAATACCGGCAGAGAGGGAGAACAGACCATGTTCGATATGATACGCCATCCTCGCGGCCAGATGATGATCAGAATGAAGAAGATTATGACGGCTCCGAATTTCTAAACAACACCGGAGAGGGTGATATGATATTCGATCGCGACGACCGAATTGATGAAGTCATGAACTACGATGATGACGAAGAAAATGTTGATCTTGAAACAACACAGACCGACGAGGTATATATATTTATATAAGCAGGCACATCTGGTGATCTCACATGTTTTAAATGAGTTGAAGATATATTAACGAATCGATCTTTCTTCTTTCAGCCATCCGGATCGAGCAAATCTTCAGGCAAGAGGACGAAACGAGGCCCGAACAAATTGTTGAAGGAGGGCGTAATGTACAATATCGAGGCAATCAGACCTAATGGTGAACCATTAGAGCCTAAGAAGATTGCGGACAAGTTCGTTCGTCAGTGCGGAGTTCTTGTGAAGGACCAACTCCCGATCTCCCTTCAAGAATGGAGAAAGCCAGCAAAGCCAAGTGCAAATGTTACTTTTGTCGACGACAGACAAAAAAATCTGCTTTGGAATACTCTCATGGAACATTTCACCCTACCGGATCATTTCACAAAAAAAGATGAGCAGAAAGTCAAGGACGCTGCTCTTGGAAAGATGGCGGTTGCATTCAAGAACCACAAGAATCGTGAATGGGCCAAGTACGTCAAGGGAGGAAGGAAGACTCCAGTATTCGAGGGAAATCTAGAGAAGCAAAGTGCTCATTGGGACGATTTCGTGAAATTCAAGGATTCAAAGTTAGCTAAGGAACGGTCGAAAATAAACAAGCAAAATGCCGGAAAAAAAAGATAAGTTCCATAAGCTGGGGCCAGGTGGCTACGCGGTGGCAATGCTTAAGTGTGATAAGTTTGAGAAAGGGATGGAGGATGCAGGTGTCACTCCGTTTACTAGGAGCTGCCCCCCCCCCCCCTAGGTGCAGGACTTGGTTCTATGCGCAGGGGGGAGTTGGACCCGAAGACAGGCAAAGTTTCGTTGAAGGCATGTCTGAAAGGTGCCGACGAGGAGCTACTTCTTGCAATAGAAGAGGCTTGAACGAGGGTGTTCCAGCCCAACAGAGAGAACGACGAGCTTACGCGTGCCCTGGGAAATCCTGAACACTCGGGAAGAATACGAGGCATGGGCGCTGTGCCGTGGTCAAATTGCTGTCATTAACTTTATTAGACACTGACATGTGGGTCCCGTGTCTGTTTAGTTTAGTTTTAAACTTTTAGTTAGTGCTGAGAGACTGACCAGTGGGACCCACTGGTCAGGTTTGACCTGGACTCGCCTGTTGACTTGCTGATGTCAGCATGACCTAGTGCTGACGCAGTAACTATTTTCTGTAATTTAAAATAAATCAGAAATGATTTATTTATTTCAAAAAATAGCTAAAACTTCTAAAAATCACACACGAGCTTACGCGTGCCCTGGGAAATCCTGAACCCGTGCGAGAAGGAAGATTGCGGAGGAGAAGCAGAGGAAGCTGGACATTGAACGCCTTAAAGGCCTAAATCAAAGCACGCGGACTTGGAAGACAAATTCCAGCGGCAGCAGGAGCAGGTCGACTCACTTAGCCAACAAAGGGGGTCTCCGCAGCTGCAACAGCTAGCGGATGATCCAGCATTGCATACCACCGGCCCATCCATGCCGAGAAGCAGCGTGGGTTCCACCCCGGGCGATGCAATGCTGGATAGATACCCCGTGGATGACATCATTGAGAACACTAACTGCGAGCTACACTTCAAAATGAAGAACATATCCATGAAGGTGGCGGACGCCCAAGCTTTTACAAATCCCCCCGAGGCAACCTTCCATTGCAACCCGATTCCAGCAGGCTATGCTCGTGTCATGGTTGATGAGGTGGTGGACCAATATTGTGGGCTAGAGCTTGACATTCCTGGAGGTGACGACGAGCACACACTCGGAGAGGCCAAACATCGTATCATCCTATGGAGAAAGGATTGCATCATCTATCGAAGGCCACCGACACCGCGTCAGCCGACTCCTCGTCGAAGTCCGCCACCGAGTAAGCAGACTCCCGCTCCTGCAAGTCCACCAACGCGTGAGGCCACACCTCCTCCTCCAAGTCCGGCACAGCGTCAGGCCACTCCTCCTCCAAGTCCGACACAGCGTCAGACATCCACTCCTCCTCCAAGTCCGGCAAAACTTCAGGCCACTCCTCCTCCAAGTCCGGCACAGCTTCAGGCCACTCCTCCTCGTCCAACTCAGCCCCGTCAGCCGTCTTCGCCGCCTCAGCAATCGCAGAAGAGACACCCCACAGCTATGGTGCGTAGCGGTACGGGTCGAGGCAGTACAGGAAGTACAGGCGGAGGCAAGCGAACTAAATATGGTCCAAGCCTCACTGATCCTCCTCAGAGGGCTTACGACAGGACGGAGGAGCAAACCAATGCCATAGTGCGGGCAGAAGTGGATGACCATTTTGGACCGAAACCGCCACCGCCGCCAAGGGAGAAAGTGCCTGAGGAAAAGATTGACCACTTCGTTCGTATGGCTCAACCACCAGCTCTCGAGCCTGTTGACAACGACTATGAGCGCCAGATCAGGAAGTTAAATCGAGCACGTCTACAGAAGGAGGCGAGCTCGAGCTCGAGCAAACAACAAGCAGCTGTCACAAAATGCGGGAAAACCGTTCCCCAGCTGGGAGAACAGGCGGCGCAATCGATCCCCTCGCTTGTTGTGCCAACAACACGTTAGAGTACGCGCGCCCAATATTATTGTGGGCAAAGAGTTTACGTTCCCGGGGACGGCAATGTGGTAATAACCGAGGAGCATATAAAGCAGGCTGAAATGCTCAACATCACTGTTGGACAACTCCTCGAGATCGAGCCCATGCCTGTGCTTACAGAGGAGGAAATAAAACGGAAATATTCCCGGGGCGAACCTTTGGTCAAGCCAGACGAGGTCAAGAAGCTCCCAACGAGAATGTATGAATTGCATCAATGATACATGGCCATTACCAAGAGTTCCAATCGAGAGTCCCTCATGGTGAAAGTCAAGGAAGATCATTACTACCATGAGAACGATGTGTCCGTTGAGTATATTGAACTATTTCAGTTATACAATCAAGACGCACTCGACAAATCTATCGTCAGTTGCTATTGTCTGTAAGTGATTTCTTTCTGTAATTTAAGTCTCAAGCTAGCTGTAGTGTAATGCCCCGGATGTAATACTTTCCCTTTTGGGCTTATAATAAATCTCCGGCTTCATCTATTTCCATTTCGGGTTCTTTGTCTTTCGGGCTTTCGTCGTTTTGTTGTGTGAGTGTGTGGCATTCATTCATATCATGTAGACATGTGCATTGCATTGCATCTGTGTTGTGGGTTGCATCCGGTTCGTGGCGTTTCTTCCCGTTGTCCGTTTCGTGTTCCGGAGCTCCCTCACGTGTCCGTGACGTCCCGTAGGCCTACTTTGTTGTTCGGGCGTTTTTTGTTACCGGTGTGCCGTGAGGTTGTGTTGTGTGTTGTTGTTTTGTTGTGTGCAACCCGCCTCTCAAATCTCGTCTCGTTTGGACTCCGTTGACTTTCCCTCCGTTGCTCGTGTGGGCCCGAAGTGCCTTCGCTTCGTGTCCCGGAAATACCCCTGTGGCTATCTTTTATCTCCGTCTGGGCCTTTTAAAATCATCCCCGCGATCGGATCCGTTGGATCCCGATCGGAGGGCTCCTAAACACCCCTATCTCCTAACCCTAGTCTAAAAACTGCTACATATAGACCCCCTAATCTTTTTGAGCAACCCCTCCTTCTTCCTCCTCTCTCCCCTTCTTTTTTTTTCTTTTCTACCTCAGATCCCCAATATCTTCTCAGATCCCGAGTGGATCCATCGGATCCACCGCCGCCGCTATTTCTCCTCTGGCTCGAAGCCACCGCAGCTGCTCGCTTCGATCGACCGACCGGGCGTCTCCACTGGCGCCAGGCATCGCCGCATCGGCCTGGCCCGGGGGGGGACCAGATCCCCGTCGGCCCAGCTCCCTCTCCGTGCGGCCGGGCTCCACCGCGCCAGTCAACTGGGCCGGGGACCGCTTCGCCGCGGCCCATCGTCGCCTCCGTTCCTCCAGGCGCCAGCGCTCGCCCTCGCCTCCGCCCGATCCCGCCGCGAGGGGCCCGTACGACCGCGCCACCCCGCGGCCCGGGGACCACACCACCGGCCGCCCGCGAGCGCCAGGCGGGCCCGCAACTCCCACTCCGCCTCGCCGGCCCGTCAGCCGCCGGCTGGGCCGCCGCTCCCGTACCCCTCCGTCGCTCCTTCACCGAGGCTGGGCCTCGCCTTCGCCCCGCGGGCCAGCTGCTTCCCCGCGCCGGCTCGGGCCCAGCCGCCGCGCGCCAGGTGGGCCGCCTCCACCGCACAGCTCCAGGCCGCCGCGCCTCGGTGGGCCAGATCCGTCCGCCGCCGGCCCAGTTCCTCCAGATCTGGGCCAGATCCGCCGCCGCCGGCCCGTGTCTGTTTTTTTTTTCAGATCCAGAGGTTGACTTCTTCCCCACTAAGTCCCTGTAAACTGATCTGTGATGCCTACTTTGACCTGCTCTAACTTTTTACCTGCTGCTCCGTTTTGCGCGTGTAGCATGTCCAGATGTTCGTGGAGTTGTCCTCTACGTTTTACCTGTTGTAGTCATGCATGTTAGAGGTCTTTTAGACACTTGTTTTGCTGTTGCAAGAGTGCATGATGATATAAACTGCTGTTATGTGTTATTTTCATGCCACCTTTGACTTGTGATAACTTTTAGCTCGTTTGTCCAAACGATGCAAATGACATGTCCACGTGTTCGTCTTGCCACGAACTACGTGTTCTGTGTGATAGGTTGCATGGTAGATTTATTGTTTCCTTGTTATCATCGTTGCAAGATGCCATGTTCACATGTTGTGTTTTCACTTGTTATGATATGCCATCTTGTTGAGCTCGTTGTAATCGGTGTGTTCACCACATTGATGCATGCTTGTGTGTTTCGGGATCACCGTCATATGTACTTTGATGAGGTGCTTACCCTTTGCCATGTTGAGTTCCGAGGTGTCTTAAACATGCTCTTTTTGTTGCTATGATGATGTTGCTGTTTTAGGACTTAGTGAAATTTCACTAAGTCTGAAATCTGTAACGTTCCGATGCCATGTTCGTGTGATGTTGTAGGAAAATGCATGATAGTTTTGGGGTGGATCTTGATTGTTCCATGAAGTATATATTGTTGTCTTTCCATCCATTTCCTCACATGTCCATTTGAGTGGCTGTAGCATGTTTATCTTTTGCTCCAAACTTTCAATAAAATTCTGCTGCCAGAATTTTATTTCAAAGTTCAATATGTCCAAGATCATTGCTGTTGATCCGTGACTCCGTTGGGGGTGCACTTTGGACCTAGTTGCTGTACATTATATCTAGTTTATGTTCAAGTCCTGTGCCATGCTTTTTGGGTGCTGTAGATTAATTATTTTGAGCTCCCAAGATGCTATGTTGCTGTAATTTGCAGTTTTCGCTCAAATCTTGTTTCGGGCATAACTTTTAGCCCGTAACTCCGATTTCAGCGAATCTTATATCAAACTTGGGTGATTTTCTGTGTAGATTATTAATATCAGGTTGTTATCTTGTTTTGAGGTGTTTTGCTTGAGTGATGTTTTACGTGCTCCATGTGCATCTTTAGTGCATCCATCATGCATCCATGTTTTTCGATTGCGCTTTGCATCGTGTTGATTGGTGCTTGGTGTGTTTGTCTTGTTTAGAGCCGGAAGTTGAGCACGAGTTTTCCAACGAGGTTGAACACGAGGTTTCCAACGAGTTTGAGCACGAGGACCCTTCTTTTGATCCGAACTTCTTCTCTTCAGGCAAGATGACCGAACCCCGATAACTTTACTATCTTTGCCTATTGCTAGTAGTCTCGATCTATAGTTTTGCCTCGATGCCCATGTTCTTCTTGTCAGCCTCCTACTTGTAACCAATTGCCATGTTTAACCACCCTACCTATGCAAACCATTGCTTGGCTAAGTACGCTTCGCTCAGCCCTTCTTATAGCGTTGCTAGTTGCAGGTGAAGTGAAGATGCTTGCTCCATGTTGAAGTTTGGTTGGGTTATATCACACTATATAAATGCTTTAATTGAAATCACCTATATATTGGCAAGGGTGGAAGGCTAAGCCTTTTGCTTGGTGTTTTGTTCCACTGATGCCGTTAGGATCCGTATAAGCCGGTTTTATGTTCCTTGATTATGCGTTCCTAACACGGTTGGGGTGTATGGGACCCCCTAGATAAACCGCTAAGTGCTAAGTCTTTTCCAGCAAGTCCCAACCTTGGTACTATTTGCCTAAACAACTTAAACCTTCCGAGGGAGTAATTAACCCGAGGCTTAATTAATTCAACCCCCTGGGCCAGTGCTCGACTTGAGTGTTGGTCCAAACCAGAGTCACTTGCGGATACTACCCCGTTCGCTGGGGTCTTTGGTATCTGTACGTAGCGCTCATCCGGACGTGTCCTGAGACCTAGATACGCGCGGCTACTATCAGGGTGTCGACACGCCGGGAGGATTTGCTGGATTAGCCTTACCTTAGCTCGGTATATCTTGAGCACGGGATTCCGAGGATACTCGGGTCTTCCCACTTTGGAGTTGCGACTCCGCGGATCGTGGGCTTGTAATGGGTCAAGTTGGAACACCCCTGCAGGGTTTGAACTTTCGAAAGCCGTGCCCGCGGTTATGTGGCAGATGGGAGCTTGTTAATTCCGGTTGTAGATAACTTGACACAATGATACTAATACACTACCAGCGTGTGTTCCGTGACTGTCAATTTCCGAATAGGGATTCGGGAGTTGAACACGGAGGGGTTATGCTTGTGAGCTTGTAGCTAGGATCACTTAGTGATCACTTCTCGCTTTGCCTTCTCTTCTCGCTCTCTCTTGCGTAAGTTAGTGCTAGTTGCTGCTGCAGACTCTTTGTTGTTCCTTCACCTCATTTCTTTCTTCAGCCTTTTCCCTCACCTAAAGGCTTTGATAGTTCTGTTACCCGGGAACGGGATTGCTGAGTCCTCTGTGGCTCACAGTTACTTCACACACCAGATGCAGGTCCAGCCGTGAGCTATCCAGGTGATGGCACCGAGCTGGATTGGGAGTACGACGAGGAGCGTAGTCGTTACTACGTGCGCTACCCGGACGATCAGTAGTGGAGACTCTTACTAGGATTCGATCCGCCTGTGGTTGTTTATTTATCTGAGTTTGGTACTTTGACATTTGGTTTTTGCCCTTAGAGGGTTGTAGTGATCTTTTGTATGATGTTTGAGACTTGTACTGTTATTCTGTGACGTGGCGATTGTAAGCCAACTATTTTTAAGTTTACCATCCCTCTTTTACATGAGTTGTGCAAAGATTACCAAACTTGAGATCATTCTAGGATGGACTTATGCCTTTAAGTCGTGCCTCGACACGTAGGAGGTATAATTCCATCCTGGGCATTACAAGTTGGTATCAGAGCCTTCTCCGACCTAGGAGCCCCCACTGTTTGATCGAACCGTTGACGGTTGAGTCTAGGCACACACTGAAAACTTTTGAGTCCTATATTATATCGGAGAGTAGGATTCTTTGCTTCTCATCCCCTTTCTCTCTGGTGAGGACTCCTGACGTCTACTCTTGTCTCTCCTATCTTCAAAATTTGCACAAAATTTTTTTTAGGAATCCCGCGAGTATTCTGGGATTGTTTCGATGTTCTTGTGACAAGGATATTGTTCCCGATGCCTCCTGTTACCGAGGAGTTGAGCTTCGGGGTATCGTTGTAACAAGCATATCGCGACAGTACTAAATACTTAAGACGGCCGACATCGAAAATCTCCCCTATACGGCCAGTGGCAAGATAACCCCGACATCACCCAGTACTGGGGAGGTAGTTCGGGAGTATTGCCATAGCTTGTTATAGTGGATGCTTTTCGAAGGTCCGAGGTACACAGTTTCCGAGAAAGACTGGTTATGTGTTGAAGGATGGATACACCTGGATGTAGGTTAGAGTTGATTGCGCGGTGCTTCCCGTGTATCCCCAACACCTGATTGCATAACTGGAAACTTTCGGAAAGCTATAGGTGGGTTTTATCCAGTAGATCGTAGGCATTCTTCCAACGAATGCAGGTTAGTGAGTTCGGGGTTCGACATTGAGTGAAGGAGTTATATGACCGAGGTTACTATCAGGAGTTGCATCTTAAAGGGTCCTTGGCTATGCTGATCCGGGGATTGCAAAACCTTTTCGTAACGTGTTCATATGCTTTCAGCACAAAGATGTTAGAACGAAACTCCTCTCTTGTGTTTGTTCTTTTCCGTACCTTGTTGTTTTTTTATTATTTATCCTTTTGATCCCTATGTGGCTTCTCGTGAAGACTGATGTTATCAATTAACTAAGAAATTCATTCGTTCCTCTTGTTCGGATGATTTCATTCGTTCTTATTGTTCGAATGATTATTGTGAAGACTTGTTGCAATTCATTCCATTGATTCAGCTTATTCCTTTTGTCAATCAATTGCTGATTCGTGGTCATCTCTTACAGGATGGCTCCGAAAAAGGTTCCGAATGCCAACCCAGAGGGTGAAGAGGTTCCAGAGCATCCTCCTTCACCTCCTCCTCCGCCTGAGGCTTGGAGAGCAATTATGCAGACTACTGCTCAGAACACTCAGTTGATGATGCAGATGATGCAGCAAATGCAAGCTATGCAAGCTAATCAAGTTAATCAGGGCATTCCAATGAACCAAGGCAACTTCTTCCAGCAGCACCATGCTACCCTCAACCAGTTCTTGGCCAACAATCCTAAAGCTTTCAGTTACTGTGTCGACCCTCTTGATGCTGAGGATTGGCTGACCGATATCAAGAAGCATTTTGAGTGCAGTAACGTGAAAGAAGATGACTATGTGAAGTTTGCAGCCTTCCAACTGAAAGATCAAGCAGCTGATTGGTGGCAGCAGTACAAAGACTCAAGGCCGGGTCAAGTGATCTCATGGGAGAACTTCTGCAAGGATTTCCGCTCGCATCACATTCCTACAAGTGTTATCGAGGGTATGCGTGAGCAATTCCGCAACCTCAAGCAGGGCTCCATGTCAGTCTATCAGTATAATGTCAAGTTCCAAAACCTCGCTCGCTATGCAAAGCAAGACATACCTGATGCAAAGAGCAAAATCTATCAGTTCCGTGGAGGTCTCAAAGATGAACTTCAGCTTGCTCTCACTCTGTTCGAGCCAGACGAATTCGATAAGTTCTATAATATGGCTTTGAAACAAGAAGCAGCTCAGCTCAAGATGGAGGCTTCTAAGAAGAGAATTCGAGATGCTGTTCACTCTACCTCATCGTCTCAGTTGGCTGCGAAACAACAGAAATTCTGGCTTCCTACTCCTCCAATGATTCGAGCTCCATTCAACAACTCCAACAACAAGAACTCTAGTGGTCGTGGTTTCTCCCACCCACCCAACCCAAGCAACCAGTCGAAGAAGCAGTTTCAGTCTCAAGGCTCTAAGTCCAGTGGCTCTCAGTTCCGTCCTCTCTCTGAAGTGGTGTGCAACAAGTGTGGCCAGAAGGGTCATTATGCCAACAGATGTCCGAATCCGAAGCGTCTTCCACCTCCTCCTCCTATGAGTTCAGCTATTGTCAAGCATGATCCAAAGTCTGCAAGGGTTAATCTAATGAATGCAGCACAAGCGGAGGCTTCTTCTGATGTCATTTTGGGTAACCTCTCAGTGAACTCTTTTCCAGCTAAAGTATTGTTTGATTCGGGTGCATCTTTGTCCTTTATTTCAAGACCTTTTGTTGCTAAGCATGAATTGGTTCCGGAGAGGATTCCTAGACCTTTGAAGATTATTTCTCCGGGTTTGCAAATGACTTCCAACACAGTTGTTCCGGATATTTCTATTCGCATGGGTGATTATCGATTTTTGGCTTCTCCGGTGGTTCTTGGTCATTCCGACATCGACCTCATTCTCGGAATGGATTGGCTTTCTCAGCACGATGCTCATATTGATTGTGCTCAAAAGGAAGTCAAATTGACTCATTCGGATGATGATGTTATTATCTTCGCCTCCAGGGATAATACTATTCGGCTTTTCTCTCTTAATGATAAGGGTGAAATTAATGCCATAGAGCAAATTCCAGTGGTGAATGAATATCAAGACGTCTTTCCAGAAGAACTTCCAGGCATGCCTCCACACCGTCAGGTGGAGTTTGTAATTGAACTCGAGCCGGGCACCGAACCTGTTTGCCGGCGTCCATACAAGCTCTCTTCAGATGAATTGAAGGAATTGAAGAAACAGTTGGACGAACAGGAGCGTATGGGTCTCATCAGACCGAGTACATCTCCGTGGGGCTGTGGTGTCTTATTTGTCAAGAAGAAAGATGGCACGGAGCGTCTCTGTGTTGACTACCGGCCATTGAACAAGAAGACGATTAAGAACAAGTATCCGCTCCCCAACATCAACGAACTCTTTGAGCAGCTCAAAGGAGCTAAAGTATTCTCTAAGCTTGACCTCCGAATGGGCTATCATCAAATTCGCATTCGCGAGGAAGACATTCCCAAGACGGCGTTCAGAACGAGCTACGGTTCATATGAGTATACCGTCATGTCCTTCGGTCTCGCCAATGCTCCTCCTACCTTCTCAAGGATGATGCATTACATCTTCAACCCCTATACAGGCGAGTTTGTGCTAGTGTATCTGGATGATATTCTGGTGTTTTCCAAGAATGAAGAAGATCACGAAAAGCACTTGCGTCTGGTTCTTGATCGACTCCGAGAGCACAAATTCTATGCCAAGTTCTCAAAGTGCGAGTTTTGGCTCGATAAGGTTCTCTACCTGGGCCACATTATCTCAGCTGACGGTATTGCGGTTAACCCCGAGAAAGTTGAAGCAATTGTCAACTGGGAAGCTCCTCAGAACGTCAAGCAGCTCCGCAGTTTTCTGGGTCTTGCCAGCTATTGCAGAAGGTTTGTGGAGAACTTCTCCAAGATTGCCAAGCCTCTTTCCAACCTCCTCCAGAAGAATGTCAAATACTTTTGGTCTCCCGATTGTGAAGTGGCTTTCAAAACCCTCAAAGAGAAGCTTGTCTCAGCTCCAGTTCTGATTCCTCCAGATGAATCCAAGCCCTATGAAGTGTTCTGTGACGCTTCTCTTCAAGGCCTTGGTGGTGTGCTTATGCAAGAGAAGAGAATTGTGGCATACACTTCACGTCAGCTAAAGCCAGCTGAGAAGAACTATCCCACACATGATCTCGAGTTAGCAGCTGTGGTACATGCTCTGATTACGTGGAGACATCTGTTGTTGGGCAGAAAGGTCGACATCTTCACTGATCACAAGAGCTTGAAGTACATCTTCACACAGCCGCATCTGAACCTCCGCCAGACTCGTTGGGTCGAGATGATCCAAGAGTACAACCCCAGCATTGAGTACACTCCAGGCAAGGCGAATGTGATTGCAGATGCTTTGAGCAGAAAGGCATATTGCAACAGCCTTCTTATCAAGCCACACCAGCCTGAGCTTTGTGAAGCTTTCAGGAAGCTCAACCTTCAGGTTGTTCCGCAGGGTTTTCTTGCAAATCTCCAAATTGCTCCTACCTTGGAAGATCAAGTCCGTGAGGCCCAGCTCAGTGATACCATGGTGAAGAAGGTGAAACATGGGATTGCAAAGGGCACTCCAAAATATAAGTGCTTCCGTGTTGATGTGAGAGATACCTTGTTCTTCGAGGACAGACTCGTTGTTCCCAAAGGTGATCTCAGGAAGCTCATAATGGAAGAAGCTCATGACTCTCTCCTTTCCATTCATCCTGGCAGTTCCAAGATGTACCAAGACCTCAAGCAATCTTACTGGTGGACACGCATGAAAAGGGAGATTGCCCAATTCGTGAATGAATGTGATGTATGCAGAAGAGTGAAAGCAGAACATCAACGTCCAGCCGGTCTTCTCCAACCTCTTCCTATTCCTGAGTGGAAGTTCGACCACATTGAAATGGACTTCGTCACTGGCTTTCCTAAATCCAAGCGAGGCAATGATGCTATCTTTGTGGTGATTGACAAGCTTACCAAAGTTGCTCACTTTCTTCCAGTCAAGGAATCAATCAATGCAGCTCAACTTGCAGAGCTGTACACTTCCAGAATTGTGTCCCTACATGGCATTCCTCAAGTGATATCCTCAGACCGTGGCAGCTTGTTCACATCAAAGTTCTGGGACTCCTTTCAGTCCGCCATGGGCACGAAGATCAGGTTCAGCACTGCCTTTCACCCTCAGACTAGTGGTCAAGTCGAGCGTGTGAATCAGATCCTTGAAGATATGCTCAGAGCCTGTGTCATCTCCTTCGGCATGAAATGGGAGGACTGTCTTCCATTTGCAGAATTCTCTTACAACAACAGCTTCCAAGCAAGTGCAGGCAAAGCACCGTTTGAAATTCTCTATGGCAGAAAGTGCCGTACCCCTCTCAACTGGTCTGAAACAGGTGAACGTCAACTTCTTGGCAATGATTTGATCTCTGAAGCCGAAGAAATGTGCAAAGTCATACGTGAGAATCTCAAGGCCGCTCAGTCGCGTCAGAAGAGTTACTATGACGGAAAGCATCGTGATTTGGCTTTCGACATCGGTGATCATGTCTATCTCCGAGTTTCTCCGATGAAAGGAACCCATAGGTTCGGTATCAAAGGAAAGCTTGCTCCTAGATACGTCGGGCCTTTCAAAATTCTTGGCAAAAGAGGCGATCTAGCCTATCAGCTCGAGCTCCCTTCCAACTTTGCAAATGTTCATGATGTCTTCCATGTGTCTCAGCTTCGCAAATGCTTCAAGGCACCTGAGCGCATGATTCCGTTTGAGGAGATTGATCTTCAACAAGACCTTTCCTACCGAGAGCATCCAGTTGCAATTCTCGAAGAAACCGAACGCAAGACTCGCAACAAGACCATCAAGTTTCTGAAAGTCAAAGTGGTCACATCACACAGACCGAGAAGCTACCTGGGAACGAGAAGATCATCTTCGTTCCGAGTGCCCTTCCTTTTTCCAGTCCTAGATCTCGGGACGAGATCTTTTTGTAGTAGAGGAGAGTTTGTAATGCCCCGGATGTAATACTTTCCCTTTTGGGCTTATAATAAATCTCCGGCTTCATCTATTTCCATTTCGGGTTCTTTGTCTTTCGGGCTTTCGTCGTTTTGTTGTGTGAGTGTGTGGCATTCATTCATATCATGTAGACATGTGCATTGCATTGCATCTGTGTTGTGGGTTGCATCCGGTTCGTGGCGTTTCTTCCCGTTGTCCGTTTCGTGTTCCGGAGCTCCCTCACGTGTCCGTGACGTCCCGTAGGCCTACTTTGTTGTTCGGGCGTTTTTCGTTACCGGTGTGCCGTGAGGTTGTGTTGTGTGTTGTTGTTTTGTTGTGTGCAACCCGCCTCTCAAATCTCGTCTCGTTTGGACTCCGTTGACTTTCCCTCCGTTGCTCGTGTGGGCCCGAAGTGCCTTCGCTTCGTGTCCCGGAAATACCCCTGTGGCTATCTTTTATCTCCGTCTGGGCCTTTTAAAATCATCCCCGCGATCGGATCCGTTGGATCCCGATCGGAGGGCTCCTAAACACCCCTATCTCCTAACCCTAGTCTAAAAACTGCTACATATAGACCCCCTAATCTTTTTGAGCAACCCCTCCTTCTTCCTCCTCTCTCCCCTTCTTTTTTTTTCTTTTCTACCTCAGATCCCCAATATCTTCTCAGATCCCGAGTGGATCCATCGGATCCACCGCCGCCGCTATTTCTCCTCTGGCTCGAAGCCACCGCAGCTGCTCGCTTCGATCGACCGACCGGGCGTCTCCACTGGCGCCAGGCATCGCCGCATCGGCCTGGCCCGGGGGGGGACCAGATCCCCGTCGGCCCAGCTCCCTCTCCGTGCGGCCGGGCTCCACCGCGCCAGTCAACTGGGCCGGGGACCGCTTCGCCGCGGCCCATCGTCGCCTCCGTTCCTCCAGGCGCCAGCGCTCGCCCTCGCCTCCGCCCGATCCCGCCGCGAGGGGCCCGTACGACCGCGCCACCCCGCGGCCCGGGGACCACACCACCGGCCGCCCGCGAGCGCCAGGCGGGCCCGCAACTCCCACTCCGCCTCGCCGGCCCGTCAGCCGCCGGCTGGGCCGCCGCTCCCGTACCCCTCCGTCGCTCCTTCACCGAGGCTGGGCCTCGCCTTCGCCCCGCGGGCCAGCTGCTTCCCCGCGCCGGCTCGGGCCCAGCCGCCGCGCGCCAGGTGGGCCGCCTCCACCGCACAGCTCCAGGCCGCCGCGCCTCGGTGGGCCAGATCCGTCCGCCGCCGGCCCAGTTCCTCCAGATCTGGGCCAGATCCGCCGCCGCCGGCCCGTGTCTGTTTTTTTTTTCAGATCCAGAGGTTGACTTCTTCCCCACTAAGTCCCTGTAAACTGATCTGTGATGCCTACTTTGACCTGCTCTAACTTTTTACCTGCTGCTCCGTTTTGCGCGTGTAGCATGTCCAGATGTTCGTGGAGTTGTCCTCTACGTTTTACCTGTTGTAGTCATGCATGTTAGAGGTCTTTTAGACACTTGTTTTGCTGTTGCAAGAGTGCATGATGATATAAACTGCTGTTATGTGTTATTTTCATGCCACCTTTGACTTGTGATAACTTTTAGCTCGTTTGTCCAAACGATGCAAATGACATGTCCACGTGTTCGTCTTGCCACGAACTACGTGTTCTGTGTGATAGGTTGCATGGTAGATTTATTGTTTCCTTGTTATCATCGTTGCAAGATGCCATGTTCACATGTTGTGTTTTCACTTGTTATGATATGCCATCTTGTTGAGCTCGTTGTAATCGGTGTGTTCACCACATTGATGCATGCTTGTGTGTTTCGGGATCACCGTCATATGTACTTTGATGAGGTGCTTACCCTTTGCCATGTTGAGTTCCGAGGTGTCTTAAACATGCTCTTTTTGTTGCTATGATGATGTTGCTGTTTTAGGACTTAGTGAAATTTCACTAAGTCTGAAATCTGTAACGTTCCGATGCCATGTTCGTGTGATGTTGTAGGAAAATGCATGATAGTTTTGGGGTGGATCTTGATTGTTCCATGAAGTATATATTGTTGTCTTTCCATCCATTTCCTCACATGTCCATTTGAGTGGCTGTAGCATGTTTATCTTTTGCTCCAAACTTTCAATAAAATTCTGCTGCCAGAATTTTATTTCAAAGTTCAATATGTCCAAGATCATTGCTGTTGATCCGTGACTCCGTTGAGGGTGCACTTTGGACCTAGTTGCTGTACATTATATCTAGTTTATGTTCAAGTCCTGTGCCATGCTTTTTGGGTGCTGTAGATTAATTATTTTGAGCTCCCAAGATGCTATGTTGCTGTAATTTGCAGTTTTCGCTCAAATCTTGTTTCGGGCATAACTTTTAGCCCGTAACTCCGATTTCAGCGAATCTTATATCAAACTTGGGTGATTTTCTGTGTAGATTATTAATATCAGGTTGTTATCTTGTTTTGAGGTGTTTTGCTTGAGTGATGTTTTACGTGCTCCATGTGCATCTTTAGTGCATCCATCATGCATCCATGTTTTTCGATTGCGCTTTGCATCGTGTTGATTGGTGCTTGGTGTGTTTGTCTTGTTTAGAGCCGGAAGTTGAGCACGAGTTTTCCAACGAGGTTGAACACGAGGTTTCCAACGAGTTTGAGCACGAGGACCCTTCTTTTGATCCGAACTTCTTCTCTTCAGGCAAGATGACCGAACCCCGATAACTTTACTATCTTTGCCTATTGCTAGTAGTCTCGATCTATAGTTTTGCCTCGATGCCCATGTTCTTCTTGTCAGCCTCCTACTTGTAACCAATTGCCATGTTTAACCACCCTACCTATGCAAACCATTGCTTGGCTAAGTACGCTTCGCTCAGCCCTTCTTATAGCGTTGCTAGTTGCAGGTGAAGTGAAGATGCTTGCTCCATGTTGAAGTTTGGTTGGGTTATATCACACTATATAAATGCTTTAATTGAAATCACCTATATATTGGCAAGGGTGGAAGGCTAAGCCTTTTGCTTGGTGTTTTGTTCCACTGATGCCGTTAGGATCCGTATAAGCCGGTTTTATGTTCCTTGATTATGCGTTCCTAACACGGTTGGGGTGTATGGGACCCCCTAGATAAACCGCTAAGTGCTAAGTCTTTTCCAGCAAGTCCCAACCTTGGTACTATTTGCCTAAACAACTTAAACCTTCCGAGGGAGTAATTAACCCGAGGCTTAATTAATTCAACCCCCTGGGCCAGTGCTCGACTTGAGTGTTGGTCCAAACCAGAGTCACTTGCGGATACTACCCCGTTCGCTGGGGTCTTTGGTATCTGTACGTAGCGCTCATCCGGACGTGTCCTGAGACCTAGATACGCGCGGCTACTATCAGGGTGTCGACACGCCGGGAGGATTTGCTGGATTAGCCTTACCTTAGCTCGGTATATCTTGAGCACGGGATTCCGAGGATACTCGGGTCTTCCCACTTTGGAGTTGCGACTCCGCGGATCGTGGGCTTGTAATGGGTCAAGTTGGAACACCCCTGCAGGGTTTGAACTTTCGAAAGCCGTGCCCGCGGTTATGTGGCAGATGGGAGCTTGTTAATTCCGGTTGTAGATAACTTGACACAATGATACTAATACACTACCAGCGTGTGTTCCGTGACTGTCAATTTCCGAATAGGGATTCGGGAGTTGAACACGGAGGGGTTATGCTTGTGAGCTTGTAGCTAGGATCACTTAGTGATCACTTCTCGCTTTGCCTTCTCTTCTCGCTCTCTCTCGCGTAAGTTAGTGCTAGTTGCTGCTGCAGACTCTTTGTTGTTCCTTCACCTCATTTCTTTCTTCAGCCTTTCCCTCACCTAAAGGCTTTGATAGTTCTGTTACCCGGGAACGGGATTGCTGAGTCCTCTGTGGCTCACAGTTACTTCACACACCAGATGCAGGTCCAGCGGTGAGCTATCCAGGTGATGGCACCGAGCTGGATTGGGAGTACGACGAGGAGCGTAGTCGTTACTACGTGCGCTACCCGGACGATCAGTAGTGGAGTCTCTTACTAGGATTCGATCCGCCTGTGGTTGTTTTATTTATCTGAGTTTGGTACTTTGACATTTGGCTTTTGCCCTTAGAGGGTTGTAGTGATCTTATTGTATGATGTTTGAGACTTGTACTGTTATTCTGTGACGTGGCGATTGTAAGCCAACTATTTTAAGTTTACTATCCCTCTTTTACATGAGTTGTGCAAAGATTGCCAAACTTGAGATCATTCTAGGATGGACTTATGCCTTTAAGTCGTGCCTCGACACGTAGGAGGTATAATTCCATCCTGGGCATTACATGTAGTGATCATTTTGATCAATCATTACCTGTAATTATCCTCACTATATTCTTTTCTGTGGTATTATGCAGGATGAAGATGTATGAAATGAAAAAAGCTGGACGCTATGGCATTGGGTTCATTGACCCAAACACCGTTAATGAATACACATGGAACCTAGGTGCATATTACAAAAAGCATGTAGAGGACAGCATGCTAGAGTTCTTGAAGTGCCTCAAATACAATGATGATATACTACTTCCTTACAACTTCCAGTGAGTCACACTCTCTTGTACTACAAATTCTCTGTTTTTGCATACTAGCTAGCTACATGTTTTTGCTTACAAATGTCCGCTTAATTAAAACATCCAAACGTGTGTGCATGCAGATTTCACTGGATCTTGTGTATCATTAAAGTTGACGCCGGAACAGTTGAAGTACCAGACTCACTACTTAAAAAACAAAGTGACTACACCATCTTGAAAGGGATAGTCGACAGGTAATTTCAATCATTATTAACTATATATCTCGGCCTATTTAGTTCGTCATTTCCTGATATGAACTATTTAATAACCCATTTATTCATTTTCTTTGTCGGCGGGCAGGGCTTGGGCAAGGTTCATCAGCGTCACTCCAGGCGAATGGAAACAAAGCCTGAAATGGTTTCGACCCAAGGTAACTAATTAAGTAGTACTAACTAGCTAGCTAGCTGCCATATATCTCTTTAATTATCATGCTTGATTAATTATTATCTGATCAAATTCCATTCTCGTAAAGGCCCTGAAGCAGGCGCATGGGACTGATCTGTGTGCATACTGCGTTTGCGAGAACATTCGCATGATGACGTTCGAAAGGAGCAGATCTCAAAGACAGGAATGGGTACGTTTGTCAGAACACTATTCACAATTTTTACACCATTATCGATATCTAGTCACACAACTAATAAACATGCATATTGATCTCCTTCTTAACAGTTCAAAAAGGTGCGGAAAAAGCTCCTAGAAACGGAGCGCGTACAAGCACTTCAAGAGGAAATAGCGGGATTTTTGCTCGACCAAGTCATAGATCCGAAGGGAGAATACCATTACCCGCTACCGCCCCATGAACCACTTCCAATTGTTATCGTTGCTCCGAAGGCATCAATTAGGCTGATGCCACTGGCTCCGAAGGCAAAATGTAGGAGAACTTGTATATAGCTATACATGTGTGTATGTGCGAATATATAAGGTGGTCTGTGTGAGACATCTGATGATATATATATATATATATAGGAAAATGGTTGTGTACTCCTGGGAGTACATACTCCTGCTCCTCATATACCACATAGATGAATCTTTCATACCTCATTATTATTTTTAATATACTTCATTAATAATTACTAGATACCCCAAAATGAGTTTCATGAAAAAAATCATGTGAGTCTACATATTTTTTAAGGTTTACGTATATACTAATTTGTTCGTACGTGAAAAAGGTATATTATAAAAAGTACGTCACAAATAATATTTTTTCAACCAAACTCGTATTGGGGTATCTAAGAATACTTAATGAAGTATATTGAGAATAATAGAGGGGTATAATCCATGCGTACAAGAGGTATATTGATGATGGGAGTACATACTCCCAAGAGTACAGAAAATTAAATGGAAAACACAAAATTAAATGAATAAGAAATCACAAAACCAAAAACCCCCCAAACCTTTTAGTACCGGTTGGTTTTACCAACCGGTACTAAAGTGCTTCCGGCCCACGGAGCTGGCTCGTGCCACGTGGTTGTCCTTTAGCACCGGTTCGTGCTGAACCGATACTAAAAGGGAGGGGCCTTTAACGACCACACTTTAGTGCCGGTTATGGAACCAGCACTAAAGGGCCTTACGAACCGGTGCTATTGCCCGATTCTGCACTAGTGGATTATGATTTCATGCTCAAGGCGGCCGTAGGTGGTGGT
This sequence comes from Secale cereale, assembly GCA_902687465.1. NCBI lineage: Eukaryota > Viridiplantae > Streptophyta > Magnoliopsida > Poales > Poaceae > Secale > Secale cereale. The sequence continues at coordinate 32,138,703 of LR738713.1, read as the reverse complement.
GTCTACGCGTACATCAATTCATCCATAGTTGGCGTGGTTCCTGCTTTATTCAACTTGATTGATGGGGACCTATCGTTTCTATCCTGTCAAGTTCTTTTCGGATTATGCGAATGAGGACCGAGGTTTTCTAGTTGGTATGGCTGGACAGATGTTGCTCGTCTTCAAACAATTAAACCCTTTAAGAGTGGCGGAAGGGGCGCTCGCTCCCCTACGCCACGTCCAGATTTTTACTGTGGCAGGTACCCCAGATAACACCTCCCCCACGGTGATTATTTCCTTATCTTCTTCACTAAAGGCGGCCTAGCACGCAACCTCCCTCCCTCCCCCTCTCTCGTTTGGCTGCGAGCACGCTTCCGGGTTGGGTCGATGGTGTCTTGGCGGCCGGGCGGCCCCCCTCTCCCTGGAGCTCAAGATCCACCTCACCCCCCTCTCTGTACCTCTCCTTCAACCCCGCCCCTTCCCTGCTGCTCCGCCGCCGTCCGTCCTCATCAGCTGCCGCGCCCTCCTCTGCCACTCCTCCGCCGCGCCCCTGGCCTATGCATCATGCCCAAGCCCGAGACAACGACGGAATCGGACCTGCTGGAGGCGACGACGGCGCAGAGGAAGCGCGGAAGACGGGCTCCGACTCCTCGGACGAGGAAGGGGACGCCGCCGACGAGCTCTGCTCACGCCTGTGATGCGGTGTGGAGATGTTCGGCTCCGACGCTGGATGAGGACGACTCCCTCAAGCTCGCCGTGGGCGTCGAATCTTCCTCAAGCTAGAGCAGTCTCCACCTTCCCCGCCCCATTTTGTCGCGCACGGGGTAGGAAAGGAACGATGGCCGCGGTCTGAGCTCCTGCACCTTCTGTCACAGGCTCATCTTCATCGCGCGTGGTGGCCGGACGAGTTTCGCGCTGGTGAGTCAAGCCCTGCTTCTCTCTCTCTCCAAAAATACCCAGCTTAGTTTCTATGCCTACAAGTTGTTTGATGAAAGTTCAACAAGGCTCTAGGGAAATATTACTCTACATAACGTTTAAGCTATGTTGTCTACTTACCAACAACAGGAAGAGGTGAATATGCAACTGTCAACACGGTGACAACTAGGCTGATTTAAGTTACCGAGAATCTGACATTATCATGGTATTACAACTTACAAGTCATCTTTGATTTCCACAAAGATAACCTTTGTTGGAATATCACTTGTTTTCACTTGGAAATGCTTGTGGTGCCCTCTTGTTCATCCTGCAGCCAATATTGCTGAAATTATTGTTGTGGGATTTACTTTATTTCAACGAGTGTGTTCATTTCGAATTTCTGAAGCTGGATTTAATCATGTTTCTGGCATTCTTCTAGTGTTTGGCTGAAAGGTGGTCATCAACTGAATGTTGATGTGTGCAAAGTGGAAATGCATAAGGCTTGAAAAATCATCTACAGAATTCCTTTCCCTTGAAGACCGATGTCACTCTACTTGAGTGGGCTCATCCAATGTCAGGTTCGCTTTCTTCTGTACCTCAAATGAGTACTAGAAAGAATATATCATTAGCAAGTTAACGACGATCGTCATATCTTATCAGGGTTCAGAGAGTCATTTTAAGCCAAAATTTTCTTTATAGCAGGCCACATCACTAGCCATACATTTTAGGCCAATCAAATGGTTTGGAAGAGGGATCCTGGAAAGTGCAGCGCTGTAGTTAGTGCAGGGAGGGGACATCCCAGAGCAGAGGCAGCCAGGTTCGCTAGAGGGAGACCGGGGTTCGGATGGCCTTGCGGCTCGGATCGCGACCAGGATCGAGCATGGCCGGTGCCAAAGGTGGTCTAGCCGCCGCCGCCGCCGCCGCACACCGATCCGACCAAAGGTAATGTAGTACTCCGAACCAGCACACATTCACTACTCATCTCTAGTTGCTAAGTTCTGTTGGTTTCTGGGCGGTGTAGAATGTAGCGACGGCTGTGAATGCAATAATGGGGAAGCTGGGGCTGCAGGCGCCACCGACGTGGAACATCAGTGGAAACCCCTGCAGTGGCACCACGATGGATGATACCCCGCTGGACAACAACTCCAACTTCAACCCGGCCATCAAAATGGGCACCCTCTGCCATATGTCACCAGGTTGTATGATCGAAACTTTCTTTCCTTGTATTTTTATCAATGGGAGAAGATGACTATTTCCTGTGTATGTTCTTGGATGGAGCAGGGAAATGAACTTGCTGGACGCGGCTGGCACCATCCCGTAAGAACTGCATAACCTCACTCACCTCATCAAACTGTACGTGTTGTCCACATCTGGGCACAAGAGTGTCCGCTAAACGATGCCAAGCTAAAAGCCACCCGCTTTGATTAGCCAGATATGTTGGCTCAATTAGATTACTTGCATGCATAGTGTGTTTGATGAAATTTGTTTTTTGATTAAATATGAGCATACAATGAGTTCACTATTATTTCATATCAATATATCTCAGACTTTTAATCCATGTGAAGTTCTGATAAGAACTCATTTGTTCCATGCATCATAAATACGTTTTCATTAACTAAAACTTTATAGAAATAGTTCTTCCAATCTTTTCAATTGAAGAAGGTTATTTAATGTTTTTAGTCCCTAGATGCACCTAAAGCATGTATTATAACGGTTTCTCTTCCACATAAGGAACGTATACTCTAACAAGCTCACAGGAACAAGCAGAGCGAGGTTTGAATTGTTTGTAGCTCTTCAGGCCTCATTATGAATATATTGTGCTGTAAAACTAACTTAATTTTGACTATTTTCTAGGCAGCTTGGCAATCATGCGAAACATTTACTCTCTGATGATAGTCAAAATGCCAGTTGCGGCACCAACACAGAAAACTTTGTGTTTCCGTCTCGACATGTTTCATTACATAGACTAATAGGGAGCAGCAAAACATTTTAAATCAAGTCAGGCAAGCAACATGGGTTGAACATCTGCTATGAAGGTAACTGTCACTCGTTTCACAATTCATTTTTTTACTGTTATATATAAATTATTATGGCCTACCATGGATAAAAGTGAAGATTCCTCTAAAGTTTCCCTAAAATGCATGTCATGGGCTGCTTGCATATTTGATCCAAAATTATCTTTAATTAATGTCATGGACTATTATGTGCCAACCCCTAATAAAAGAATCTGATCCGAAATTATGTTGTGTACAATATCTTAAAAACTCTTTGGAATTGATAAGTAAAAAAGTTATTTGTTCAGGAAAAGCATACCAGGTCTGGTTAGGGAGGCTACATTTAATCATAAACTTGTTCATTTGCTAATAAAGTTATTTGTCACTGCCACAATGGTTGGCAGAATTAAAATCTGACTAGGAGATTGCATATGGAGCTAGGGTGATTGCATTTGTCTCTTCCTGGAAACTAATCAGCTATACCACATCCAAGATTAGGAGATTAAATAAGGAGCTAAGCTGAAGTTTTACCGTTCATCCTGTAAATTTGTTTCTTGTCTTAGGCTGATAATACATCATTGTTTGGTTTATACTAGGTTACTTGGAAAGTTGGTCTTCCTCTTTCCAAATACTAGATGATAAGATAATGGGACTGCTATCTCTAATTCCTTTATGGCATATATATATTACACTGAACATATTTAGGGCCAAAGTAGATGATTTATTTTGATATATAACTTGAAGGCCCTTATCTTGGTTCCTCTTAATGCATATAAACTACTCCCTCCGTCTCATAATATAAGAGCATTTTTTACACTAGTGTAGTGTCAAAAACGTTCTTACATCATGGGACGTAGGGAGTAATATCAAGTGAAAATGATGCTTCTTTGGTTGAATGTCTACAAGTTTCTGAACTGAATATAGAAATTTGACAATGTACTTTTTTGTATTTTTCAGTGAGGAAGTGAGTGTTGTGTTCATGACTAACGATGAAGCTATGCATGCTTCAAAACAAAATATTTGTTTTTGTGTCATCAAGATTGTACCAAATATACTAATAATCAATATGCAATTTTGGGCAAGGCTAAATGTTGTTAAAATAAATATAAATGATACCATACATGCGATTTGAATTTGGAAATGAAGCAGCAGAGCTTACTCAAGTTTCAGTTTTCTTCAGCTTTGTACTTGCAGCCAGAAATTGATGGTGTTACAAAAAATAGCCTCAAGCTTTTTGGACTACTTGCTTCTGTATAAAATTTTGGTCAAAGCTTAAATTATTATATTTTAAGGTTGTAAAGGATGTATGTTTTGTCTTCTAAGACTAAAGATTGTAAATTCAGTGCTCGTCGTACCAATATCGTTCTCCTTGCAGGTGATTCTAGAAACTATATTATCAATTCAGTGCTACTTCAAATCTGACTTATGATATGTCCTCGTATATGTCCGGACTGAAATATGAGTGTCTTGGTCCTTCTTATATTTTTTTCTGTTATGATCTCCGTTAGCCTCTTTTCCACCCATAGTCTCGAGGTCCAAAGGATATGTTGTTTTTGATGTGATTTGATGGATGAGTAAATAAAAGTTAACCTCATTGTGTGGTTGCATGATGTGGTATACAAGATCCATCTTTGTTAGCTTTATGGGGCATACTAATAAGAAAGCTGACAAAAGAAAGATCTCATTTAAAAATTAAAATATGCAAGTAACACCATTATTAGCTTTTCAGTATTCTTAGAGCATCTACAGCGCCGGATTCCTCAAATTGATCGGGCGGACGCGAGGATCACTGACCGGGTAGGAGAGAGGATCACTGACCGGGTAGGAGAGATCAGAAAAAATTGACCTACTCGGGTGATTTAAACTGCCCTTAAACACCCGGGCTGCCTGGCAGCCCTCATATCCATCGCATAGATGGGATGAGTATGAGGAGTGCTCGGTCAGCGGTCATGCGTCCGCCACATAGGATTGGGTCCATCATAGAGCATATTTTTTTTTCTCTCTCTCTCCCCTTCTTCCTCAATCACATGCATGTGACCGGACATATAAGGAAAAAGTGAGACATAACTATGTGAACGGAAAATAGGGAGTCAGAATGGAGAAGCCCGGTCACTGACCGAGTCTGTCCGTGAATGTTTGAGGGGTGAACTTTGCTCATCATGGCTGAAGATGCTCTCGTTCCTTATTAGTACAAGTAAAGATGAAAAGAATGCCTTGCATGAGTTTTAGTTCTGAATTTGAGTCTAATAAGATTGTCTTAGTTTTACCATGTTAGGGATTGCATTGCAGCAGGCCATAAATTGAACCAGAAAAACCAACATGCATAACTATGCTTAGATTAGGAATTCAACCAGCCACCCTTTTGTATGTAGACAAGATTAGAGCACAGATGGAGGAGGCAATTAAGCCGCTTCGCGAGGTTGCTGACTCCTTGCAAGGTTGGATGGTGCGTATTGGAAGCTTTCTGGAGCGCGCAGAGGCTGCTCTGCAAAGGTTCCCTCTTGCACAGGCTCCCGTGGTTGAGTCTTCTGTTGACTTCATGGATGAGGCGGGTGTGGAGCTCTTTGGTAGCTTCTCGCCCCGTGTTGGGTCTAGTTCGATGCACCTTGTGTTGCCGGACTCCGTGGGTGAGGCATCCGCTGAGGTTGTGTCTCCGGTGCTGCAGATCATGCCCGAGTTGCAAGTGTTGTGTGAGGAACATGTTTCGCCTATGTCGATGGAGCAGCTCAAGTTGGACTCTCTCCCGGCTTTGAAGGTGGACCGTGTGTCCTCACCACCCCCCGTGGAGCCTTGTCAGGCTTCGGAGGTGGACCTGGTGCCCTCACCACCACCCGTGGATCCTTGTCAGGGGTTAGGCAACCTACCTCTCAGCATCGTGGAGCACAGAGTTTTATATGTTGCTGCCCTTCCCTCGTCTGCAACCGTCGCGCAGGTGATGCCTGTGAGTGGCATGACCATTGAGCCACTTGTGTTGGCACCTACTCCAAATCCAAATGCTCTTTTCGCGAAGGAACTTTGTGATTTACTAGCCAGCGTGGAGGTTGCTAGACCTGGTTTGGGCAGGTCAATTGCTTGCCTTCTGACGGGGACGCCAATAAGGGGCAAACAAAAAAAGGTGGGCAAAGGCAAAAATGATGCCAAAAGCAAGGTGTCTATGGCTGCTTGATGGATGATCTTCGGTCTCTCAGCTTGTCCTCTTTATTTGGGTTGTCTTTGTGGGTTGGGAGGTGCTTGATGTCTTGTGTCGAGGTGCTCTTGTGGGGAGTCACTAGGCGTAGTAGCAATGCAGGGGTTTGTGGATGTTGTGTATTTGAAGAGTTTGGCAGGCTGCATGTGCGGTTGTGGGGTTTCATGTCGTGGGAGTAGTTTGTTCGTGCTTTGTTTGTACTGGTTTTCGCCCGGTTTTCCATAAATTAACTGGGCAATTCTCTTCTTCTTAGTTAATCGATGAGGCAAAACTTTTGCCTCCGTTTCGAAAAAAAAAGATTAGAGCACAGAAGAGTGCTTCATGAGGCGCGCAACGGCGCGCCCCAGCCTCTAGTGGAGAATCAACCATCCCTCTGTTGTCAGATTCGACACCAAGACACGTCAGCTTGTGCTTGTGCAGAGCATCAACAGATTTGCGATATTCGTTGGCCACCGGAGGTGCCTGGCTGTGGATGCCGATAAGTACCCGGGCATCGAGGCAAACTGCGTCTACTACACTCAGCATACGGGTTCGTCAGCTTGCATATACAGGTGTAACATTAGTGACAGGAAAGCGGGGAGGATCTCTCAAGCCGTTGATTTCGTGAAGCGGGACAAGCAGTTTGTCCGTCCTTTCACGATCATCCACATTCTCTCCAGTTACACCATCAATATCCCGGATTCACAACTGGCCTTGCAATACATGCTATAAGGCGCTGGTCGAAGAGCGACATGGCTATGCTTTGCTAAGTAGTTTTTCTATCTAATCTTTTGCTTTTTATTCATTCACTAATTGCTATCTTTTCCCCCCTAAAATTATACCACTTTATTCATTCATAATCAGGGTTACATCATTAATAAGAGGAGGTACAATAGAGGGGGGTGGGTCATCTAACCATGTACGAGGATCATGAATTTTCGCCAAGAACGCCAACTGGTGAGCTACAGTATTTGCTTCTCTGTATTCATGGACAAATTCCACTTTGTTAAATTCTCTTGAGAGGAAGTAACAATCACTGAAGATTGCCGCTGCAACCCCTGCTGAATGGACCTCATCTTGCATTGCCCAAATGACATCCATGCTATCTGAGGGTGATCCTGGTGCAGCCCAGGGGTTCAGCAAACATCAATCCTTCTTTTAAGTGCGATAACCGATAATGCTTCCGCCGAAAAACCATCAAGCACCGAGTCTACTTTGAATTTTTGTGCTCCCATGAACCTTCCTTTGTTAACTTGGTTCTCAGTTTACTACCCCAGTAGTGCCGTAAAACTATCCTCATCGAAGCAGGCGTCCACATTGATTTTGACAACATACACCTATTGTGCTAAGGCCATCTTTTACCTGTGTATCCACTTCTTGGTTAAGCAACGGCTAGAGTATCCAAGAAACATGTCGATTCTAGGTTAGATCACCCGTAAGAAAAATGGAAGGACGTGTATAGTGTGTATCAGTGTTTGCTTAACGGATAGCTTTTGGCACGGCAGTCTTAGTTTTGTGGCCTTCTTCATTGCATATGGACCATATAAACACGCGTGTTGGACAGCTCCTGGCCCTGTGCCCTTCCTGACCACAGCTAACACATCGAACAACCGATGCCGGCTTCATTTCTGATGATTGTTTAGCAGTATCAGGGTTCTGTTCTTCCAATATTTTGGACATGTTGGAGAGGGTATAGCTATAGTGCTGCTCTCTTCAAATTCTTTGGCTAGGTCGGGCAATGTTGATCTGCTTTTTTTAGGACAGTAAAAGGCAACATGGCCTTCTTAACAGGCGGTTGGGGCCCTCACCATTTCGCCCCCCTTAACTGGCGGGGTCGTGCGCACTGCAGGCGCGCGGGGGCTACTGTCGGGCCTGTGGGACTGGGGTGCCCAGATCCGTCTGCCTGCTGGCCAGAGCGCAGCGCATGTCCTGGGCCCAACGGACGGCCCACCACGGAGGGTCATGAACAAGACCCTCGTGAGGCCCCTGCCTCACGAGGTACACGTCGGCGACGCCTCAGGAGCCTCGAGGCAGCCTCTGGAGGCGCTCAGGTCAGGACCCATCGAGCCTGATCACGCGGTCCAGAGTCTTCACGTCGGTGATGGGTGCGGCGACAGGCCTCGCCAGTGGCTGTGCTAGTAGGCGCGGATGATGAGGCTTTCCTCTTTTGTGCTAAGGGAGCAAGTTCCCGAAGCAATCCCCAAAGGTTGCGCGATCGGTGCAAGATGACCAAGACGACGGGCACGCCAGGGAGGATGTCATTTCCGAGCCCACCAGCATGTCACAACAGGAGGCTTTTGCAGGCGAAGACCATCTTTAGTCAGGATAAGCTGGAACCCTGTTCCCCTTGAAACTAGTCGTTGCGGCAACCCTTCCCGCCTTTTGTTTTCGGGGGAAGAAGACCAGAGGCAGTATAAGTAGAAGGCAAGGTGCTGCCATAGGGGAGGGGGCTTGATTTTCTCACACTTGTACTCTTCCTCGCCAAGCAATGCCAGACACGTAGGACTAGGGTCTTACACCGCGAGGTGGCCCGAGCCTGGGTAACTCTCGTGTTCGTGGTTCTTCTTACTTAGTTCGCGCTTGACGCAACGTCGCCCTGTGATTGAAAGAGTAGGGTAGGGCGGAAGGAGCAAGCGCACCCCAGAGTTTGAACCTCTTGGGTCCCCGGAGCCCTGATTCCAACACCATCCTTGTCTAGTCCTTGACAGCGCGGGGAACTCCGGGGAAAACCCTAGATCTCCTTGGGATGGAGTGATGGCGGTACTTTTGCGTCGTAGTCCCTCTTCAGGGGATCGTTTTGGAGTTTGCTCCGGTTGAAGGGACCAGCGACGCCGGCAGCGTACGCCCGATGGCGCAACTGCCGATGAAAATCACGCCGACTATGGTCGTGGTGGACGACGGCGGCGTCTTTGATGTCGTTTCCTTGTCGAGGCATCGTCGTTGCACTCTGCCTCATCAGGCTCGGGATGCTCCGGGGGAAACCGTAGATCTGGGTCTCCCAGATCCGACGATGATGGCGTTCTCAGCATCGCTTTCCCTCCTGGGGGCATAGTTTTGGAGCAAGTGATGGCTGGAGGTGACAAGAGGAGGAGCGGTCTTACATCTACCGCAAGGCCAACGACAGATCATGGCGGCATGGAACTGCGGAGTTTTGGCGATGGGCGCGTGTGGACGGACAAGCGCGGGATGGTGACGTTGTCTCACGTCATGGTGGCGTCGACGACAGGTCTCGCAAGGTTGGTGTGTCAGTACCGGCTCTGGAGATGGATCAGTGGTTGGCGATGGGGGCAGCCTCTGAGAGTGCGCCGGACCGGCGTGTGACCCAGTCCAGGCATTGTGGCTTGGTTTTGGCATTCGGCTTTAGATGTTAGGATTTGGTGCGATGTTTATTTGGTATTAGGCTCAGACATTTGGCACCCCTTCATCAAGGGGATAGGAGTAGCGACAGGTGTGTTGTCAAGATGATGCCTTTAGGCATACTGATGTATTACTTTGTAAGGTATTTGTAAGGTATCTGATGTATTACTACCGTCGACCCACTCGTATTGCTCTAGGGGAAACCCTAGGATCTGGTGTTCCAGACCGGACGATGGCGACACTGCGGTGTCGTTTCTCTCTTGGGAGCGTCGTTTTGTGGAGCAGCGTTGGAAGTCAGAGGTAGGAGGTGGAGCGGCTTCGTCTTGCACGGAGCTTCGGTGGAGATGTCAAGTCATGCCTGAAGAGGGAGCGGTGGCAGTTGGCGGCGGCGGCCTCTGAGAGCACGCCGGACCAGTGTGTGCCCCAGACCCGGCAAGTGGCTAGGTCGGGGTCTCAGGTCTTAGATGTTAGGCTTGGCTGCGATGTCTGTTTGGTATTAGGCCCAGGCTATCTGCGCCCCTTCATCAACGGGATAGGTGTAGCGACAGTTTGTTGCTTAGACGGCGGCTTTAGTTTTACTGTTGTATGACTTTGTAAGGTCTTGTGAGAATAATTAATAAAGTGGCCGTATGCATCGCCTAGATGCAGAGGCCGGGGGTCATCCTCCTTTTCTAAAAATAAAAAATTTGTAAGGTATCTGTGAAAAATCAATAAAATGGCTGCATACATAAAGCAGAGACCAGGGTATATCCTCCTTTTCAAAAAAAAGAGAGAGAAGAACATAATTGCAAAGATATGCATATCAGTTATGGTGTCCTGTGGGGAAGATGAGGGACATCGAAGCGACGGCCGCAGTTCTCTGCTCGAGATCGAACGTCTCCACTCTCTTCACACGAGCGTCTCCTCTTGAAGCCTACCTTTCCTTCTTAATATCTTTTGTGATAATGTGATTAGTCAGCTGTTCACACTTTGGTTTCCACCCCAAACCCAGTTATGGCTTCATTTCTTGTAATCGTTTGTACGACTTTGTTTCGTCTGACCTTCTTTGACTTTATATTAATTTAAAGCCAGGTTTATCAAAAAATAAATAGATAGCGCATGCATCAACCTCCACGCCATCGCATGGTAAGATAACCTTTTTGTTCTTCGAAAGTAGGATAACAAGGGGCCTCTGTATCTATAAATGCACACAGGCTTATTACCGTAAGACAATCTTGCACGCATGTGCTAAAATGATTTTCCGATTAAATAAACAATTCAGGAAATGTTCTCAAGAAAGAATAAAAAGGAACCAAAGGACGACCGCAAGTACAATAGATAAAGAAAAATATATCAAATGGGGATATACATCTGCAAGAAAACAAGGGAGAAATAAGCACGTCGATCTCTGCGTTTTGGTCAACCGGATCTGCAAGATAGGCCGGTGGCGTTCTACACAACATCAACATATTATAGTGTTCTTGTGTTGCACGAGGCAGCTAGCTCAGGCCCGGCTTCCAATTAATTTGTAACCGCCTGTCCCCCTCGTCCAGCAGCGCAGGCTTGATCGAGCTGTGCTTTCTCCGCATTAAGTACGATGGATGTCCTTCTAGTTTGGAGATCGTCGTCCTTTAATTTCGACCTCCTCATTAAGTTTGATGCACCTCTTCTTCATCCTCCCTTCCACCGGGTTTCTCGGCTGGCAGCTGCGCGCCATGAACTCCACTCTGTTCATCATCGGCGTCATAGGTATGCGCATGCATGCTTGAGTCTCTCTCTCTCACACACACGCGTGCACGCACGCACACATGCACGCACGCACGCACACACACACGCACACGTTTCTTTTTCTTTGTTCTTTGTTGTTTTACCATGGAGCTTCTTTGGGTTTTGCAGGGAACATCATCTCGGTTCTGGTCTTCGTTTCTCCCATGTAAGAGCATCCGATCATGCATGCACATTTGCAGAAGCATTCGTTTTGTTTTTGTTTTTTCCTTCTTTTTTCGAGGAGGATCAACCATCGGTTTTTGTTTCTGTTGTTGCTTACATGCATGGCTGATTGTTGTTGTTGCTTACATAAATGGCTCTACTATGGCATTCTGCAAATGTGCAGCCCGACATTCTGGAGGATTGTGAAGAGCAGGTCGACGGAGGACTTTGAGGCGGCGCCATACGTCCTCACGTTGCTCAACACGCTGCTATGGCTCTACTATGGCCTCACCAAGCCCGATGGCCTGCTCATCGCCACCGTCAACGGCTTTGGAGCCGTCATGGAGACCATCTACATCGCGCTTTTCCTCGTCTACGCCGTTGACAATGCCAAAAGGGTATGTGAGGCCACACTCCACGGTCTAACAAATAAAATCCATTTTGTATCTCGAGACGGCAATTTATTCCTGAATTTGTGCTACCGGAGGCAGGAGTATTTTTTCCCCATTGAGAGAACTATAGGAATAGCTTCCCCATTAAGAGGACTAGCTCATCTTGACCGAGTTAGTTATATGTTTCCCCATTAAGGGACCAAGAAGGGTGTTCAAGTAATTTCATACCCTGAAATATTTCATTACTGGCTATCTTTACTCGCAACATATCTTTCATATTGATTGTTTCTGTTGAGTCGCATTCTTTCCCTTTAATTCTGCCCACTTATTTCGTGCCATATTTCAGTTGCGTTAATGTGGTTATTTTTTGACCATTTCTCAAGCTACTTTAAGAGTGTTGCCCTTTACAGGTTAAAACCGCGAAGTTGGTGGCAGCTCTGGACATCGGTTTTTTCGGGGTTGTGTTTGCGGCCACAACATTCGCCATTGGTGGGCTTGACATGAAAATCATGGTTATTGGATTGATATGTGCTTGCCTTAGCGTGTTCATGTACGGGTCCCCACTCGCTGCCGTGGTAAGGCCATTACACCAATTGGTCATCGGTTTTGCTTAACTTTTTAGGATTTATGTATATTTTGTTAAGGTGCTTTTTATAGGAATCTTTTATGCTTCTTTTGTTGTTTCGGTAACGTACCTGGCAAAGGGAGGCCTTGAGAGATAATTATACAACTGTTTAATAATTGAATCCTAGCAAATATTTTCCTCCCATACACTTAAATGAAAAATAATTGTTTAATAATTGAATCCTAGCAATAACTCGCTTTTGTAAGAATGATAGGAGTGAAACCTTTCCATTTGAAGGAGTATTGGGTGCAATCTTCCCTAGATAGAACAAACACACATGAACATCTGATTTGAAGTTGTATAGTACTGCAAAATCTATAGCATTAAAGGCATCTATCGAATACGCATCCAATGGCATATTTTCGTGTTATATAACTTATGTCTTGTTAGTATCAAATTTGTGATCAATTTGAGGTGGCCTTAATTATATATATATATCTGGACAGGGTGAGGGTAGCAAAAAGTAAAGGTATTGATGACCCTCAATAAAACTATAATACAGTACAGATTACGGAATATACAACAAATAACATCTATTAAAATGGGATCCTTTGTTATGCAATTTGGACTTTATTAGACGTGGAAAGTACTACCGGATCATCTCTAATCAAGTACTTTTTTTAACACAGTACTCTAATCATATACTAGTACACATATACATACACATCGTGGGACAGCCATTTCGTTGGGATACGCAAGGTTTGGGTCAAGCAATACAGTTTCCACTAGCTAGCACTTTCTTGTACGGTATGTGTACACCTTGCGTCCAGACAAGAGATATGCGTTGGTCAACTTATTCATCTGCATTTTTTTTTAACTTTATTCATCTGCATTTTTTTTATTTTTTTTCGAGCAACCGGCAGGAGCTCTGCCTTTTCATTAAGAAGAAGGGAATTGACCAGTTTATAAGGCAAACTGACCGAAAACCGATACATCTGCGATACACGCACACGCCAGCCCCGAGGCTACGCACCACTCGAGTCGACGACACTGTCACCCAAGTGACTAGAGACGACACCCTACAACAGAACACAGGGTTCCAGAGCCGCCACTCCGACATCCACACCGGCCCCGAGGCCACGCACCAGCCTAGTCGATGGCTCCGCCGCCCTAGAGGCCAAAGCCAACACCCTACGCACACGAAATCTTCGGCGCCGCCGCACCGACTTCCACACCGGCCCCGAGGCCGCGAACCCCCCTAGTCGATGACCATGTTGCCCTGGCGACCAAAGCCAAACACCACACGTAGGAGAAACCCGGAGCCGCCGCTCCGACTTCCACGCCAGCCCCGAGGCCGCGCACTCGCCTAGCTGATGACGAAGTTGCAAAGCCACAGAGCCACCGGCAGAAGATGAAGGACCGGACCTCCAAAGGCGTCGCCCCCAAGAGGGAAGCAACGAGGAACGCCGCCGACGCCCACTTCGGCCAAGGCCGAAGTTTGGGTTTTCACCCAAAGAGCCCGTGGCTGAGATGGAGCGGGTGGTGAAGGGGCTCCACGACGCCGCCTCCAACAAGGGAACGACGTCCTAGGACGCCGTCGACGCCGGCATCGACCGAGGTCGAGCAAGGCTTTCACCCGGAGCTCACCATACCCATCTTCACCACAGCCAATCACCACCGACGACGGCCAAGCACTCTACACCGCTCGCCACCGCCAACCACCTCTCACACGGCCAGCAAAACCACCACGGCACCACGCGCCGTGCTGGCAGCCCCGCACCCACCGCCAAGAGCGGCGCCGCCGCGCCGCCATCCTCCACCTCGCCACCACAGCCAAAAACGCGCCACCGCACCGCCCGCTGCCAGCCGAACTCGAGGCTGACCACCACACACCAGATCCGGGGCAGCCTCGCCCGGATCCGCACCCCGGACGCCGCCGGGACCTGCCGAAGAAGCACCAGGAAGCTCAGCGCCGCCCGCTGCCAGCCTAAGACCGGCAGACCACCACACACCAGATCCGCGGGAGCCCCGCCCGGATCCGTGCCCCGGACGCCACCGGGACCAGCCGCACCTCCACCCGCCACCAGCACCACCGGCCACCACCAAATACATATAGATCTAGTAAACCTGCACGGATATGATAGACATGTAAGTCGTTTTAAAGAAAAACATGGTGGACACACGATTGAGATGCAGAATATATGCGCCACATTACATTATACAAAGCATGGATGGCATGTTGAATTTTGTATTCCTTTTTTGTGAGGAGATCTCATTTGAGTCGTTTGATTGGACGCCAAACTGCTATTTTGGAGGAAACAGCCAACCAACACACTGGCTGTCTGACCGATCGATATCTTGGTGCTGCATCGTATCGTATCATTGGGGATATTTGTTAATTATAATTGGGGTTACAATACTATATTACAGTAGTACACCTATTAATTGCTTAATTAAGCTCATAGCTACGTGCTGATCACTATCTAAACCAATTGAGAACAAGTCAGAAACACGTACTCTACGTTCTAATTGCACTGTCACGCGTGAATGAATGGACGAATGGACGAGGCGTATACAGCACTACTGTACTCATCATGTTAATTACGTGTGCGAGTTGGCCGAGATCTTGATTGAAAAGGCGGGCTGTTATAGTGGGCATAGTTAGAGCATGATTAATAATATAGCCAGCTGCTGGCTATATGATGTTGCCATGTCACATATAGCCAAACTTGTAGCCAACAAATACAATAGCTTGATATAAATATGTACTACTTTGTTGATACATGGCCCACCCCACTCTCTCACAAAGTACCTAGGAGCACGTGCTGCAGCCGGCTGTTAACTAGTAGCCCGCTTCTCTTCTCTCTCCTCTTCTCTCTCTTCCAAGTAAGCAAAAATATAATATTTAATGTCTTACAGCCCGCCTACATCACCTTATTGTACTTGCTCTTAATTATCAGTTCCACGTCGCTTTGGATGGATGGAGTTGTGCTGCGCCTGCGTTGCTGTTACATTAATTAATTTCTTGTTTCAAAAGAAGTTTAACTAATTTCTCTCAACCGTCGAACTGCACATGAAAATCTTTGTCAATTTGTGGCGGGAACAGAGAAGGGTGATCTCCTCAAGGAGCGTGGAGTACATGCCCTTCTTCCTCTCATTCTTCCTCTTCCTCAACGGAGGGGTGTGGGCCACGTATGCCATACTCGACAAAGATGTCTTCCTCGGGGTAAGATAAGAAGCACTTACATGTCTTACAGGGGTACTTAATTAGGTTACTGAAAACGGCATAATGTTAAGGGATCCCTAATGTTAATGATGTTTCTACTTGCACATGCAGGTCCCAAATGGAATAGGCTGCTTCTTGGGAGGCATCCAGCTAGTTATCTATGCAATATACAGGAACAATAAGGCTGGCTCTCAGTCTCATGGCAGTGACGAAGCACCATACGATGCTTCGACATCTCTTCTGTCCTCCGATACCGGCAGACATGGCCAGAACGATGTATCCGCTCGTGTTTAGTGGTTTTGGATGATGTGCCAAAATATAGTGTTGTAGTGATTGTGTAAAATTATGTATTTTTTCGTAGAGTCAAGTCCAATTTTTACCTCCCTACTTGATATTTTTAAACCTAGTTGATTACCCAATTTATCAATTTTCATGGGATTACTCCACTTAACAAAAGTTTCGTAAGTTTGTATCACAATTAGCGAAAGTTTTGCTAGTTTTTGCCTCATTAAAATTTGAATTTCAAGAGTGATCTGCTAAGTGGGCATCGGCCCTTTGGTATATGATGTGACACATTGCATTGTTCCTTCGTGTATATTTCTCCCCGCCCATGGATCGATTCGCGTCCTAAGAGTATGGTTAATAATATAGCCAGCTGCTGGCTATATGATGTTGCCATGTCACATATAGCCAAGCTTATAGCCAACAAGTACAATAGCTAGATATAAATATGTACTACTTTGTTGATACATGGCCCACCTCACTCTCTCACAAAGTACCTAGGAGCACGTGCTGCAGCCGGCTGTTAACTAGTAGTCCGCTTCTCTTCTCTCTCCTCTTCTCTCTCTTCCAAGTAAGCAAAAATATAATATTTAATGTCTTACAGCCCGCCTACATCACCTTATTGTACTTGCTCTAAGCTATGATATACTAATCCCAAACACCCGCATGCAGCTGTTTAGCGGAACCACATAGAAGAAAAAACAGAAAACAAAAAGGGAAACGTTTTTATCCGGCTGGCTGGCTGAAACTTCAGCCGGTCGCACTGGCACCGCACGATCAAGCACGATCATGCGCTTCACAATTTTTGTTTGTTTGTAAACCTTATCCTCTCACGAATCGTGCTCCACCTCTCTTTTTTCGTCTTCATCAAAACCACTTCTGCCTTCTGATACGTCCAAAACGTATCTATAATTTCTGGTTGCTCCATGTCACTTTTGGGTGATATTGCTATGATATTCATACACTTCCATACACTTTTGATCATATTTGGACTAACTTACTAATCCAGTGCACCCCAGTGCCAGTTTCTGTTTTCGGCTGTTTTTGTATTTCAGGTTTTCACGTTTCGAGAACTGCCCAGAAAAATCCAGAAAAATTATATAAAAAATCAGCGATCCGGAAACAACACTGCGTCCGAAGGGCAGCCTGGGGGGGGGGCACCAGGGCTCCAGGCGCCCTGGCGGCGCCCCCCCCTGGGCCACGCCGGGGGGGCGCCTGGGCCCCCCGAGGCACCCCCAATGCCCTACTTTGGCATATATTTAAAGGACCTTCCGAAACCCTCAGCAAAGAACTTCTTTTCGCGATCCCATCTCTGTTCCGCCGCCGCCGCCGCTTCCAAGATCGGGAGCACCAGGAGAACTCTTCTCGGCACCCTGCCGGAGGGGAGGATCACCACCGGGAGCTTCTCCACCACCATGGACGCCTCCCGGATGACTCGTGAGTAGTCTCCCTTGGACCATGAGTCCATGACCAGTAGCTATGTGATGTTCTCCTCCCGTTCTTGTGCTTCACTAATTAGTCCTCGTGAGCTGCCCTACATGATCGAGGCACCTATGTAATCCTTGTGCTGTTGCTATGTTGAGTTTGCTGGGATCCGATGGATTATGAGATTATGTTCAGATTGATCTTGAGTAATATATTTGATTCACCTCTTTTATATTTTAGTTCATAAGTAATTCTTGCATGTTCTCTGTTGTTATTTATTGCTTTGGCCGAGTAATAGGTAGTGACTCCAAGAGGGAACGTTATGCTCGATTGTGGGTTCATGCCCCTCGATGACTAGCTTGAGTGACAGAAACATGAGTCTAGGGGATGTGCTGTTGCCACAAGGGGGAAAACAACGGTGCTTGTGCCCGCGGGTGCAAGGATTGTTTACTTTACGCAAAGTTCTTTTAATGCAGTTGTCTGTTGCATTGAGTTTACACTATGGGTGGGACTAGCAACTTAATACCAGCGAGATGCTCCGGATAGATATCTCAAGGTGGATGATTAGTAGTAGATATTGATGGATTTCGGTCTACTTACTTTGGCGTACCGCCCATGCTTTGAACCTCAACCTTTCTTGCAATGTAGTCAACATTGGTTTGCGTTCGTGGTCCTATCAATTGCCCAGCTGTAATTTGTTTACCTCACTTAGCTGTTTTATCGTCTTTTGGGAGAGAGACATCACTAGTGAACATCATGAGACTCCGGTCCATATTACCATCATTGATCACATCCACTATTTACTTTCGTTATTACTTACTATTGCAAAAACTATCTATCACTACTATCATTGCTTTTAACCCTTTGTGAACTACAAGGCCGGAGAGATTGACAACCTCTCTGTACTCGTTGGGAGCAAAGTTATTTGTATCTGTGTGCAGGTCCACGTTGATTGCTACTAATCTGGCGCCGTAGCAATTGACACCTACTTGTTGAACCTAGGAGTCTCTGGGGAATCGATCCTTGGCATCTTTGCTAGGGGAAAACACTTCTACTTACTGCATCTTACACCTTCCACTTGGGGTAACCAACGAGGGGTTCGAGGCCCATCAAGGAGTATTTTCTGGCGCCGTTGCCGGGGACTCCACTCTTCAGGATAGGGGAGTTGCATGCTATCTTTTACCTTTGCTTTTTAGTCTTGTTAGTTTACCTTTCATTTTTGCTTTCAGTACCTTTTATCAAAAATCACAAAAATAGTTATCTTGCTTGCTTGCTACTATGGGTTCCACCGAGAACACCAAGTTGTGTGACTTCACTAGTCACAACAACGATGACTTTATCAGCACACCTATCACTACACCTGCCACTTCAGCACCTTCATATGAAATTAAACCTGCTTTACTGAACTTAGTCATGAAAGAACAATTCTCCGGTGCTGGAGATGATGCTGCTTTACACTTGAACTGTTGGGGAACGTAGTATTTTAAAATTTTCCTACGATCACGCAAGATCTATCTACCAGATGTATAGCAACGAGAGGGGAGAGTGTGTCTACGTACCCTCGTAGACCGGGAGCGGAAGCGTCAAGTGACGCGGTTGATGTTGTCGAACTTCTTCGCGATCCAACCGATCAAGCACCGAACGTACGGCACCTCCGCGTTCAGCACACGTTCAGCTTGATGACGTCCCACGAGCTCTTGATCCAGTTGAGCTTCACAGAAGAGTTTCGTCAGCACGACGGCGTGGTGACGGATATGATGTGTTCACCGGCGCAGGGCTTCGCCTAAGCTCCGCGACGGTACGACCGAGGTGTGATTCTGTGGAGGGGGGCACCGCACACGGCTAAACAATTCAACTTGTGTGTCTTTGGGTGCCCCCCTGCCCCCGTATATAAAGGAGCAAGGGAGGAGGGGCCGGCCACCTCCTATGGTGCGGCTAGGGAGGGGACTCCTACTAGGAATAGGATTGCAATCCTATTCCTAGTAGGATTCACCGGAAGGAAGAAGGGGGAAAGGATTAGGAGAGGTGGCGCCCCCCCCAATCCTAGTCCAACTAGGATTCCTAGGTGGGGGCGCCGGCCAGCCCTATGGGCTGCCTCTCTCTCACCCTTTAGGCCCACTATGGACCATTCCCTCTCGTAGGGGGTTCCGGTAACCCCCTCCGGCATTCCCGATAAATCCAAAACTTTTCCGGTATACTTCCGGTGTCCGAATATAGCCGTCCAATATATCAATCTTTATGTCTCGGACATTCCGAGACTCCTCGTCATGTCCGTGATCTCATCCGGGACTCCGAACTACCTTCGGTACATCAATACTCAAAAACTCATAATACCGATCGTCATCAAACGTTAAGCGTGCGGACCCTACGGGTTCGAGAACTATGTAGACATGACCGAGACTCATCTCTGGTCAATAACCAATAGCGGAACCTGGATGTTCATATTGGCTCCTACATATTCTACGAAGATCTTTTATCGGTCAGAACCGCATAACAACATACGTTGTTCCTTTTGTCAAACGGTATGTTACTTGCCCGAGATTCGATCGTCGGTATCTTTATACCTAGTTCAATCTCGTTTACCGGCAAGTCTCTTTACTCGTTCCGTAACACATCATCTCGTGACTAACTCATTAGTCTTTTGCTTGCAAGGCTTATTGTGATGTGTGTTACCGAGAGGGCCCAGAGATACCTCTCCGACACTCGGAGTGACAAATCCTAATCTTGATCTATGCCAACACCACGAATACTTTCGGAGACACTTGTAGAGCATCTTTATGATCACCCAGTTACGTTGTGACGTTTGATAGCACACAAGGTGTTCCTACGGTATTCGGTAGTTGCATAATCTCATAGTCATAGGAACATGTATAAGTCATGAAGAAAGCAATAGCAGTTAAACTAAACGATCATAGTGCTATGCTAACGGATGGGTCTTGTCCATCACATCATTCTCCTAATGATGTGATCCCGTTGATCAAATGACAACTCATGTCTATGGCTAGGAAACATAACCATCTTTGATCAATGAGCTAGTCTAGTAGAGGCATACTAGGGACATATTGTTTTGTCTATGTATCCACACATGTACTAAGTTTCCGGTTAATACAATTCTAGCATGAATAAAAGACATTTATCATGATATAAGGAAATATAAATAACATCTTTATTATTGCCTCTAGGGCATATTTCCTTCAGTCTCCCACTTGAACTAGAGTCAATAATCTAGATTACAAAGTGATGATCCTCACACCCATGGAGTCTTGGTGCTGATCATGTTTTGCCCGTGGAAGAGGCTTAGTCAACGGGTCTGCAACATTCAGATCCGTATGTATTTTGCAAATCTCTATGTCTCCCTCCTTGACTAGATCGCGGATGGAATTGAAGCGTCTTTTGATGTGCTTTGTTCTCTTGTGAAACCTGGATTCCTTCGCCAAGGCTATGGCTCCAGTGTTGTCACAAAAGATTTTCATTGGACCCGATGCACTAGGTACTACACCTAGATCGGATATGAACTCCTTCATCCAGACTCCTTCATTTGCTGCTTCTGAAGCAGCTATGTATTCCGCTTCACACGTAGATCCCGCCACGACGCTCTGCTTGGAACTGCACCAGCTGACAGCTCCACCGTTCAATAAAAATACATATCCGGTTTGTGACTTTGAGTCATCCAGATCAGTGTCAAAGCTAGAATCGACGTAACCGTTTACGACGAGCTCTTTGTCACCTCCATATACGAGAAACATATCCTTTGTTCTTTTCAGATACTTTAGGATGTTTTTGACCGCTGTCCAGTGATCCACTCCTGGATTACTTTGGTACCTCCCTGCTAGACTTATAGCAAGGCACACATCAGGTCTGGTACACAGCATTGCATACATGATAGATCCTATGGCTGAGGCATAGGGAATGACTTTCATTTGCTCTCTATCTTCTGCAGTGGTCGGGCATTGAGTCTTACTCAACTTTATACCTTGTAAAACAGGCAAGAACCCTTTCTTTGACTGATCCATTTTGAACCTTTTCAAAATCTTATCAAGGTATGTGCTTTGTGAAAGTCCAATTAAGCGTCTTGATCTATCTCAATAGATCTTGATGCCTAATATGTAAGCAGCTTCACCGAGGTCTTTCATTGAAAAACTTTTATTCAAGTATCCTTTTATGCTATTCAGAAATTCTATATCATTTCCAATTAACAATATGTCATCTACATATAATATTAGAAATGCTACAGAGCTCCCACTCACTTTCTTGTAAATACAGGCTTCTCCAAAAGTCTGTATAAAACCATATGCTTTGATCACCTCATCAAAGCGTATATTCCAACTCCGAGATGCTTGCACCAGTCCATAGATGGATCGCTGGAGTTTGCAAACTTTGTTAGCACCTTTTGGATCGACAAAACCTTCTGGTTGCATCATATACAACTCTTCTTTGAGATATCCATTTAGGAATGCAGTTTTGACATCCATTTGCCAGATTTCATAATCATAAAATGCGGCAATTGCTAACATGATTCGGACAGACTTAAGCATCGCTACAGGTGAGAAAATCTCATCGTAGTCAACTCCTTGAACTTGTCGAAAACCTTTCGCAACAAGTCGAGCTTTGTAAACAGTAATATTACCGTCTGCGTCGGTCTTCCTCTTGAAGATCCATTTATTTTCGATGGCCTGCCGATCATCGGGCAAGTCAACCAAAGTCCATACTTTGTTCTCATACATGGATCCCATCTCAGATTTCATGGCTTCAAGCCATTTTGCGGAATCTGGGCTCATCATCGCTTCCTCATAGTTCGTAGGTTCATCATGGTCTAGTAACATGATTTCCAGAACTGGGTTGCCGTACCACTCTGGTGTGGAACGTACTCTGGTTGATCTACGACGTTCAGTAGAAACTTGATCCGAAGTTTCATGATCATTATCATCAACTTCCTCACTAATTGGTGTAGGAATCACTGGAACAATTTCCTGTGATGTACTACTTTCCAATATGGGAGAAGGTACAATTACCTCATCAAGTTCTACTTTCCTCCCACTCACTTCTTTCGAGAGAAACTCTTTTTCTAGAAAGGATCCGTTCTTAGCAACGAATATTTTGCCTTCGGATCTGTGATAGAAGGTGTACCCAACAGTTTCTTTTGGGTATCCTATGAAGACACATTTTTCCGACTTGGGATCGAGCTTATCAGGTTGAAGTGTTTTCACATAAGCATCGCAGCCCCAAATTTTAAGAAACGACAACTTTGGTTTCTTGCCAAACCACAGTTCATAAGGCGTCGTATCAACGGATTTAGATGGTGCCTTATTTAACGTGAATGCAGCTGTCTCTAAAGCATAACCCCAAAACGATAGTGGTAAATCGGTAAGAGACATCATAGATCGCACCATATCTAATAAAGTACGGTTACGACGTTCGGACACACCATTACGTTGTGGTGTTCCAGGTGGCGTGAGTTGTGAAACTATTCCACATTGTTTCAAATGAAGACCAAACTCGTAACTCAAATATTCTCCTCCACGATCAGATCGTAGGAACTTTATTTTCTTGTTACGATGATTCTCTACTTCACTCTGAAATTCTTTGAACTTTTCAAATGTTTCAGACTTGTGTTTCATTAAGTAGATATACCCATATCTGCTCAAATCATTAGTGAAGGTCAGAAAATAACGATACCCGTCGCGAGCATCAACGCTCATTGGTCCACATACATCAGTATGTATGATTTCCAACAAATCTGTTGCTCGCTCCATAGTTCCGGAGAACGGAGTTTTAGTCATCTTGCCCATGAGGCATGGTTCGCAAGCACCAAGTGATTCATAATCAAGTGATTCCAAAAGTACATCTTTATGGAGTTTCTTCATGCGTTTTACACCAATATGACCCAAACGGCAGTGCCACAAATAAGTTGCACTATCATTATTAACCTTGCATCTTTTGGTTTCAATATTATGAATATGTGTATCACTACAATCAAGATCCAGTAAGAATAGACCAATCTTTAAGGGTGCATGACCATAAAAGATATTATTCATAAAAATGGAACAACCATTATTCTCTGATTTAAATGAATAACCGTCTCGCAATAAACAAGATCCAGATATAATGTTCATGCTCAACGCTGGCACCAAATAACAATTATTTAGGTCTAAAACTAATCCCGAAGGTAGATGTAGAGGTAGCGTGCCGACGGCGATCACATCGACTTTGGAACCGTTTCCCACGCGCATCGTCACCTCGTCCTTAGCTAATCTTCGTTTAATCCGTAGTCCCTGTTTCGAGTTACAAATATTAGCAACCGAACCGATATCAAATACCCAGGTACTACTACGAGCATTAGTAAGGTACACATCAATAACATGTATATCATATATACCTTTGTTCATCTTGCCATCCTTCTTATCCGCCAAATACTTGGGGCAGTTCCGCTTCCAGTGTCCAGATCCCTTGCAGTAGAAGCACTCAGTTTCAGGCTTGGCTCCAGATTTGGGTTTCTTCGTTGAAGTAGCAACTGATTTGCTATTCTTTTTGAAGTTCCCTTTCTTTCCCTTGCCCTTTTTCTTGAAACCAGTGGTCTTATTAACCATCAACACTTGATGCTCCTTTTTGATTTCTACCTCCGCAGCTTTGAGCATAGCGAAGAGCTCGGGAATTGTCTTTTGCATCCCTTGCATGTTATAGTTCATCACGAAGCCTTTATAGCTTGGTGGCAGTGATTGAAGAACTCTATCAATAACACTATCTTCGTCAACATTGCAACCAAGTTGAGTCATATGATTGTAGTACCCAGACATTCTGAGCAAGTGTTCACTGATAGAACTATTCTCCTCCATTTTGCAGCTGTAGAACTTATTGGAAATCTCATATTTCTCAATTCGGGCATTTG
The DNA here is from genome assembly GCA_902687465.1 of Secale cereale. Taxonomy (NCBI): domain Eukaryota; kingdom Viridiplantae; phylum Streptophyta; class Magnoliopsida; order Poales; family Poaceae; genus Secale; species Secale cereale. The sequence continues at coordinate 32,114,608 of LR738713.1, read as the reverse complement.
CTTGAAATATTAACTTCAACTCCTGAAACATCTCATATGCTCCATGACGTTCAAAACGTCGTTGAAGTCCCGGTTCTAAGCCGTAAAGCATGGCACACTGAACTATCGTGTAGTCATCAGACCGCGACTGCCAGACGTTCAAAGCGTCTGCATTAGCGGAAGGGGGCTTGTCACCTAGCGGTGCTTCAAGGACATAATTCTTCTGTGCCGCAATGAGGATAATCCTCAGGTTACGGACCCAGTCCGTGTAATTGCTACCATCATCTTTCAACTTAGCTTTCTCTAGGAATGCATTAAAATTCAAAGGAACGGTAGCACGGGCCATTGATCTACAACGACATAGATATGCAAAACTATCAGGACTAAGTTCATGATAAATTAAAGTTCAATTTAATCATATTAATTTAAAGAACTCCCACTTAGATAGACATCCCTCTGGTCATCTAAATGATCACGTGATCCAAATCAAGTAAACCATGTCCGATCATCACGTGAGATGGAGTAGTTTTCAATGGTGAACATCTTATGTTGATCATATCTACTATATGATTCAAGCTCGACCTTTCGGTCTCCAGTGTTCCGAGGCCATATATGTATATGCTAGGCGCGTCAAGTTTAACCCGAGTATTCTGCGTGTGCAAAACTGGCTTACACCCGTTGTATTTGAACGTAGAGCTTATCACACCCGATCATCACGTGGTGTCTCGGCACGACGAACTTTCGCAACGGTGCATACTCAGGGAGAACACTTATACCTTGAAATTTAGTAAGGGATCATCTTATAATGCTACCGTCATTCTAAGCAAAATAAGAAGCATAATAAGATAAACATCACATGCAATCAAAATATGTGACATGATATGGCCATCATCATCTTGTGCTTTTGATCTCCATCTCCAAAGCACCGTCATGATCACCTTCGTCACCGGCTTGACACCTTGATCTCCATCGTAGCATCGTTGTTGTCTCGCCAACTATTGCTTCTACGACTATCGCTACCGCTTAGTGATAAACTAAAGCAATTACATGGCGATTGCATTTCATACAATAAAGCGACAACCATATGGCTCCTGCCAGTTGCCGATAACTTTACAAAACATGATCATCTCATACAAAACCGTATAACTCATCATGTCTTGACCATATCACATCACAACATGCCCTACAAAAACAAGTTAGACGTCCTCTACTTTGTTTGTTGCAAGTTTTACGTGGCTGCTACGGGCTTAGCAAGAACCGTTCTTACCTACGCATACAAAACCACAACGATGTTTCGTCAAGTATGTGCTGTTTTAACCTTCACAAGGACCGGGCGTAGCCACACTTGATTCAGCTAAAGTGAGAGAGACAGACACCCGCCAGTCACCTTTAAGCAACGAGTGCTCGTAACGGTGAAACCAGTCTCGCGTAAGCGTACGCGTAATGTCGGTCCGGGCCGCTTCATCTCACAATACCACCGAAGCAAAGTATGACATGCTGGTAAGCAGTATGACTAGTATCGTCCACAGTCTCATTGTGTTCTACTCGTGCATATCATCTACGCATAGACCTGGCTCATGATGCCACTGTTGGGGAACGTAGTATTTTAAAATTTTCCTACGATCACGCAAGATCTATCTACCAGATGTATAGCAACGAGAGGGGAGAGTGTGTCTACGTACCCTCGTAGACCGGGAGCGGAAGCGTCAAGTGACGCGGTTGATGTTGTCGAACTTCTTCGCGATCCAACCGATCAAGCACCGAACGTACGGCACCTCCGCGTTCAGCACACGTTCAGCTTGATGACGTCCCATGAGCTCTTGATCCAGTTGAGCTTCACGGGAGAGTTTTGTCAGCACGATGGTGTGGTGACGGATATGATGTGTTCACCGGCGCAGGGCTTCGCCTAAGCTCCGCGACGGTACGACCGAGGTGTGATTCTGTGGAGGGGGGCACCGCACACGGCTAAACAATTCAACTTGTGTGTCTTTGGGTGCCCCCCTGCCCCCGTATATAAAGGAGCAAGGGAGGAGGGGCCGGCCACCTCCTATGGTGCGGCTAGGGAGGGGACTCCTACTAGGAATAGGATTGCAATCCTATTCCTAGTAGGATTCACCGGAAGGAAGAAGGGGGAAAGGATTAGGAGAGGTGGCGCCCCCCCCCCAATCCTAGTCCAACTAGGATTCCTAGGTGGGGGCGCCGGCCAGCCCTATGGGCTGCCTCTCTCTCACCCTTTAGGCCCACTATGGACCATTCCCTCTCGTAGGGGGTTCCGGTAACCCCCTCCGGCATTCCCGATAAATCCGAAACTTTTCCGGTATACTTCCGGTGTCCGAATATAGCCGTCCAATATATCAATCTTTATGTCTCGGACATTCCGAGACTCCTCGTCATGTCCGTGATCTCATCCGGGACTCCGAACTACCTTTGGTACATCAATACTCAAAAACTCATAATACCGATCGTCATCAAACGTTAAGCGTGCGGACCCTACGGGTTCGAGAACTATGTAGACATGACCGAGACTCATCTCCGGTCAATAACCAATAGCGGAACCTGGATGTTCATATTGGCTCCTACATATTCTACGAAGATCTTTTATCGGTCAGAACCGCATAACAACATACGTTGTTCCTTTTGTCATCGGTATGTTACTTGCCCGAGATTCGATCGTTGGTATCTCCATACCTAGTTCAATCTCGTTACCGGCAAGTCTCTTTACTCGTTCCGTAACACATCATCTCGTGACTAACTCATTAGTCTTTTGCTTGCAAGGCTTATTGTGATGTGTGTTACCGAGAGGGCCCAGAGATACCTCTCCGACACTCGGAGTGACAAATCCTAATCTTGATCTATGCCAACACCATGAATACTTTTGGAGACACCTGTAGAGCATCTTTATGATCACCCAGTTACGTTGTGACGTTTGATAGCACACAAGGTGTTCCTACGGTATTCGGGAGTTGCATAATCTCATAGTCATAGGAACATGTATAAGTCATGAAGAAAGCAATAGCAGTTAAACTAAACGATCATAGTGCTATGCTAACGGATGGGTCTTGTCCATCACATCATTCTCCTAATGATGTGATCCCGTTGATCAAATGACAACTCATGTCTATGGCTAGGAAACATAACCATCTTTGATCAATGAGCTAGTCTAGTAGAGGCATACTAGGGACATACTGTTTTGTCTATGTATCCACACATGTACTAAGTTTCCGGTTAATACAATTCTAGCATGAATAAAAGACATTTATCATGATATAAGGAAATACAAATACCATCTTTATTATTGCCTCTAGGGCATATTTCCTTCATGAACAACTTTGTAGAACTTTGTGATATGCAAAATTACCAAGAAATAGATGGTAATATTGTTAAGCTTAAGCTTTTTCCTTTCTCTTTGATAGGAGGAGCTAAAATTTGGTTTCAGTCTTTGCCTAGAAATAGCATAGATTCATGGGACAAGTGCAAAGATGCTTTTATTGGAAAATACTATCCACCTGCTAAAATTATCCAACTTAGAAGTAACATCATGAATTTTAAACAATTGGATAATGAACACGTTGCCCAAGCTTGGGAACGTATGAAGTCTCTTATCAAGAACTGCCCTACTCACGGTTTGACTACTTGGATGGTTATCCAAACTTTTTATGCAGGCTTGAACTTTACCTCGCGGAACTTGTTAGACTCGGCCGCGGGAGGAACTTTTATGTCAACTACACTTGGTGCTGCCACAAAACTTCTCGATGAGATGATGACCAACTATTCCCAATGGCACACCGAACGCGCTCCAACAGGTAGGAAGGTAAACTCTGTCGAGGAGATTTCCTCCCTCAATGAAAAAGTTGACTTGATTATGTCTCTACTTTCGAAGCAATCTAATGTTGATCCTCGTGATGTTCCTTTAAATTCTTTGATTGCTCAAGAACAAGTAGATGTTAACTTTATCTCTAGAAATAATTTCAACAACAATGCTTATAGGAGTAACTTTGGTAACAATCCTAGACCGTTCCCCTCTAACTCTTATGGGAACAACAATGATTATCCTAGTACCAAGAACTCCAATACTGAACTAGAGACCATGCTTAGAGATTTCATCACTACCCAAAAGGCCTTTAATAAGAATGTAGAAGAGAAACTACATAAACTAGATGATCTTTCTTTTAAGGTAGACCACTTAGCCAATGAGGTAAAATTGCTAAAAATTGAAACTTTTCCTCTTAAGGAGAGGGAAGTCATCCCTATTAATGCTACTCAAGTGCAAATTAATGAAAATATTAGGATGATGGCTAAGCTTAAAGAAAGATGGGCTAGAGAAAGGGATGAAGAGGAAAGAATTAAGAGCCTTCCTACCCACCACACTGTTGCTACTATCCAAGTTATTGAGGATGTTCACACTCTTAGCACCCAATGTACTCCTGGTCCCAATTGACCTATTAATGGTGATGCTATGACTTTAGAAGCTACCAAACAAGTGAACCTTAAGGACACCACTACCACTTTACTTGATGCTCATGACCTTGATTTTGATAATTGCACTCTTACCGAAGTTATTGATTTCCTTCACAAAATGTCTAGAGATCCCCGCACTAGCACGCTTAACCTTGCCTTCACAGAGCATATCACTAATGCTCTCATCAAAGCTAGGGAGGAGAAACTTAGAGTAGAAGCCTCCATACCTAGAAAGCTAGAAGATGGTTGGGATCCTATGATAAAAATTAATTTGAATGACTTCTCTTGTTATGCATTATGTGATGTTGGTGCTAGTACCTCTGTTATGCCCAAAAGGATATATGATATGCTTAAATTGAAACCTTATGATTCTGGTTCTTTTGGTGTTCATCTCGTTGATTCTTCCATAAAGAAACCTTTGGGGAGGATCGACGATGTTCTTATTGTTGTCAATGATAATTATGTGCCCGTTGATTTCACTATTATGGATATTGAATGTGATCCTTCATGTCCAATTATTTTGGGACGTCCCTTTTTGCGCACCGTTGGTGCTGTCATTGACATGAAAGAGGGTAATATAAAATTTCAGTTTCCTCTCAAGAAAGGGATGGAACACTTCCCTCGTAAGAAGATCAAGTTACCCTTTGAGTCCGTTGTACGAGCTAGTTATTCTTTTACTCTTGATAAAACTTGATCTATGCATTATGCCTAGCTTAAAGGCATAAAAGAAAGCGCTTTTGGGAGGCAGCCCACATGAATAAATTTTTTGCTTTTGTTGTGTCTTGATGTTGTTTACTGCTGTAGCATCATCATTGTATCTTTGCTTTTCATATTTGTGCCAAGTATAGCCTCCGATTGCTAGAAAGTTCAAAAGTTGTGAGGTGCTGTCCAGGAAACAGATTCTGTCCTTGGATAGAAAAATTCGTATAAAATCACCAGATCATATTTTTGGTCTGAATTTTTTCGACAGCGTTCTCTATATAATTGTCTTTCGTGTGTCAGTTCTGAGTTTTTTGATTTGAGTTGCAGAAGTATCCCGAACAGATCAATTACTGCATGTTGTTCTGTTTTTCACAGATTCTGTCCTGTTTTGCCTTACCTTCACTTTGCAAATTAAGAACTTGCTTTTTCTTTGCAAAAACCTTTTGGCAATCTTGAGAAACAGTAGAACTTCAAGAATATCCTTATTTCCAGCAAGGTATAATTATTTTATTAAGGGTACTAACCTCGCTAATCAGATTATGATGAGTTATGTATGAAGGGAGTTTTCAAGTGTGCGAGGGAAGATGATAAAAAGATTCAGGAGTGTCAAGCGCTCAAGCTTGGGGATGCCCCCGTGCACCCCCAAGAAATATTCAAGGAGACTCAAGCGTCTAAGCTTGGGGATACCCCCGTGCATCCCCTTCTCCATCAACATTATCAGTTCGTCTTTCGTTCCACTATATTTTAATCACTTCATGTGTTATGTGCTATGCTTGGAGCGTCTTGCTTTCAGTTTTCTTTTTAGTTTTCCATAACGAGTCGGAACCCAGCATTCCTTTATGTGGGAGAGAAACACGCTCCACTTCTACCTAGAACATAACATAGAATTTTCATGTCTATCTATGCTGTGTGTATTCTTTGTCTTTTTAATAGCTACTATCGTGCTCTGCTCTTAGTATTCATGCTTACCTTTTCAAGAGCTTTTATTTAGTTGGTTGCTTGAACTCTCTTTAATTACCATGCTCACTTTATTAAGAGAGTTTGCTTCCGTTGCATTGGTTAATGTGTTTATGATAAAGATGCTACTTGCATGATGGTGCTTAGTAGTTCAAGTTTTCTTATGGTTAATCTCAAATAGCTGGGGGATTCCCAATATGTTATTGGAGTACCAACTTGGTTTGTTTGCCTATGATATGGTATGGTTTAGTAATATCTTCCTTCGAGAATTTATTTTGATTGACTTGGCGTATGCTCACGCATATTCAAGACTGTAAAGAAAGTCTGTCAAGCCTTGATGATCTTTTATTTCTGAGTAGCGATATAACTACCATGCCTGATTCAATATTGCTTTGTCGCTATGCATGATTATGACCGTCATTGCTCTCTTAGTTGGTCGCTCCCAGTCTTTTGCTAACCTCCACCTGTACTAAGCAAACTAACCATGCAATACATAGCTCATGGGAAAGTAGCCTGAAAACTATTGTGGTAAAGAATATGTTGCCTATGTATCTTATTTCCTATGAGTTGCTTGCTGAGCGGTAACCATGTTTCTGGGGACGCCATCAACTATCACACTTTTGTTGAATATCATGTGAGTTGCTATGCATGTTCGTCTTGTCCGAAGTAAGGGTGATTTGCCGTGGGTTGAATTAATATGCATATTGTTAGAGAAGAACATTGGGCCGCCAACCAAAGCCATGCATCATGGTGGAAGTTTTAGCTCGGACCTTAATCCTCAATCTCTTATGAGAACATGCTTATGCATTAAAGAGGAGTCCATCATCTATTTTCTATGTTGTCCCGGTATGGATGTCCTCAAGTTGAGATCTATCAAAAACGAGAAATCAAATGCGATCTATCTCCTTGGACCTTTGTACAGGTGGCATAGAGGTACCCCTTTGTGACACTTGGTTGAAACATATGTAATGCAATGATAACCCATGGAGATCCGAGCTAATTAGGACAAGGTGCGAGCACTATTAGTATTCGATGCATGAGGCTTGCAACTTATAGGATGTTTTATGCATGACACATATGAAGTACTACTACCGTTGACACAATTGCTTCCGTGTTTTCAAAATAAAAAGCTCTAGCACATAACCATTCTTTTACCTTTATGTTGAAGCACCAACTACTGAGAGCATGATTGTCATTCTGAGTGTAATGCGCATTGTCCCAAAGTAGCATTGTCTTTTGCATGATTGTGATATCGTTTATTCTGAAATCATTGTATCTAGTCATCACTTAAACCTTGAAGGTGCCCCTGCATTTATGTTTTGCATCACTAAAGGGGGCAAGCTAGATATCACTTTATCATATTTGCACATCATGTTCATTGCAAATCTATTTGATGTTTCAGTTTCATGTTGTAAAACTTTCAGTCATTTGTGATTTTCTAATGAGACAACTTAATTACTATAAAATCATTGTCTCAGTAAGCTTTTGTCATATGACTATGAAAAAGTCCTATATGGTTAATAGCATGTCACCACAGAAATTATTCTTGTTATCATTTACCTACGCGAGGACGAGTAGGAATTAAGCTTGGGGATGTTGATACGTCCAAAACGTATCTATAATTTCTGCTTGCTCCATGCCACTTTTGGATGATATTGCTATGATATTCATACACTTCCATACACTTTTGATCATATTTGGACTAACTTACTAATCCAGTGCACCCCAATGCCAGTTTCTATTTTCGGCTGTTTTTGTATTTCAGGTTTTCACGTTACGAGAACTGCCAGGAAAAATCCAGAAAAATTATATAAAAAATCAGCGTTCCGGTAACTACCGTGCGTCCGAAGGGCAGCCGGGGGGGGGGGGCCCATCAGGGCTCCAGGC
>LR738713.1:32080645-32106484 GCA_902687465.1 Secale cereale | reverse complement strand
CAAAGCTTCCCCGATGCCCCCCTTTGGCATATATTTAAAGCATCCTCCGATACCCTCAGAACAGGAACTCTTTTCGCGATCCCATCTCTGTTCCGCCGCCGCCGCCGCTTCCAAGATCGGGAGCACCAGGAGAACCCTTCCCGGCACCCTGCCGGAGGGGAGAATCACCACCGGGAGCTTCTCCACCACCATGGACGCCTCCCGGATGAGTCGTGAGTAGTCTCCCTTGGACCATGAGTCGATGACCAGTAGCTATGTGATGTTCTCCTCCCGTTCTTGTGCTTCACTAATTAGCCCTCGTGAGCTGCCCTACATGATCGAGGCACATGTGTAATCCTTATGTTGTTGCTATGTTGAGTTTGCTGGGATCCGATGGATTATGAGATTATGTTCAGATTGATCTTGAGTAATATATTTGATCTACCTCTTTTATATTTATGTTCATAAGTAATTCTTGCATGTTCTCCGTTGTTATTTATTGCTTTGGCCAAGTAATAGGTATTGACTCCAAGAGGGAACGTTATGCTCGATTGTGGGTTCATGCCCCTCGATGACTAGCTTGAGTGACAGAAACATGAGTCTAGGGGATGTGCTGTTGCCACAAGGGGGAAAACAACGGTGCTTGTGCCCGCGGGTGCAAGGATTGTTTACTTTACGCAAAGTTCTTTTAATGCAGTTGTCTGTTGCATTGAGTTTACATTATGGGTGGGACTCGCAACTTAATACCAGCGAGATGTTCTGGATTGATATCTCTAGGTGGATGATTAGTAGTAGATATTGATGGATTTCGGTCTACTTACTTTGGCGTACCGCCCATGCTTTGAACGTCAACCTTTCTTGCAATGTAGTCAGCATTGGTCTGCGTTCGTGGTCCTGTCAATTGCCCAGCTGTAATTTGTTTACCTCACATAGCTGTTTTATCGTCTTTTGCGAGAGAGACATCACTAGTGAACATCATGAGACTCCGGTCCATATTACCATCATTGATCACATCCACTATTTACTTTCGTTATTACTTACTATTGCAAAAACTATCTATCACTACTATCATTGCTTTTAACCCTTTGTGAACTACAAGGCCGGAGAGATTAACAACCTCTCTGTACTCATTGGGAGCAAAGTTATTTGTATCTGTGTGCAGGTCCACGTTGATTGCTACTAATCTGGCGCCGTAGCAATTGACACCTACTTGTTGAACCTAGGAGTCTCTGGGGAATCGATCCTTGGCATCTTTGCTAGGGGAAAACACTTCTACTTACTGCATCTTACACCTTCCACTTGGGGTAACGAACGAGGGGTTCGAGGCCCATCACCTTCTTCTAGGCACACCGACGGTGCCCTGCCCTTCTCTCGTCGTGCACCTAGTGCTCGCCTCGACGGATTGTCTTCTCCTTTTAGCCTCACCTTCTCCAGTGCTATGCAACCCCCGTTGCGTGCCGCATGGGGGACCTGCTGATTGGGAGGGCTAGCCACCACGGGGACATGCTGCTTGGGACCCGGCAGCACGAAGGACCCGCCGATGACGCAACTTGCTAGCGCTCGGAGGTTCCTGCGAGCTGCCGAAGCTCGGTGGTTGCTGCACGAGGACTTGCTGACGATGGCGGCGTGGATGCTACAACCACATACTACAAAAACTACAACCAGCTTGCGAGATGCTAGAACCCACGCACACCGGAGATACAACCGGCGAGGAGTGTCGACAAATGCTTCACCCGTTTACCAAAAAAACTACAACCACGTTCGCCAGAGTTGCAACCCGAGTTCGTCGGAGTTGTAGCCGGGTGACGCCGTTGTCAGCAAAATGCTACACCCGTGTGTCGCGGGAGCTATAACCAGTTCACAGAGAGGCTCCAACCGTGTACACCGAAGCTGCAACCGGCGAGACGTCGTCGACTAATGCTACAACCGTTTACGATGATGATGCGACCGCGACGACGATGGCGATATTTTTTACTGCAGCCAACATTTGTGGAAGCTACAACCGGCCATGGCGAGCTACGGCCAGCAGTTATCGTTTCTACAACCGGCTACGGCAGAGTAACAACTGACATGGGGGAGGGGGATGCTACGACGTACAAGCTAATTTGTTGGAACCAACAGCATGCTCTGCGGTATAGGGGGCAGAACCACGCGGGGAACCAGCGCGGCTACCGTCGAGCCAACGAGCTGTGCAAGCGAGCGGCGTCGACAACAACCTGGCGCGCGGAGCTACAAGCAGGAGGCCAAGGGAGGGGGTGACGAGGCACTACGGAAATTGCATTGGGAGGAAGAAGAAGAAACACATGTGAGAGGCTCATTCAGACGGCTATAGAAGGAAGGATCGGAAGGTTGGGGCTGACCGACCGAAATTTGGGCCGGTCGATCGACGCCTAGCACTGGCCTAACAAAAAATATCAAAAAAGAAAAAAGAAGTACCACAAAGAAGAGAAGAAAAAAATGAAAACAGAAGAAAATGGAAAATGAAAAATGAAAAAAAAGACAATAAAAAGAAAACCAAAATCTAAAGAACAGAAAAAGGGAAACCAAAGCAAAGCACACCGAACCAAAAGAAACCAGTGAGCAAAACTAAGAACGGCGCTACCGGGCCGTTACAGATCGCCGATGTCGAGATAGAGTATGCCTTGCAGTATGCGTTTTTTTTTCTTTTCTCATTTTCCTTTCCATTTTTGTTTTTCACCTATTGCTGTCTATCATTCACGTATTTTTATTTCTTTCATTTACTTTTGAAGGTCTTGCTCTTTTGGTTTCACTTTATGTTCTTTTGCTTTCTCCTTTTTTTTTCATCTGTGGTTGGATGGTTAGAGGGACTGTGGTATCCTCAGCCCACGAGGGTTCAAATCCTGTTGCTCTCATTTATTCCTGGATTTATTTTAAGATTTTCGGCGATGCGCATTCAGTGGGAGGAGACGTTCCCGTCGACGATGAGGTGCCTACGGTGACTTCGTAAATTTCAAGATGATATGCCGGCTCAGTTTTTCGAAGGTGCTCATAGGGGTAGGGTGTGCATGTGTATGTTTATAGGGATGAGTGTATGCATGTGTATATGAGCGTTTGCATCTGTCTGTGTTTAATTCTATTTTTGTTTCCTGTTTTTCAATATTCTTCATTGTCCGCTTTTTTCTCTGTAATATGCGACTTCATTTTTCATTTATTCCTTTTTGGACACTTAATTTATATAAATTGATTTTTTTATTTTTATAATGTTTCTTGGACAAATATATGAACTTTTTTGTTAGATGCGTGAAAGCTCTTACTAAATGTTTATTGAAAATGTTCACCGTCTATTAAAAATGTCTGTAGAACTAAAAGAAATGTGTGCCACATATTTCAGAACCGTTCGTCACGCATTAAAAATATGTTGAGCCCACTTGGGAAAATGTTCGCCGTGTATTTTAAACAGTTCATCGCATAATAAGTTCATTGTTTTATAAAAAAAAGTCAACATGTACTAAAAAAGTGTCCACGGTACTAAGAAACTGTTCATCGTGGTCTCGTGGATGTAAAAATAATTAAGCACATACTTCACAGAAAATGTTCACCTTGTTTTTAGAAAGCTTTAACATTCATTTAAAAAGTATTCATCACATTTTTTATAAATATATTAGTGTGTATTAAGAAAAATGTTCATCATGGTTTTAAAAAGGTTTGCCGTGCATTTGAAAATGTTCATAGCATATTTCTGAAATATCAGTGAGTTTAACAAAAATGTTCATCACATATTTGAAGAAACGATCATCGCATGTTCTAAGAATGTTCCATTTTCATTTATTTGTATTTACAAAATTCACAAAAAAATATATGTGTTATTATTTAAATCATGAATATTTTGAAAAATATACAAAAAACTACATAAAATATGTGAACTCTTTTTCAACTCTATATGAACATTTGTTAATGTATGCGCACACATTTTGAATTACATATATAGTTCTACATACGCGTCGTAAATTATTCTTACATGTAAACATTTTAAGTAACATGATGATTTTTTCAAATATACGATGAATATGTTTTTAAATCTGTGCTGCCCAATATTTTAACATATGATAATTATTTGAATATGTGATATTTCTTTTCCTAAAAAATGACATGAGGGGAAATGTCAAACTACAGGAAGAAGATCTTCAATATAAGTAAAAAAGTACATGTGCCAGAAATATTTAATGCACAACGAACATGTTTTATATACATAATGAAGCTTTTTTTAAAACTTGCAGAATATTTTTTAAATACCTTATTAAGAATTTTATATAAGATGAACATTTTGTTTAGACATGTACGAAACTTTTTAAAATATAGACGAATATATGTTATATCCATGAGCATTTTTTCACATGGATAGAAGCGATGTATCCACCTGCAAAAAAACTTGTGTTACGGTTTCCTCATAGCACTCGTTGCGTTGTTATCACACACATTTTTTAATATTTTAAATTGTGTGCAACCCAACCCCATGGCAGGCATTTTATGCGCATGTGTGGTGTCGTTGAACGTATCCGATGCACCGGAGCAATTAGTGCTACCGGTGCACCGAACCCGATGTATGTTAAAAAATGTTCAAAAAACTGGATTTTTTGAGTGCATGGACCCAATATAATGTATGTTGTCAAAAAAAAAGATTGCTTGAGATACAAAAATGAAAAGAACTGTGATATTTGGCACATGTGTGCCATATAAGCAAAACTACCACACCTCTACTTCCTTTACTTTAAATACATATATACATTAACTTGATTCTTTCTTCTTTCACGTGCATTTTTCCTTCTAATTATATGCTTATACTAGAGGACAAAAAAGCTAATATCATTCTAGATTCTCTTTATTCTAAATAATTAAAATGTTCTGTAGCTCAAACGTCCGTCCGATGTAAAAACTGGTTATACATAAAAGATTCGTCGCGACGAGATATTCGAAACTAGATCCCATGTTGGCATGTTTCGATGACTTTTTTGAGCCAAAATTTATCACGCCTAGGCTACATAAGTTACCATGCCCATTATATACAAGTTACCATGCTATTACCACATAAGTTATCAAAGGCATAAAAATTGTTCACCGACCTTGCAGTTCATATATTACCATGTTGTATTCTAATAAGTTATCGGGTCTGCGGTTCTTATATTACCATGTTGTTTTTAGGTTTGCGGTTTGTATATTACCATGCTCTTTGGTCAATGTTATAGCGGTGCTTGTACATGAGTTATTAATCACGGTTCATGCGTTACCATGATGTTTTCATATAAGTTACGGGGAGGGGGGTATCTTTTTAACATTTTTTTCACTTGATCAAAGTTACCGTGGTGTTTGTATATACGTATGTGATACGTATGAAACCATGATATTTACACAAAAATTACGGGGTATGTTTTCAACAATTTCCCCAACGAGTCAAATATTATCATGGTATTTGTACATAAGTTATCAGGTATGCGAACTATGCTATTTACACAGAAGTTACCGAGGTATCTTTCCAACCGTTTTTTTCTCCGGATCAAATTTACCGCAGTGTTTGTACATAAATTACCAAGCTATTTTCACATAAGTTATTGAGAATGTGCGCGCGCAGGGGGGTGGGGGTGTTTTTTGAGCAACATCTTCACCTCCTTGGTTAAAATTACTGCGGTGTTTGTATGTAAGTTATTGGGTATGCGGTTCGTATATTTCCGTGCAATATTCACATAAGTTATCTGAGGTATGTTTCTCAACATGTTTTTCCCCTCCTTGGTTAAACTTACTGCGGTGTTTGTATGTAAATTATCGAGTTCAGATGCTTAAAACATCATGCTGTCTACACAAAATGTTACTGGTGTTGGAAATATGCCCTAGAGGCAATAATAAAAGAGTTATTATTATATTTCCTTGTTCATGATAATCGTTTATTATCCATGCTATAATTGTATTGATTGGAAACTCAAATACATGTGTGGATGAATAGACAGACTTTGTGTCCCTAGTGAGCCTCTACAGGACTAGCTCGTTGATCAAAGATGACCGCGGTTTCCAGGTCATAGACATGAGTTGTCATTTGATAACGGGATCACATCATTAGGAGAATGATGTGATGGACGAGACCCAAACGTTAAACATAGCTTTTGATCGTGGCAGTTATCGCTATAGTTTTCTGCATGTCAAGTATAAGTTCCTATGACCATGAGATCATGTAACTCACTGACACCGTAGGAGTGCTTTGTGTGTGCCAAACGTCACAACGTAACTGGGTGACTATAAAGGTACTCTACAGGTATCTCCGAGGGTGTCTGTTGAGTTGACATGGATCAAGACTGGGATTTGTCACTCCGTGTGACGGAGAGGTATCTCCGGGCCCACTCGGTAATACGTCATCTCAATGAGCTCAAAGTGACTAAGTAGTTGGTCACGGGATTATGTATTACGGTAACGAGTAAAGAGACTTGCCGGTAACGAGATTGAACTAGGTATAGAGATACCGACGATCGAATCTCGGGCAAGTAACATACCGACGAGACAAAGGGAACTGTGTACGGGATTGCCTGAATCCTTGACATCGTGGTTCATCCGATGAGATCATCGAGAAACATGTGGGAACCAATATGGGTATCCAGATCCCGCTATTGGTTATTGACCTGGGAGTGTCTCGATCATGTCTACATGGTTTCCGAACCCGCAGGGTCTACACACTTAACGTTCGGTGACGCTAGGGTTGTTAGTGAGAAAAGTGTATGGTTGCCGAAGGTTGTTCGGAGTACCGGATGAGATCCCGGACATGACGAGGGTCTCCGGAATGGTCCGGAGACGAAGATTGATATATAGGATGAAAGGTTTCGGAGTCCGGAAGTGTTCCGGGGAGCATCGGGAAATCGGCGGAGTACCGGAAAGCGGTTTCGGGGGTCCGGAAGCAGTTCTGGGCCTAATGGGCCACAAGGGGGAACACCACAGCCCTCAGGGGGCTGTGCGCCCCCCCTGGGCCCTCTCCTTGTGCGCCAAGGGGGGTGGACCCCTCTAGGGTGGCCGCACCCCCTAGCCTTGGGGGGCAAGGCACCTAGGGGGGGAAACCCTAGGGCCTGGCCCTGGCCGCCGCCCCCCCCTGCCTTGGCCGCCGCCCCCCCTTGCCCTGGCCGCCGGCCCCCTAGGGGGGAAACCCTAGGGCGCCCTCACCTCTCCACCCCCCCTATATATAGTGAGGCAAAGGGAGGGCAGCAACACAAGTTCGTGCCTCGGTGCTGCCCTCCCTCTCCCGTAATATCTTCTTCTCCCGCGGTGCTTAGGCGAAGCCCTGCCGGAGTTCTCCTCCAACATCACCACCACGCCGTCGTGCTGCCAGTTCTCCATCAACCTCTCCTCCACCCCTTGCTGGATCAAGAAGGAGGAGACGTCCCCGAGCCGTACGTGTGAAGAACGCGGAGGCACCGTTGCTTCGGTGCTAGGATCTTCGGCGATCTGAATCACGGCGAGTACGACTCCATCATCCGCGTTCATAACGCTTCCGCTTAGCGATCTACAAGGGTATGTGGATCCTACTCTCCCCTCGTAGTTGCATCTACTAGATTGATCTTGGTGAACGTAGAGAAAAATTTTTGTTTTCCATGCAACGTTCCCCAACAGTGGCATCATGAGCTAGGATCTTGCGTAGATGCTTTCTCGAGTAGAACACAAAAGGGTTTGTGGCGTTGATGTTTAAATTGCTGCCCTCCTTAGTCTTTCTTGATTCAGCGGTATTATAGGATGAAGCGGCCCGGACCAACTTTACATGTCCACGTACATGAGACCGGTTCCATCGACAGACATGTGACTTTTTGTTGCATAAGATGGCTGGCGGGTGTCTGTCTCTCCTATCTTAGTTGAATCGGAATAGAACAAGGCGGTCCTTGTAGAAGGTTAAATAGCAACTTGAATATCACCGTTGTGGTTTTGCGTAGGTAAGAAGCGCTCTTGCTAGATACCCATAGCAGCCACGTAAAACATGCAACAACAAATTAGAGGACGTCTAACTTGTTTTTGCAGGGTATGCATGTGATATGATATGGCCAATGACATGATGAATTATATTTGATGTATGAGATGATCATGTTGTAATAGTTAATATCGACTTGCATGTCGATGCATACGGCAACCGGCAGGAGCCATAGGGTTGTCTTTAATTTTTGTATGACCTGCGTGTCAATCATTAAGCGCTTTGTAATGCTTTACTTTATCGCTAAACGGTAGCAATAGTAGTAAGAGCATGGTGGGCGCCGACAACCCCGATGGCGACACGATGATGGAGATCATGATGATGGAGATCATGGTGTGGCGCCGGTGACGATGGAGATCATGCCGGTGCTTTGGAGATGGAGATCAAAAGCACGAGTTGATGGCCATATCATGTCACTTATGATTTGCATGTGATGTTAATCCTTTTATGCATCTTATTTTGCTTAGGACGACGGTAGCATTATAAGATGATCCTTCACTAAAATTTCAAGATAAAATTGTGTTCCCCCCGAGTGTGCGCCGTTGCGAAGGTTCGTCGTTTCGAAGCACCACGTGATGATCGGGTGTGATAGACTCTACGTTCGCATACAACGGGTGCAAACCAGTTTTGCACATGCAGAACACTCGGGTTAGACTTGACGAGCCTAGCATGTACAGACATGGCCTCGGAACACGGAGGACCGAAAGGTCGAGCATGAGTCATATAGTAGATATGATCAACATGTTGATGTTCACCATTGACACCACCTCATCTCACGTGATGATCGGACTTGGGTTGGTGAATTTGGATCATGTCACGCTCGAATGACCGGAGGGATGTCAATTTGAGTGGGAGTTTTAAATAATTTGATTAGGTAATAACTCACTTATCATGAACAATAGTCTAAAATGTCTTTGCAAATTTTTGGTTGTAGATGGCTCGCGCAGTAGCTCCCCTGAATTTTAATGCGTTCCTAGAGAAAGCTAAACTGAAAGATGACGGGAGCAACTTTGTGGACTGGCTCCGCAATCTGAGGATCATCCTCACAGCTGCCCAAAAGGTTTATGTCCTGAATGCACCGCTAGGTGACCCCCCCGCTCCTACAGCCCCTGCAGACGTTTTGAACGTCTGGCAGACACGTTCGGATGACTATTCGATAGTGCAGTGTGCCATGTTGTACGGCTTGGAAGGAGGACTTCAAAGACGTTTTGAACGTCATGGTGCATATGAGATGTACCAGGAGTTGAAGTTCATCTTTGAGAAGAATGCTAAGATCGAGAGGTATGAGACCACCGATAAATTCTTCGCTTGCAAGATGGAGGAGAATTCGTCTGTCAGTGAGCACTTACTGAAGATGTCTGGGTACTATACCCGCATAGCTGATCTGGGACTTGTGTTCCCGGATGAGGCTATCATTGACAGAATTCTCCAGTCACTCCCTCCAAGCTACAAGAGCTTCGTGCAGCAGTATAACATGCAAGGGATGAACAAGACCATCGCCGAGCTGTTTTCGATGCTGAAAGTCGCTGAGGCAGACATCCAGAAGAAGTATCAAGTGTTGATGGTCAATAAAACCACTAGTTTCAAGAAGAATGGCAAGGGCAAGAAGGGTAACTCTAAGAAGGGTGGCAAAGCAGTTGCTAATCCAGTGAAGAAACCCAAGGCTGGGCCCAAGCCAGAGACTGAGTGTTTCTATTGCAAGGGGAACGGCCACTGGAAGCGGAACTGCCCCAAGTATCTGGCGGACAAGAAGGGGGCCAACAACAACAAAGGTATATGTGATATACATGTTATTGATGTGTACCTTACCAACTCTCGTTGTAGTGCCTGGGTATTTGATACCGGTTCGGTTGCTCACATTTGCAACTCTAAACAGGAACTGCGGAATAAACGGAGGCTGGCGAAGGACGAAGTGACGATGCGCGTGGGAAATGGTTCCAAGGTTGATGTGATCGCCGTCGGCACGCTCGCTCTTCGATTACCATCGGGATTAGTTATGAACCTGAATAATTGTTATTTAGTGCCTGCGTTAAGCATGAACATTATATCTGGATCTTGTTTATTGCGAGACGGTTACTCATTTAAATCAGAGAATAAAGGTTGTTCTATTTATATGGGTAATATCTTTTATGGTCATGCACCCGAAGTGAGGGGTTTATTCTTATTGAATCTCGATAGTGATGATACACATGTTCATAACATTGATGCCAAAAGATGTAGAGTAGTTAGCGATAGTACCACTTTCTTGTAGCACTGCCGTCTGGGTCATATCGGCGTAAAACGCATGAGAAAGCTCCATGCTGATGGACTTTTGGAGTCTCTTGATTTTGAATCACTTGACACATGCGAGCCGTGCCTCATGGGCAAGATGACAAGGACCCCGTTTTCAGGAACAATGGAACGGGCAAGTGACTTATTGGAAATCATACATACTGATGTGTGTGGTCCGATGAGTGTCACGGCGCGCGGTGGATATCGTTATTTTCTCACCTTCACTGACGACTTAAGTAGATATGGGTATATTTACTTAATGAAACATAAGTCTGAAACTTTTGAAAAGTTCAAGCAATTTCAGAGTGAAGTTGAAAATCATCGTAACAAGAAGATCAAGTTCCTACGATCTGATCGAGGGGGAGAATATCTGAGTTATGAGTTTGGCAATCACTTAAGAAAATGTGGAATTGTTTCACAGTTGACGCCACCTGGAACACCACAGCGTAATGGTGTGTCCGAACGTCGTAATCGAACCCTATTAGATATGGTACGTTCTATGATGTCTCTTGCCGATTTGCCACTATCGTTTTGGGGATATGCGTTAGAGACAGCTGCATTCACTTTAAATAGGGCTCCATCTAAGTCCGTTGAGACAACACCGTATGAACTGTGGTTTGGTAAGAAACCTAAGTTGTCTTTTCTCAAGGTTTGGGGTTGCGATGCTTATGTCAAAAGGCTTCAGCCAGAAAAGCTCGAACCCAAAGCGGACAAATGTGTCTTCATAGGATACCCAAAAGAAACTGTTGGGTACACCTTCTATCTCAGATCCGAGGGCAAAGTGTTTGTCGCTAAGAACGGGTCCTTTCTCGAGAAAGAGTTTCTCTCGAAAGAATTGAGTGGGAGGAAGGTAGAACTTGATGAGGTTATTGAACCTCTGCTTCAACCAGAGAGTAGCGCAACGCAGAAAGATGTTTTTGTGGAGCCTGCAGAGGTTGAAGAGGAAGCCAATGATGATGATCAAGGATCTTCTGATCAAGTTACTACCGAACCTCGTAGGTCGACAAGGGTACGCACTGCACCTGAGTGGTATGGTAACCCTGTCTTGGAGGTCATGTTGTTAGACAACGGTGAACCTACGAGCTATGGAGAAGCGATGGTGGGCCCGGATTCCGACAAATGGTTAGAGGCCATGAAATCCGAGATGGGATCCATGTATGAAAACAAAGTATGGACTTTGGAAGTATTACCTGAAGGGCGGAAGGCCATTCAGAATAAATGGATTTTTAAGAGGAAGACGGACGCTGACGGTAATGTCACCGTGTATAAAGCTCGACTTGTGGCAAAGGGTTTTTCACAAGTTCAAGGGATTGACTACGATGAGACTTTCTCACCCGTAGCGATGCTTAAATCCGTCCGAATCATGTTAGCAATAGCTGCATATTTCGATTATGAAATTTGGCAGATGGATGTCAAAACAGCGTTCCTTAACGGTTTTCTTAAGAAAGAGTTGTATATGATGCAACCAGAAGGTTTTGTCGATCCAGAGAATGCTGACAAAGTATGCAGGCTTCAGCGTTCCATTTATGGGCTGGTGCAAGCATCTCGGAGTTGGAATCTTCGCTTTGATGAGGTGATCAAAGCGTTTGGTTTTATACAAGTTTACAATGAAGCTTGTATTTACAAGAAAGTGAGTGGGAGCTCTATAGCGTTTCTAATATTATATGTGGATGACATATTGCTGATTGGAAACAATATAGAATTTTTGGATAGCGTGAAGGGGTATTTGAACAAGAGTTTTTCGATGAAGGATCTCGGTGAAGCTGCTTTCATATTGGGCATCAAGATCTATAGAGATAGATCAAGACGCTTGATAGGACTTTCACAAAGCACATACCTTGATAAAGTTTTGAAGAAGTTCAAAATGGATCAATCCAAGAAGGGGTTCTTGCCGGTATTGCAAGGTACAAAGTAGAGTAAGACTCAGTGCCCAGTGACTGCGGAAGATAGAGAAAAGATGAGTGTCGTCCCCTATGCTTCAGCCATAGGCTCTATCATGTATGCAATGCTGTGCACGAGACCAGATGTCAGCCTTGCCATAAGTATGGCCGAAAGGTTTCAAAGTAATCCTGGTATGGATCACTGGACAGCGGTCAAGAATATCCTAAAGTACCTGAAAAGGACTAAGGATATGTTTCTCGTTTATGGAGGTGATCAAGAGCTCGTCGTAAAGGGTTACGTCGATGCAAGTTTTGACACTGATCCGGATGACTCTAAGTCTCAAACCGGATACGTATATATTCTCAACGGGGGAGCGGTAAGCTGGTGCAGTTCCAAGCAGAGCGTGGTAGCTGATTCTACATGTGAAGCGGAGTATATAGCTACCTCGGAGGCGGCAAAGGAAGGTGTCTGGATGAAGGAGTTCATGACAGATCTTGGAGTTGTGCCTAGTGCACTGAACCCAATGACTCTGTTCTGTGACAACACTGGTGCCATTGCTCTAGCCAAGGAACCAAGGTTTCACAAGAGGACCAGACACATAAAGCGACGCTTCAATTCCATCCGCGATTCGGTCAAGGAGGAGGACATAAACATTTGCAAAGTACACACGGATTTGAATGTTGCAGATCAGTTGACTAAGCCTCTTCCACGGGCTAAGCACGATCAACACCAAGACTCTATGGGTGTTAGATTCATTACCTTGTAATGCTAGATTATTGACTCTAGTGCAAGTGGGAGACTGTTGGAAATATGCCCTAGAGGCAATAATAAAAGAGTTATTATTATATTTCCTTGTTCATGATAATCGTTTATTATCCATGCTATAATTGTATTGATTGGAAACTCAAATACATGTGTGGATGAATAGACAGACTTTGTGTCCCTAGTGAGCCTCTACAGGACTAGCTCGTTGATCAAAGATGACCGCGGTTTCCAGGTCATAGACATGAGTTGTCATTTGATAACGGGATCACATCATTAGGAGAATGATGTGATGGACGAGACCCAAACGTTAAACATAGCTTTTGATCGTGTCAGTTATCGCTATAGTTTTCTGCATGTCAAGTATAAGTTCCTATGACCATGAGATCATGTAACTCACTGACACCGTAGGAGTGCTTTCTGTGTGCCAAACGTCACAACGTAACTGGGTGACTATAAAGGTACTCTACAGGTATCTCCGAGGGTGTCTGTTGAGTTGACATGGATCGAGACTGGGATTTGTCACTCCGTGTGACGGAGAGGTATCTCCGGGCCCACTCGGTAATACGTCATCTCAATGAGCTCAAAGTGACTAAGTAGTTGGTCACGGGATTATGTATTACGGTAACGAGTAAAGAGACTTGCCGGTAACGAGATTGAACTAGGTATAGAGATACCGACGATCGAATCTCGGGCAAGTAACATACCGACGAGACAAAGGGAACTGTATGCGGGATTGCCTGAATCCTTGACATCGTGGTTCATCCGATGAGATCATCGAGAAACATGTGGGAACCAATATGGGTATCCAGATCCCGCTATTGGTTATTGGCCTGGGAGTGTCTCGGTCATGTCTACATGGTTTCCGAACCCGCAGGGTCTACACACTTAACGTTCGATGACGCTAGGGTTGTTAGTGAGAATAGTGTATGGTTACCGAAGGTTGTTCGGAGTCCCGGATGAGATCCCGGACATGACGAGGGTCTCCGGAATGGTCCGGAGACGAAGATTGATATATAGGATGAAAGGTTTCGGAGTCCGGAAGTGTTCCGGGGAGCATCGGGAAATCGGCGGAGTACCGGAAAGGGTTTCGGGGGTTCCGGAAGTAGTTCTGGGCCTAATGGGCCACAAGGGGGGACACCACAGCCCTCAGGGGGCTGTGCGCCCCCCCCCTGGGCCCTCTCCTTGTGCGCCAAGGGAGGTGGACCCCTCTAGGGTGGCCGCACCCCCTTAGCCTTGGGGGGCAAGGCACCTAGGGGGGGAAACCCTAGGGCCAGCCTTGGCCGCCGCCCCCTCCCCTTGCCCTGGCCGCCGGCCCCCTAGGGGAAACCCTAGGGCGCCCCTCACCTCTCCACCCCCCCTATATATAGTGAGGCAAAGGGAGGGCAGCAAACAGAAGTTCGTGCCTCGGTGCTGCCCTCCCTCTCCCATAACATCTTCTTCTCCCGCGGTGCTTAGGCGAAGCCCTGCTGGAATTCTTCTACACCATCATCACCACGCCGTCGTGCTGCCGGTTCTCCATCAACCTCTCCTCCACCCCTTGCTGGATCAAGAAGGAGGAGACGTCCCCGAGCCGTACGTGTGAAGAACGCGGAGGCACCGTTGCTTCGGTGCTTGGATCTTCAGCGATCTGAATCGCGGCGAGTACGACTCCATCAACCGCGTTCTTAACGCTTCCGCTTAGCGATCTACAAGGGTATGTGGATCCTACTCTCCCCTCGTAGTTGCATCTACTAGATTGATCTTGGTGAACGTAGAGAAAATTTTTTGTTTTCCATGCAACGTTCCCCAACAACTGGGGTATATTTCCTCAACTTTTTTCCCACGTGTTAAAAAGTCACCGCGGTGTTTTGGACATAAATTACCAGGTCGGTCGTGCGTATACTATCATGTTATTTACACAGAAGTTAAAGGGTTTATGTTTCAACAAATATTTTTCTTAGGTCCAAATTATCACAGTGTCTTCATCAAAGTTATCACGTCTGCGGTGCGTATATTACCATACTATTTATACAGAAGTTGTTGAGGGTATATTTTCAAAATTTTCTTCCCCCATGGTCAAACTTATCACGATGTTTGTACCTAAGTTATCTGGTCTGTGGTGTGTATGTTACTATCCTATGTACACAAAAATTACCGGGGGATCTTTTCAACAATTTTTGTCCTCATTGTCAAAGTTATCATGGTGTTTCCATCTAAGTTATCAAGTTTGTGGTGCATATATTACCATGCTAAACAAAATTTACCGTGTGTATATCTCAACAACTTTTTTTCCTTTGGTTCAAAATACCACGGTGTTTGCACCTAAGTTATCAGAACCACGGGGTATATATTAACATGCTATTTTCACAAAAGTCATCGGAGGTATGTTTCTAACTTTTTTTTCCTCCGACTCAAAATTACCGCAGTGTTTGTATGCAAGTTATGTAATGTAGTTTGTGGTACGTATACTACCAATGTTATGTACGCAAAGAATTACCAGGTTACGCTTTTCAACAAATGTTTTTTTCACCGGGTCAAAATTACCGTGGTGATGGTATGTAAGACACTGAAGGGACAACCACTAACTCTGCGTTAGAGATTAGGCCGTACGTCACTAGCACTAGCACTAGCACTGAATTGTTGCAGCAAATCAGGAATTCTAGGATACTTTGGACGTAGGCTGGTGTAGTTTCTTCATGTGTAGTACAAATGGTAATGTGTTTGCCTCAGACATTTGAACGTTTATGTTTGGCAGGGATACTTATGCTTCTCAATTTCCTCATGTTTGTGCTACTGCTGCATGTCAAGTTCCTTCGGATTGTTCTGCTGTTCCACCTCATGCATAATCTTCAATGCCTTCTGCCAAGAAGCATGGCTAAAAATAGCATGCTACCACCTCTGCACATTTTTCCTTGAATCATATAAGTACAGAAACTTCTCAGAATTTGTGATGTGGTGGGATTTTGGTTACAGCCCAAACTTCAGAAGAAGTGAAGAACAAACTAACACGACACGGAAGCTCACTTGGACAAGGCTAGGATCAGATTGACGTCAAGAAGCGCGAAGCATCTGACTGTGGCCTTCACTTATGAGCGTCGGAAAGCTCGTGTTGGCACCGTAACTGACAAGTAGCAGTGGAAGAAAGGAGCGGAGGCAGGCATGGTCGTGTGGCGTGAAGGACACAGCCGCCGCCGTGGGCAGTAGCTGCATGGACAACACGAGAGGGCTCGACGGCGGGCGCGAATGGACATCGAGGGCGAGCATGAGGTCGGGGTTAGAGGGGATCAACCTCCACATGGAGCCGTGTGGAGGCGAGATCCTGTGTGGCGGTGCGATCCCAGAATGCCGTAAACTCGCCGGCTGGAGGAGTACCTTCACGACGTGCGATTCCATAGACGGACACGGACCAGCGGGTGACAAGGAGAGAGAAGGGGCGATGGTGCTGCACGATTGGATCGGGAGTTCTGGACCACGGTCGGATGGGATTAGAGTTGCAAGGTCGTTTTGGCAATCTGGCACACAGTTGCCAAATACATATTTCGAAATGAAAATTTTGGCATGAATGATCTAATGGGCTAAAACTAAAGCCCAACTTGTGTTATATAGTATTCAGTGTCGAATTTGTCATTTTTGTATCTCGAGCAATGTTTCAAATTTTGTTTTGATTTTTTTTAAAAGCATACATTAATGTTGTGTCAATGACAAAAAAATTCTGCATTTTTTCGCACATTTTGAGTGTGTAATGGGGGACCGTGCACCGGTAGCACCAATTGCCCGGATGCACCAGATGCATCCCCTGTAGTGTCGCCCCCCTCTCCCAATTGCACATCAACCCGCACCAACGGATCGCTAAAACCGTGGATGATGACCTAAATTAACTAACTGTAAGTCTGGATATGTCTAAGTCAGACAAGTTGTGATACCTAACTGGCCTAATCCCTCCTCCAGTTAAAGTATATTTTTGCTGCGGTAACTATCATATACTAATAGGCAACGCAGATACATACTCGACTCAGCTAGTTGCCTCCAACATGGCAGCGACCACTAACGTAATCTTTGCACATGCATCTCCTCTCAGCAGTTCTCATAATGGGAACTGCACCCCCAGCACGATCACGATCAATTAGAAAACACGAAGGACAAGCGAAATTCCCTTGCAACTTGGTATATTTGCATTGACCAGTGCAGCATAACGACACCACGCGCGCCGTAGTTGCATTCCATAACCGGCCTGCATTTCCGGTCAATTAAGCGCAAGCCTGTCAAATGCTTGAGCAAATTAAAACAGATAATGCCATCTTGCCGATCTTCATGAGTGGATGCAAGCTAAGCCGAGCAGCTATTATCCATGATCGTCGGTGCGCTCTTCTGCTATATATACCCCTCCACCTTAAGCTATCTATAAGCACACGCACCACAGCAGCAATTTATCTTAGCAAACACTCCTAGCTAGGAGACATCGAATTGAGATGGCCGGCGCCGCCCTGCTGTCTCTGTGCCTGTTGCTGGCCTGTTCTGCCCGGCAATCGGCCGCCTACGAAGCCACACAGGCCGCCTACGTGGACGTGGAGGGCACCGTGAGGAAAGAAGTAGAGAAGGCCATCAAGAGCAACCCTGGCATCGGCGCCGCCCTCGTCCGGCTGGTGTTCCACGATTGCTGGGTTAATGTAAGTTGATCACGTGTAATCTGTGTGTTAGTATTGCATGCCTCATTTGATCGGAGAGTAAAATTTTGTACCATGCCTAATGATCCACTTTAGGAGATCATGTTACACTTTGAAACATGAAAAGAAAACCAATGCAACACTTTAAAGCAAGACAGAAGAAATCACAAAATCTGAAAGCAATATGGGTACAGTGGATCAATGCACGGTATATCCCATGCATGATACTCCCTCTGACCTCTGTAGTGAAATACTTGTAGTTAGAGGAAACTACTACGCATATGCATATGCATATCATTGATTCATTTCTCCATTTGATATCAAATTCATATGCATGCACGCACGTGTTGATAACGTGCAGGGTTGCGATGGATCGGTGCTCTTGGACAAGACGCCATCCGGTACCAACACCGAGAAGAAGGCGATCAACAACATCGGCCTGGACGGCTTCAGCCTCATCGACACCATCAAGTATAAACTGGGCGACAGCGTCTCGTGCGCCGACATCGTCGTCTTCGCCGCGCGTGACGCGGCCAGGTACCTGAGCGGCGGCAAAATCGCCTACTCCGTTCCCTCAGGGCGCAAGGACGGCATCGTCTCGTCGGCCGCCGCCGCAGACGCCATCCTCCCGCAATCCACCTTCGAGTTCCAGCAGCTCGTGGACAACTTCGCCAAGAAGGGCTTCAACCAGGAGGAGCTCGTCATCCTCTCCGGCGCGCACTCCATCGGCGTCTCCCACCTCTCGTCTTTCCAGGACCGCCTCAATGATTCAACCGCGACCCCAATCGACGACAGCTACAAAAAGGCGCTTGTCGCAGATGTCGAGGCCCAGAAGAAGAGCCAAAATACGTTGGATCCCATCGAGAAGAACAACATCCGCGACATGAGCTCCAAGTTCCAAACCGACGCCGGGTACGACCCCACAGGGGTGAACACGGCAGCCACGGGTGCCCTGGACAACAGCTACTACCACGCCAACCTCCAGAACAGGGTGCTCTTCAAGTCTGACTGGGTTATGCGCACGGACAGCAAAGCCGGGGACGACTTGGCTGAGTACATGAACAATGCCACCAAGTGGAACAACGACTTCGCCGCCGCCATGGTCAAGCTCAGCAAGCTCCCTGCCGAGGGTAGTACCCGTTACGAGATAAGGAAGAACTGCAGAGTCATCAACAACAAGAGCTACTAGTGTTACTAGAAGCGACGACATCACCTATATATAGGTGCCATGGATTTAATGATTTTTATTTTGAAGGCTCTGTTCCATGGATGTAATCATTTGTGTTTTGAAGGTTCTATTTCATGCCTATTTTGTATTCGTGCTATACTCACTACAATGAAATAATTATAATAACATTATTATTATTTTGCATAAAGTCTAAGGACCATATATTAAGTAGCACAGACCCTTAAATACCATACATCCAAATTCTACGGCATCAAATCTACGGCATCACCTAGCTAGAGGCGTCGTGGATCTATGATGATTTGTATTTTGATGGTTCTATTCCATGCCTAACATGTATTACTCTAACACTCACTACGATAGAACAATGATACATTATTATTATTTTGTGTAAAGGCCAAAGGTCATGTATACCATAGACCCTTGCAAAAACAAATACGTACGAAATTTAAAACCATGCTGCTAAACCTTAGTCGACTGAGACTTTGATGTTCCGGCCATAGGATGTAGGAACATTAAGATTCGTGTCCATGTGTAGGTTGGCTCGAACTTGTGGCCTTTTTGTCCCTGCGCTAGTAAAGGGTCGGGTAGTGTTATGACGAAATCACTACTTGAGAAGTACTCGTTGCAAAGATCACTCCAATCTCCCCAGTTACTTGTCGCAACCTGGGACTTTTCCCTTTTTTCGTATATCCGTTTATTCAAAACGTTTTATCTCTTAAACCGTGCGTCCGAATTTCGAAACGCTTTCACCGTTGCATTCCTCGCATCGAGATCTTCAAAACTAGATCACACGTTGATAGATTTTGACGAACTTTTTTCACGAAAAAACATGGACGAAAAAACAAACTGAGAGCACTGGTTTTTTCCCTTTCCGAAAGAGGCACGCCCGCGGCTCTCACGAAATCACAACTGTACCTCTCGCGGAAGCAAAACCATGACTCCTCTCGCGAAAGAAAAAAACAGAAAACAAGTTATTTTTTCCGAGAGGCACGGCCTTGACTATCACGAAAGCACAACCGTGCCTCTCGCGGAAGCAAAACTGTGACTCTCGTGAAATATAAAAAGAACAAAAAAGCATTTTTTTTTTCATTTTCCGAGAGGCATGACCGTGTCTCTCGCGAAAGCACAACCGTGCCTCTTGCGAAAGCAAAATCATGACTCTCGCGAAAGGAAAAAAAACAGAAAACGCGTTTTTTTTCGTTTCCGAGAGGCACGACCGTGACCCTCACGAAGTCAAATCCGTGCCTCTCACGGAAGCAAAATCGTGACTCTCACGAAAAAAAAACTCGTTTTCTCGTGCAATTTTTTTTGGAAATTTATTTTTCGATCGAAAAAATAAGGAAGACCGGTGGAAAACCAAAGCGTCAAAAAAACCAGGGAAAAACCATTTAAAAAGCCGAAAAACCGTGCGGAACAATAAAAAAATAAAATCCGAAGGGAGCTTTCAGAGCATGACATGTGGTGAATGACTAAGAGTGCCCCAAGTGACGCTGATCGTTGCGAGACTCCCGAAGGAGCGCTCGTTAACTAGTTGCTCTCGTGTTATGAGCATGTGGAAACGAGATGACCGTTTTGGTTTAGCTTATGGGCTTTTGTGCCTTTTGCTACTGCAGCCCAGAGTTTCCACAGTATTTTTTTGTAATTTGTTTTGTCTTTTTTTCCCAAAATAAGCGAGTTTGCTTGAAGGCAGGGAGATCACGGTGGCTTCTCTTTTGCCCAAAAGAAATTGTTTTTTTCTTATCTATTTTTTTTTGAGCATCAGTACAGACGTAAGCGCTCATATACACGCGCATACACTCACCCCTATGAACGCACACACGCACACCCTATCCCTATGAGCATCTTCGAGAGACTGAGCCGGCATATCATCTTGAGATTTACGAAGTCACCGTAGGCACCTCGTCGTTGACGGGAACGTCTCCTCCCACTGAAAGCACATCGCCGGAAATCCTGAAATAAATCCATGCTTCACCTTTCTCATCATTTTTTATTTTCCACCCTTCATTTCACTTTTTGCATGCTTTTGATTTATTGTTTTATTTTTTATTTGTGTGCGTGTCTCTTTTTTTAGAATGAAAACGCTAGATGTGTCCGGTTTTATAAATTTATAAAGCACACAACATAAACAGCGTAGCTGATCACCAAAGCTTACAGTTTAAAAGGCCCCAGGCCGGGCATACGTAAAGCCCAGAGGCCGACTGAGCATGCAGGCTCACGAAAGAACAAAAGGGGCCACTCCACTAGGTAATAGCCGCTGGCTCCCTATCCAACATGTACACTTGCTAAAGTCTTGCTTGGGCGTTCTCCATGCTCAGCATTCTTGTGCCTCCCAACGGAGTCCACTGCTGTAAAAACAAGTTACATTTATAGATAATATTAGCTGGATGCGACACAAAATTGCCATCAATCGTTAGTTTGTTCTCAATCGGCCAAAGTGCCCAGAGGAGTGCCCCTGCACAACTTCACATCACGCGTTTGCCTCGTCCCTGGACCGAATCGAATAGACCGACAAGATCATTGGTGGACCGAGGTTCCATTGAACTCCAGCCGCTGCAAGCACCGCGCTCCAGGCAAACCTGGCCAACGGGCAATTGAAGAAAACATGGTTCGCGTCATTAGGGGTCTCACGCACCATGCGAGGGCCCAAAGCCGGACCATGTCGTTTAGCCACATTCACGGACGTTGGTAATCTATTACTGACCATTTGCCACAGGAAAACTTTGATTTTCACTGGAATATGCGGTTTCCATAGGCCCTTGACCAAAAGTTGTGTCGGCCCTTGGCAGAGCTTGTGGTATAACGATTTGACTGTGAATTTGCCAGAACCGGCGAGCGACCACATCACTGTGTCTGGTGAAGTGGACAACGATGACGAGCTAACAAGGTCAATCAAAGCCACCAAACTCGCACGTTCTTGTTAATTAAGCTCGCGCAGAAGTGAACAACTGGGGGGGTCGAGGCCAGCGTGTCCGCCACTGTTAGGTTCGGATTAACGGCTATAGCGTATAGATCCTAGAATTCCGACCAAAGCGGCTGAGTATCCACCCAAAAGTCTAGCCAGAACCGAGTTGATCGGCCTTTCCGATGGCAAACTTCACCCCCGTGGCAAAGGCCAACTTGATGGATTGGATGTCATTCCAGAAAGGTGATACCATCGCGGCCCCTTCGAAAAAAAATCCGTTTGGGAAGTACTTCACTCAAAGGAGGTCCGCCCACAAGCCCGTCGCCCCGTGCGCTAGTATCTAGATCCATTTGCACATAAGGGCGATATATAGCAATCTGGTGTTGGTGATCCCAAGGCCTCCCAAGGCCTTAGGCCGACAGACAGCCACCCATTTAACCATGTGGTATTTGAGTTTTAGACCCGTTCCTTCCCAAAACAATGGAGATCGCGGCGTGCCCATTTTGGCATGGACCCCTTCAGCTAGAAGGAAGAGGCCCATCACAAACATGGGAAGGGAGGAGAGGCTCGAGTTCTTAAGCACAATCCATGCTGTTGAGGATAGAAACTTGCCATGCCAAGGGCACACCCATCCCCCTACCTTGGCACAAAGTGGTTCTCAATCATTCATCGTTAGCCGTTTGGTAGCTAAGGGTATACCTAAGTATGTAAAAGGGAATTTCCCAACTTTACAATTGAGCATGTCCGCAATGTGACGTCCCTCTTCAGGATCCACCCCCATGGAAAGAACTTCACATTTGTGGAAGTTAATTTTAAGTCCGGACATAAGCTCGAAACTGAGGAGGGCTTTGACCGTAGCTATGCTATGTTGGTCAGGCTGGAAGAGCAGGAGCGTGTCGTCTGCGTACTGTAAGTGGGAACCCCCCTGGGATAAGGTGTCCAACCACCCCTTTTATGTGGCCGGCCTCGACAGCTTTAAGTAATATGGCCGCCAGTGCATCGACCACGAAGTTGAACAGAATCGGGGACATGGGGTCGCCCTGACGTAGTCCGCCTTTATTATGGAAGAAGTGCCCTACTTCCCCGTTGACCAAGATTGCAGTTTGGCCGCCCGAGACCAGCTGCATCACTTTATGCACCCAAATGGCCGAAAAACCACGACTTTGGAGCACTTGACGTAGGAAATCCCAATTTACCCGGTCGTAAGCCTTTTCAAAGTCCAGTTTTAACAAAATGGACAGCTCTTTCGTGCGTTTGAGCTCATGGATGATTTCGTGCAGGGCAAGCGGGCCCTCGAGGATGTTACGCCCGCGTATGAAAGCGGACTGAGTTAGACTAATCATACGGTGAGGGATCGGGACCATAGGAGTCGTGCATGTCTTAGAACATATCTTGAACGGCACCTTAATGAGTGCGACCGGTCTAAATTGGAGGATGTTGTTGGCCCCAACCACTTTGGGAATAAGCGAGAGAACGCCAAAATTAAGGCAGGCTATGTCTATTATCCCGCGCATAAAGTCGTTGCACACCTCAAAAATGGGTCCCCCAAGCAATGGCCAAAATTATTTGAACATGGCCACGGGCCACCCGTCTGGGCCCGGCACCGTATCCGCTATCATGCTCATTAGCGCATCATCGATCTCCCTCGGGAGGAACGCAAGCCCTAACTCCTCATTTTCATTGTCCAAGACAAGCTAAGAAGGCGCCCATACGTCCGTGTGCAGGCCATCCCTCTATTCCTCGCAAGCCCCCATCAATTGGATGTAAAACTCATATATGTGGCTCATGATTTCCGATTGGCGCAGCAGCAACCCATGTTCTGACTGCAACCTCGGGATCGCACACTTCCGTCTCCTGCCATTGGCGTAGGCCTGGAAATACTTAGTATTGGCGTCCCCCCTTCAGAGTCCATTTGAGGCCTTCGCGGTGACGCCAGTACTCCTCGTCTGTGCGAAACAAGGCCTCAACTTGTCCTTCCAGAGCATAGCATTGCGCCCATTCTTGCTCTATAAAGGCCCTACCGTCAACCTAGGAATCAAGCCATGCGATCTCCTCGACAATTCTCGCTCTGAGAATCTTGTCGTGGCGTCCTTGGTTCGCTCCCCATCCCTTGAGTCTAGCTTGAAGGCGGCCCCATACCTGAACTCCATAGTTCCACGTTGTGGCCCATCTGGCGCACATTGTTCGTTCATTTTTCCCTAAAATGGGGTCTAACTCTGGTATTTTCAACCAGGCCATCTCGGAGAAGAAACACGGGCTTCTGCAGACCTTGATCTTCACTGAGGATAGTTTCCGTGATCAATGAGCAGAGAGGGTAGAGCACCTCCCAATCAGGCGACACAAACACCCGATCCAACACTGATCGCACCAGAGCAATCTGCTTCTTCGTCAAGGTGAACCTTGCTCCTGATCTGGGCACTTCCCGAAGGGCCATGAGGCAATTGCGTTGTTAAACATGGCCACTCGTGGCCAGTTGATGATGTTATTTTTATTCGTACCCGAGCTGATCAAGTTAAATTCACTCCCTACCAGGGCCGCGGAGGCCGCTTGGACCTTAGCTTGAAGTTCTCCCAAGAAATCCACTGAGCGGGAGTAATCAGCCAGGCTGTATAGCTGAATCACCACTAGCTCCCGTAAGGACACATGAGTACGAATACGAGTAGCGAGGAAAAAAGTACCAGCGTCCCAGGAAAGCACCTCATATATGGATAAATTAAGGCCTAGGAGCAGGCCTACTGAGTACCCTATCACGTGAACGTGATTCCAAATGAAACGTTCCAGAGGGTCTACCGCTAACAGCTCACGGTGACACAACTTTGCTTTCATTGTTTCATGTATCCCTACCATGTCGATGTCCTCTTTGCGAATGTATTTCTTCAGCTGGGTGCATCGCCCAACGTGACTGAAGCCATGAATGTTCCAAAAAAGAGCACACATCTAAATAATGCGGTTACATAAACGGACACCCCGGGAGGGTACCGCCTTGGCCACGCGCCTCACCTTGACACGACAAGGCGAGGGAGGGGAGGCAACCCCTGTTGCCAGTTCTTCCTCGTCGGGCCGAACCATGAGTGCAGTCGAGGCCCCTGCCTCTATTACACTCTGGCCAGTACGCATTGCAGCCGCCGCCGCAAGCGCTGCCCGTGCCAGTTCCTTGGAGTGGATCAGCAAGATTAGCTCATGCGCCTCGCCCACACACGACGGGTCAACTCCACTATCCTCTAGAACCTCGCTCAAGTGTTCGTCAGAGAAAGAATCGAGGGCTGTGAAATAAGGGGGTGGATTACTTGAGACCTCCAAGTTCTTCTAATCTTGGAGTAGTTGTGCGCGCTGGAGGGATGGCATATTCCCCTTGGCGACCTTGGAACGAGAGTTGTACTGCACCGGAGCCACCGACACCTCCTTGGAATGCTTGGCCTTGGAGATGGGCATCGTCTTAATTGCGGCCTCCTAGAGAAGCGGAACGACGAGAGGATGAGCGATGGGGGCCGCCGGCGCCATGACCATCTAGCGAGGGGTTGCAGGCGCCTCCGATGGCTCCATAGGCCCGACCGCCTCTGTGCTCACCTTGCGGACATTCGTCTTCTTTGCTTGCCACATCTAGCCGCTCTTGCTGTTGATGCGCCTCCCGTAGTCGAAGACCGCGCCGAGGGCAGCAGGGACGTGGTAGCAGACAACACCAGAGGTGTGCGCTCACCCGCCGGCACACCCATGTCGCACGAGGCTATGAGCCCATTGTCATGTGCCCTTGCAGGCAGCGAGGTCACCGAGCCCAGGTTGGAGCCGTAGACCATAGTGATTAGGGATCGACACCTCCATCCCGTCGAATAGCAGCACCGTCTCCACCCCAACCGCGAGGGCAGCCTGATGAGGGGGATCCGCCGCCTGTCTTGGACCCCTGGTGCCAAGCTTTTCCCAGGCCGTGGTGTCAATGGAATTGTCCTCCATGCTTACGTCTTGATCCTTGTCCATGTTCATCCTTGTCATCGTTGGTTGGGCCCTGGCCATTGCCCTTGTTGGGGGGAGGGGAGGGGAGAGCAGGGGCCCTCGGCGAGGCTAGTCAAGCTCCGGCTCCAGCTTGATGTTGAACCCAGCTCCATTGAACCAGATATGAATCGGAGCCCCGCAGCTTGGCCAGGTTGCGACACGCAAAGTGCATGCAAACCATCCCCGAACGAATCAGGGACAACTCATCGACTACCCTGCCGAGCATCATGGTGGCTGCCATCAGCCGATCCATCTGTCGCTGTCTAGGCGG
>LR738713.1:32049400-32080573 GCA_902687465.1 Secale cereale | reverse complement strand
CCCCCCATAGCTTGACCCAAACCTCTGGCATGGCCTCTTCCTTGGGCGCATCAAGGATTGCATCGCAGATTTCCACCGTGATGTTGTTGAGGGTGAGGTAGAGCTTGCCGCTGCGGGTAGCCATACGTAACATAGTTGGGTCAGGGAACACCACCGAGAAAGTGTCGTCTTCGATCTGCATCACTTGCCAGTCCCAGGTGCCTTCAAACAGGTGCGGAAGTTCCACCTCCAAGACCGCCTTCGAGAGTGTGCCCGAAGCCGCGGACAGAACACTACTGCAGGATGCTGCTAACGCGACACTATAATCAGATACCCTTCGACAAAACTGTGTGCGATGCAATAATCGCAAACGATGGTGTAAAAAACCGCCAAAAAAGATGAAAAATGTTTGCGATGATGGATGCATCAAACACGGTTCAGATTTTGGCTGCGTGTTTTATGCAGGGCATACGGTTCAGTTCAATTAACTATTTGTTATGAGGGGAAAAGAACGGAAACGGGCAGCCAGATGAAAGCGTGTGCGATATACGGCATACAGTTCACTCGGATTAACTGTTTCTGATGAGGCAGAACAACAGAAACGGGCAGCTAGATAAAGGTGTGTGCGATTGAGGGCATACGCTTCAGAAAGATTAACTGTTTGCGATTAGGCAACATAATAGAAATGGTCAGCCGGATCAAAGTGTCTGCGATTGATCGCATACACTTCACATGGATGAACTGCTTTTGATTAGCCACAACAAATAGGAACTTTTCGATAGATCAACGTGTGTACGCTAGACAGGCACACATTCTAATTAAAAGAAGCATGCGTGATGGTAATAACGAGCGCGCGTGGTTCTTGGAACAAGACGTGTGTTGACATTGCCTATTGCGGTGCACCCTATATATGGTGCTAAAGCCACGTACGCGGCCAAGAACGCGTGCCCACATTACGCCGTCCGGGAATAGTGCCGCACTTAGAAACTATAGAACCGTCAATAAATTTTGAGCATGCGTCCCGTCACATTCCAAATTACAAACCTGTTCACACCGATAAAAACCTAAACAGTTTCCCACTTAGGAGCGTATTAGTACTCGGTTATAAATACTACTACTCCAAGATGACTGCTCATTCCTCCTCAACTCCTCATCCACAAAAACAAACAAGTCATTCATCGTCATTCCCGTGTGTTTGCCATGGCCAGCATGAGTTATGGGTCGAGAGATGAGGCGAGCATGGAAGCGGAAGCACGAGAGATGTCCCGTCTCGCTGCGAAAGCAGCCGACATATCCCGCCGCGCGGCCGTAGCAGCAGAGAGGTCCCGCCGCGCCGCCGAAGCAGCATGGAGGTCCCGTCGTGCCGTTCATGCAGCAGACTGGTTCGGCCACGCCGCGGAAGCAGTAGAGATGTCTCGCCGCGCCGCGAATGCAGCATACATGTCCTGCCGTGTCGCGGCGGCCTAAGAAAATGTCTCGCGAGTAGGCGAGGACTCTTACAGGCGCATGAATGCGCTCGTCGATAGCCATATGGAACAGATTGATGGTTGGGCGAGGTTGCAGGACGACATGAAAGCCTCGCTTCAACAGGCTATCAGCATCATCCGGCAACTAAGGGAAGGCAATGCGAAGCTCCGGGATGAGCAGGATGAGATCACTGCCTTGTTGAAGAGCACCAGCGTCATCGTTAAGAAACTTATGGACAAGAATGACATGCTCCACATGGAGCGCCGAAGGTTGCTAGAGGAATCCGTGGATGTTCTCAAGGAGAATGTTGAGGACAAGAAATAGCTCGTCGCCGCTCACCGCGGAGACTAGTTCCTTCTTCTTTTGCCCTTGTGTATATTGGGCGTTGTCGCATGTTGCTTTTTTAATTATGTTCCTAAATATGTAAGATAATTATTATCCACTGTCATCGTCCTTATATTCATCATGGTTGCTATAAGTTGCAGTCGATGCTATATATGTCCATAGGATCTTACATCAAGATCCATGCAAAACTTTCTTTTTAGATTTTCATTTTTCTCTCTTAAATCTCAGTCCAGTGAGACATAGTCACGTCGTTAAACAGGGGCTCGTGCGCCATTAATGAAGACGTTGGGAGGGAGGTGCGCGGCAGATACAGGTCAAAGGGCTCTCCTCCCGATGAGCACGTGCAGGGGTCTGATCGCACGCCTCCCGTACTCAAATAGCTACCATGCACGGCACCTCCTAGCCTATAAAAAAAGGGGACGCATGGTGGCACGTAATTGGTAAGTAGAACGCCCACGGTTTTAATAATACTTTTGTTTCCGATTTATAACCTAACAGCACTTGTTCCAAAATGATTTTGTTGATTGTTAATGTGTGCGCCTTCGCAAATCTAACAGAAAAATTACCACAACATGTTGGTGCCATGTCATGACACAATGCCAAGCTTCATGATTATCAGGCGTGTTTTGGATTTACAGGAATTAAAAAACCAAGTTTGTCAATCTTTACGGTCGAGCCACGATGCCCAGATGTTTGAATTTCATTCCTATTTTTGCATGGGACCTGGAAATTCACCCAATGACACACATGTGATTTTTAAACCAACTTTGGTGCACTGGAGCATGTGCTTGTAGTTCAAATTTGAATTATTCACATTAAATGCCTAGAAACTCAATTAATGTATACAAAAGACCAAACGAACCCGGAATAATTCCAAAATTTAGCATGATACTTCTATTCGGTCTAATCTTCCTATGTAAAAAAATTAAGGCGGGAGAAGGCAGTGTACGTATGTCGTTTCACACATGGAGGTTACTGCTACTTCTCGAGCTTGTGTTGTATTACCTCGAAGAGGAAAGGGTGATGCAGCACAGTAGGGTAAGTATTTCCATCAGTTTTTGAGAACCAAGGTATCAATCCAGTAGGAGACCATGCGCAAGTCACTCGCACCTGCACAAACAAATAAGAACTTCGCAGCCAACGCAATAAGGGGTTGTCAATCCCTTTACGGTCACTTACGAAAGTGAGATCTGATAGAGATGATAGTTTGATATTTTTGGTATTTTTTATTATAAGAACAGAAAGTAAAATCGGAAAAGTAAAGTAGATTGTAGATTGATATGTTGAGAATAGACCCGGGGGCCATAGTGTTCTCTAGTGGCTTCTCTCATGATAGCGATATTCTATGGCGGGTAAACAAATTACTGTCAAGCAATTGATAGAAAAGCGAATAATTATGAGACTATCTAGGCTTGATCATTGTATATAGGCATCACGTCCGAGACAAGTAGACCGAAACGATTCTGCATCTACTACTACTATTACTCCACACATCGACCGCTATCCAGCATGCATCTAGTGTATTGAGTTCATAAGAACAGAGTAACGCTTTAAGCAAGATGACATGATGTAGAGGGAAATACTCAAACTTAGTGATATAAACCCCATCTTTTTATCCTCGATGGCAACAATACAATATGTGCCTTGCTGCCCCTACTATCACTGGGAAAGGACACCGCAAGATTGAACCCAAAGCCAAGCACTTCTCCCATTGCAAGAAGTATAGATCTAGTAGGCCAAACCAAACCAATAATTCGAAGAGACTTGCAAGGATATTATAATCATACATAAAGAGTTCAGAGAAGAACCAAATATTTCTCATAGATAATCTTGATCATAAACCCAGAATTCATCAGATCTCGACAAACACACCACAAAAAGAGATTACATCGAATAGATCTCCTCGAAGACTGAGGAGAACTTTGTATTGAGATCTAGAGAGAGAGAAGAAGCCATCTAGATACTAGCTATGGACCTGAAGGTCTGTGGTAAACTACTCACTACTCATGGTGAGGCGATGATGATGATGTAGACGCACTCCGTGGTAGATCCCCCCTTCGGCGGAGCTCCGGAACAGGCCCCAAGATGGGATCTCACGGGAACAGAAGGTTACGACGGTGGAACTAGGGTTTTCTCTGTTGTTCTGATGGTTTCAGGGTACGTCAGTATATATAGGAGGAAGGAGGGCACCGGGAGCCAAACGTGGGGCCCATGAGGCAGGGGCGTGCCCTATAGGGGCGCCCCCACCCTTGTGGGCACCACGTATGCCCTACTCCATGGTTCTCAAGTCTCCCGTGCGTGATTTTCTCCAAAAATATCTCTCCCGAAGGTTTCATTCCGTTTGGACTCCGTTTGATAATCCTTCTTTGTAAAACCCTGAAACAGGCAAAAAACAGCAATCTGGACTGGGCCTTTGGGTTAGTAGGTTAGTCCCAAAAATAATATAAAAGTGTATGACAAAGCCCATTAAACATCCAAAACATCATAAATAATAGCATGGAACAATCAAAAATTATAGATACGTTGGAGACGTATCAAGCATCCCCAAGCTTAATTCCTGCTTGTCCTCGAGTAGGTAAATGGTAAAAACAGAATTTTTGATGTGGAATGCTAACCAACATAGTTCTTCAATGTAATTCTCTTAATTGTGGCATGAATGTTCAGATCTGAAAGATTCAAGACAAAAGTATATATTGACATAAGAAATAGTAATACTTCAAGCATACTAACAAAGCAATCATGTCTTCTCAAAATACTATGGCTGAAGAAAGTTATCCCTACAAAATCATATAGTCTGGCTATGCTCCCTCTTCATCACACAAAATATTCATATCATGCACAACCCCGATTTCAGCCAAGCACTTGTTTTCATACTCTATTCTTTCAAACCTTTCAACTTTCACGCAATACATGAGTGCGAGCCATGGACATAGCACTATAGGTGGAATAGAGAGGTGGTTGTGGAGAAGACAAAAAAGGAGGGAGATAGTCTCACATCAACTAGGCGTATCAACGGACTATGGAGATGCCCATCAATAGATATCAACGTGAGTGAGTAGGGGATTGCCATGCAACAGATGCACTAGAGCTAAAAATGTATGAAAGCTCAACAAAAGAAACTAGTGGGTGTGCATCCAACTTGCTTGCTCACGAAGACCTAGGGCATTTGAGGAAGCCCAACGTTGGAATATACAAGCCAAGTTCTATAATGAAAATTCCCACTAGTATATGAAAGTGACTAAACATGAGACTCTCTATCATGAAGAACATGGTGCTACTTTGAAGCACAAGTGTGGAAAAAGATAGTAGCAATTGTCCGTTTTTTTTTTGCCTTTCTTTTTTTTCTTTGGCCTTTCTTTTCTTTTTCTTTTTTTGGAGGGGATTTATTGATTTAGCCTTTCCTCACATGGGACAATGCTCTAATAATGATTATCATCACACTTTCATTGAATTACAACTCGATATTACAACTCGATACTAGAACAAATTATGACTTATATGAATGCCTCCGGCGGTGTACCGGGACGTGCAATGAATTAAGAGTGACATGTATGAAGAATTATGCATGGTGGCTTTGCCACAAATACGATGCCAACTACATGATCATGCATGGCAATATGACAATATGAAGCGTGCCATATGAACGGAACGGTGGAAAGTTGCATGGCAATATATCTCGGAATGGCTATGAAAATGCCATGATAGGTAGGTATGGTGGATGTTTTGAGGAAAATATATGGTGGCTGTTTTGAGGAAGGATATATAGTGGGTGTATGGTACCGGCGAAAGTTGCGCGATACAAGAGAGGCTAGCAATGGTGGAAGGGTGAGAGTGTGTATAAACCATGGACTCAACATTAGTCATAAGAACTCATATACTTATTGCAAAAATCTACGAGTCATCAAAACAAAGCAATCAACACATGCTCCTAGGGGGGAGGTTGGTAGGATTTAACCATCGCGCGCCCCCGACCTCCACACAAAGGTTGACACTTTACAAATACCTCATGCTCTAACTTCGTCACATAGCGGTTCACCATACGTGCATGCTACGGGAATCACTAACCTTAACACAAGTATTTCTAAATTTCATAATAACTCCACTAGCATGACTCTAATATCACTATCCTCATATTTCAAAACAATTATCAAGCATCCAACTTCTCATCATATTCAATGCACTAAGTGTGTAAGTTTTTACTACATTGATATTGGATGTCTATCATGTGAAGACTAGTTTTTTTATCCTAAGCACATTACCATGCTGTTTTAATAGACTCTCAAAAGGATATAAGTGAAGCATGAGAGTTCAACAATTTCCTCAAAATATTATCACCACCGTGCTCTAAAAGATATAAGTGAAGCACTAGAGCAAAAACTATTCAACTCAAAAGATATAAGTGAAGCACATAGAGTGTTCTATCAATTCCTAGGCCATATTTAACTCTCTCAAATAGGTGTGTCCAGCATGGATAATTGTGGCAAACTAACAAGCAAAGACTCAAATTATACAAGACGCTCGAAGTAAAACACATATCATGTGGTGAATAAAAATATAGCTCCGAGTATAGTTACCGATGGATGAAGACGAAAGAGGGGATGCCTTCCCGGGGCATCCCCAAGCTTAGGCTTTTGGTTGTCCTTGAATTTTACCTTGGGGTGCCATGGGCATCCCCAAGCTTAGGCCCTTGCTAGTCTTTGTTCCATAGTCCATCAAATCAATACTCAAAACTTGAAAACTTCACAACACAAAACTTAGACAAAAATCTCGTGAGCTCCGTTAGTATAAGAAAGCAAACCACTACTCAAAGGTACTACAATGAATTCATTCTTTGTTTATATTGGTGTTAAACCTACTGTATTCCAACTTCTCTATGATTCATACTTCCCAATACTACTCATAGATGCATTGAAATAAGCAAACAACACACGAAAAACAGAATCTGTCAAAAACAGAACAGTCTGTAGTAATCTGCAGGTTTCGCATACTTCTGTAACTCCAAAAAATTCAAACTAAATTGTTAAACGTAAGGAATTTGTCTATTAATCATCTGCAAACAGAATCAACTAAATAGCACGCTCCAGTAAAATCTGATGACCATTCTAGCGAGCGCTAACGATTCTGTTTTTCACAGCAAGATCACATAAACTTCACACAAGTCTTCCCAAAGGTTCTACTTGGCACAAACACTAAACACTAAACAAAACCACATCTAAACAGAATCTAGATGCAATATTTATTCCTAAACAGAAGCAAAAACAAAAAATAAAATAAAATTGGGTTGCCTCCAAACAAGCGCTATCATTTTACGCCCCTAGCTAGGCACGATACATGGATAGATCTAGGTATTGTCATCTTTGGAAGGCAATCCATAAGTGGCTCTCATAATAGATTCATATGGTAATTTGATTTTATTTCTAGGAAAGTGTTCCATGTCTTTCCTTAATGGCAATTGGAATCTAATATTTACTTCCTTCATATCAAAAATTGCACCAATCGTTCTAAGGAAAGGTCTACCAAGAATAATATATAGGACATGAAGGATTGCAATCTATATCAAGAACAATGAAATCTACGGGCACATAATTCATATTGGCAACAATAAGAACATCATTAATCCTTCCCATAGGTTTCTTAATAGTGGAATCCGCAAGATGCAAATTTAAAGAACAATCATCAAACTCATGGAACCCTAGCAAATCACACAAAGTTTTTGGGATAGTGGGGACACTTGCACCCAGATCACACAAAGCATAGCATTCACAATCTTTAATTTTTATTTTGATAGTAGGTTCCCACTCATCATAAAGCTTTCTAGGGATATAAACTTCTAACTCAAGTTTTTCTTCATAAGATTGCATCAAAGCATTAACTATGTGTTTAGTGAAAGCTTTATTTTGACTATAAGCAAGCAGAGAATTTAGTACGGATTGCAACAAGGAAATACAATCAATCAAAGAGCAATTATCATAATTGAATCCCTTGAAATCCAAAGTAGTGGGTTCATCACTATGCAAAGTTTTAATCTCTTCACTCCCACTTTTAACAATTTTAGCATCAAGATCTAAAAACTCTGAATCATTGGGACACCTTAAAGAAGAATCATCTCCAATCCTATCTTCATCAAGATTTATACTAGAAAACAAGGATCTAATAGGAGACACATCAATAACTTTCAGATCTTCATCTTTATTTTCAGGATAACTAGAAGAACACGCTTTTGTATAATTCTCTCTTTTAGCACGCATCCTAGCGGTTGTTTCTTTGCATTCATCAATGGAAATTCTCATGGTTTTGAGAGACTCATTGATATCATGCTTAGGCGGGATAGATCTAAGTTTCAAAGAATCAACATCAAGAGTAATTCTATCCACACTCCTAGCCAATTCATCAATCTTAAGCAATTTTTCTTCAAGCATATTATTGAAATTCTTTTGTGAAATCATAAACTCCTTAACACTAGTTTCAAATTCAGAAGGCAACTTTCCATAAGAGTTGTTGTAGGAATTACCATAATTATAAGAGGAATTACTAGGAAAAGGCCTATGATTAAAGTTCCCTCTATAAGCATTGTTTCCAAAATTATTCCTACCAACAAAATTCACATCCAAAGATTCATTGTTAATTTCAATCAAAGTGGACAAAGGCATATCATCAGGATCAGAAGAAGCACTCTTAGCAGCAAATAATTTCATAAGTTCATCCATCTTTCCACTCAAAACACTAATTTCTTCAATAGCATGCACTTTTTTACTAGTAGATCTTTCGGTGTGCCATTGAGAATAATTAACCATAATATTATCTAGGAGTTTGGTAGCTTCTCCTAAGGTAGTTTCCATGAAAGTGCCTCCTGCGGACGAATCTAAAAGATTTCTAGAAGCAAAATTCAAGCCAGCATAAAAGTTCTGAATAATCATCCACAGATTCAAACCATGTGTAGGGCAATTACGTATCATTTACTTCATTCTCTCCCAAGCTTGTGCAACATGCTCATGATCTAGTTGCTTAAAATTCATAATATCATTTCTAAGAGAGATGATCTTAGCGGGAGGGAAATACTTAGAGATAAAAGCATCTTTGCACTTATTCCACGAATCAATACTATTTGTAGGCAAAGAGGAAAACCAAGTTTTAGCACGATCTCTAAGTGAAAACGGAAATAACTTCAATTTAACAATATCGGTATCCGTATCCCTTTTCTTTTGCAAATCACACAAACCAACAAAGTTGTTTAGATGGGTAGTGGCATCTTCACTAGGAAGGCCGGAGAATTGGTCTTTCATGACAAGATTCAATAAAGCAGCATTGATCTCACAAGATTCAGCATCGGTAATAGGAGCAATCGGAGTGCTGATAAAATCATTATTGTTGGTATTGGAGAAGTCACACAATTTGGTATTGTTCTGAGCCATAGTGACAAGCAAGCAATCCAACACACACAAGCAAACAAGAGGCAAGCGAACGATAAACAAACGACAGAAGAAGGGCAAATAAAACGGCAAGGGTGAAGTGGGGGAGAGGAAAAAGAGAGGCAAAAATGTAATGCGAAGGATAAGGGTTTGTAATAGGTACTTGGTATATGACTTTTGCGTAAGCCTCCCCGGCAACGGCGCCAGAAATTCTTCTTGCTACTTCTCGAGCTTGCGTTGTATTCCCTCAAAGAGAAAAGGGTGATGCAGCACAGTAGCGTAAGTATTTCCCTCAGTTTTTGAGAACCAAGGTATCAATCCAATAGGAGACCACACGCAAGTCCCTCGCACCTGCACAAACAAATAAGAACTTCGCAGCCAACGCGATAAGGGGTTGTCAATTCCCTTACGGTCACTTACGAAAGTGAGATCTGATGGAGATGATAGTTTGATATTTTTGGTATTTTTGATTATAAGAACAGAAGGTAAAAGCGGAAAAGTAAAGTAGATTGTAGATTGATATGTTGGGAATAGACCCGGGGGCCATATTGTTCTCTAGTGGCTTCTCTCATGATAGTGATATTCTATGGCGGGTAAACAAATTAATGTCAAGCAATTGATAGAAAAGCGAATAATTATGAGACTATCTAGGCATGATCATTGTATATAGGCATCACGTCCGAGACAAGTAGACCGAAATGATGCTGCATCTACT
Source organism: Secale cereale (assembly GCA_902687465.1). Lineage (NCBI taxonomy): Eukaryota > Viridiplantae > Streptophyta > Magnoliopsida > Poales > Poaceae > Secale > Secale cereale. Next base: position 32,070,658 of record LR738713.1, on the reverse strand, counting down.
ACTATTACTCCGCACATCGACCGCTATCCAGCATGCATCTAGTGTATTGAGTTCATAAGAACAGAGTAACGCTTTAAGCAAGATGACATGATGTAGAGGCATAAACTCAAACTCAGTGATATAAACCCCATATTTTTATCCTCGATGGCAATAATACAATACGTGCCTTGCTGCCCCTACTGTCACAGGGAAAGGACACCGCAAGATTGAACCCAAAGCCAAGCACTTCTCCAATTGCAAGAACTATAGATCTAGTAGGCCAAACCAAACCAATAATTCGAAGAGACTTGCAAGGATATTACAATCATACATAAAGAGTTCAGAGAAGAACCAAATATTTCCCATAGATAATCTTGATCATAAACCCACAATTCATCGGATCTCGACAAACACACCGCAAAAAGAGATTACATCGAATAGATCTCCTCGAAGACCGAGGACAACTTTGTATTAAGATCCAGAGAGAGAGAGAGAGAGAGAAGAAGCCATCTAGATACTAGCTATGGACCCGAAGGTCTGTGGTAAACTACTCACAACTCATGGTGAGGCGATGATGATTATGTAGAAGCACTCCATGGTAGATCCGCCCCTCCGGCGGAGCTCCCGAACAGGCCCCAAGACGGGATCTCACGGGAATAGAAGGTTACGGTGGTGGAACTAGGGTTTTCTCTGTTGTTCTGATGGTTTCGGGGTACGTAGGTATATATAGGAGGAAGGAGGGCACCGGGGGCCAAACGTGGGGCCCACGAGGCAGGGGGTGCGCCCCTCGTGGGCACCACGTAGGCCCTACTCCATGGTTCTCAAGTCTCCCGTGCGTGATTTTCTCCAAAAATATCTCTCCCGAAGGTTTCATTCCGTTTGGACTCCGTTTGATGATCCTTTTCTGTAAAACCCTGAAACAGGCAAAAAACAGCAATCTGGACTGGGCCTTTGGGTTAGTAGGTTAGTCCCAAAAATAATATAAAAGTGTATGACAAAGCCCATTAAACATCCAAAACATCATAAATAATAGCATGGAACAATCAAAAAATATAGATACGTTGGAGACGTATCAGTGACACGTTCCGTCTCGGAACCACGAGCCTTCTTGAGAGAAGCTCCGGTTTGCAAGAAGCTTATACCAAAGCTTGTCCGAATTCGGCCAAAAAATTCACGGCAGCATGTTGGTGCCATGTCATGACACCATGCCAAGTTTCATGATTTTCGGGCGTGTTTTGGATTTACATGAATTAAAAAAACCAAGTTTCTCAATCTTTCCGGCCGAGCCACGACGCCCAGATGTTTGAATTTCATTCCCATTTCTTGCATGGGACCTAGAAATTCACCCAAGGACACACATGTGATTTTTCAACCAACTTTGGTGCACTGGAGCATGTGCTTGTAGTTCAAATTTGAATTATGCATATTAAATGTTTAGAAATTCAATTAATATTAAAAAAGGCCAAACGAACCCGGAATAATTCCAAAATTTAGCATTATACTTCTATTTGGTCTAATCTGCCATTGTAAAAAAATTACCATGACATGTTGATGCCGCTCCATGATAGCATGCCAAGTTTCATGAATTTCAGACGAGTTTTGGATTTACTAGAATTTTAAAGCAAGGTATTTCAACGTGTTGCCATCAATCAACAGTGCCCTGGTGTAGGATTCCCATTTCTTGCATGGGACCTAAGCATGCACCAAAGGACACATATTTGATTTTTCAACCAATTTATATGCACTAGAACATGTGCATGTATTTCAAATTTGAATTATGCACATAAAATGCCTAGAAAACCAAGTTAATGTACAAAAATGTCCAAACGAACCCAGAAAATTCCAAAACTTAACACAACACTCCTATTGTTCTATGTTGACACTAGAATTTTTTTTGAAAGCAATAAGAGGCAATGGATATCGTTTTGTCCCCAAAGGTGGCACGTTCCCTACCGAAACCATAAGGCTTGTTGTGAGAAGCTCTGGTTTGTGAGAAGCTTATAGCCAAACCTGTCCCAAATGGGACAAAAAATTTACCATGACATGTTGATGCCGCTTCATGATACCATGCCAAGTTTCATGAATTTCAGATGAGTTTTGGATTTACTAGAATTTAGAAACCAGATATTTCAACGGTTTGCCGGCAATTAATAGTGCCATGGTGTTTGAAATTCATTCCCATTTTTTTGCATGGGACCTAAGCATGCGCCCAAGGACACATATTTGATTTTTTAACCAATTTATATGCACTAGAGCATGTGCATATATACTTAAAATTTGAATTATGCACATAAAGTGCCTAGAAAACCTAGTTAATGTATAAAAATATCCAAACGAACCACGAAAAATTCCAAAACTTAACACAACACTTCTGTTGTTCTATGTTGACACTAGAAATTTTTTGAAAGCAATAAGAGGCAACGGATATCGTTTCATCCCCAAAGGAGGCACGTTCCCTAGCGAAACCATCAGGCTTGTTGCGAGAAACTCTAGCTTCTGAGAAGTTTATACCAAAACCTGCCACAAATGGGACAAAAATTTTACCACGACATGTCGATGCCGCTCCATGATAGCATGCCAAGTTTCATATGAATTTTAGACGAGTTTTGGATTTACTGGAATTTAAAAACCAGGTATCTCAATGTTTGCGACCGAGCGACAGTGGCAGGGTGTTTGACATTCATTCCCATTTCTTGAATGGGATCTAAGCATGCAACCAAGGACACGGATTTGAATTTTCAACCAATTTATATGCATTAGAGCATGTGCATGTAGTTCAAATTTGATTATGCACATAAATGCATTGAAAACTCAATTAATGTATAAAAATGTGCAAACAAACCCCAAAAGATTCAACAAATTAGCACAACACTCCTGTTGTTCTATGTTGACACTAGGAAAATAATTGAAATCAAGAAGAGGCAACGGATATTGTTTCGTCCAGAAAGGTGAAACGTTCCCTAACGAAACCATCACACTTTTTGTGAGAAGCTCTGGTTTGTGAGAATCTTATACCCATACATGCCCCAAATGGGACAAAAAAATTACCACGACATGTTGATGCCGCTCCATGATAGCATGCCAAGTTTCATTAATTTCGGACGAGTTTTGGATTTACTAGAATTACAAAAGCAAGTACGTCGACGTTTGCCGGAGAGCCGCGGTGCCATGCTGTTTGAAATTCATCCCCATTTCTTGCATGGGAGATAAGCATAAACACATGGACACATATATGATTTTACAACCCATGTTGGTGCACCGGAGCATGTGCATGTAGTTTAATTTTGAATTTTGCACCTAAAATGGCTAGAAACCAATTTAATGTATAAAATGTCCATACGAACCCTGAATAATTCCAATTCTTTTACGACACACATATAGTTGCATGTTTACTGTAGATAAAAGTTCTAGCAATTCAAACACTATCCATTGCCGCTGTGACCCCATTATGTAATTCAAATCAACTAGAAACCACATAGTTTATTATCACCAACCGTGTCAGATGCAATACAAAATATCGTGGAGCACCGTCAGTGTATGGTACGCCTATGGCTTACGCGAGAAGGTGCGTCGGCTATAGTCCACAGTCGGCGTGTCAAGCACACTAGCTCGCTCCCCAAATACTCCCGCCTCTGCATCCGTCACAATCTTGAAAATATCAACCGCCTAGAAGGTTTTAATGTTTGATAGCACACGATTACTATGTGCGGACCGTGTGCGATGTCTGTTACTCCCGCTCTGCTTCAGTCCCTTGATTCAAATTTTCAGTAGCCCCGGCATTTTACGCCTCTGCATCCCTTACAATCTCAATAATATATACTTGCCCATGATCCTAATTTTCAGTAGCCCCGCCATATTACTCCCGCCTAGTACAATTTTTACTTGCCACAGTATTTCCTCAAAAACCACCTTGCCCCCCTCCACACACACCACACACTCCCAAAACCTCCGCTCACACCGACACACACCACCCCCAAAACCATTGGTAGGTCGCTGCCATCGCCGTCGCCTCCATACTCAACCTCTGCATGTGTGCCACGGAGCTCGAGGAGCCAATGGCCAAAAAGAGGTTTATTGTGGCCTTTTCGCCCGACGCCGGTGAGGTGGCCGCCGAGGTGTCCCCGTCGTCCTCCGCGGGCTCGTTCCGTCGTCGCCAGTCCCCCAATCTGCCCGACGCCGCGCCTTACGTCGGTTCGAGGACTTCCCCGTCCTCCCTCGGACCCGGCAGCCGACGAGGTCCTACCTCGAGGTCCGGCAATGGTAGTGGGGGACGTTGATATGTCTCCAACGTATCAATAATTTTTTATTATTCCATGTAATTATATTATTTGTTTTGTATGTTTAATGGGCTTTAATATACACTTTTATATTATTTTCGGGACTAACCTACTAACCAAATACCCAGTGCAAATTGATGTTTTTTGCCTATTTTAGTGTTTCGCAGCAAAGGAATATCAAACGGAATGAAACCTTCGCGAGGATCGTTTTTGGAACAAACGCAATCCAGGAGACTTGGAGTACAAGTCTGGAACGCCACGAGGAGGCCACAAGGTAGGAGGGCGCGCCTAGGGAGGGTAGGCGCGCCCCCACCCTCGTGGGCCCCTCGTAGCTCCACTAACGTACATCTTCCGCCTATATATACTCATATACCCTGAAAACATTCGAGAGCACCACGAAACCTTATTTCCACCACCGCAACCTTCTGTACCCATGAGATCCCATCTTGGGGCCTTTTCCAGCGCTCCGCCGGAGGGGGAATCGATCACGGAGGCTTCTACATCAACACCATAGCCTCTTCGATGATGTGTGAGTAGTTTACCACAGACCTTCGGGTCCATAGTTATTAGCTAGATGGCTTCTTCTCTCTCTTTGGATCTCAATACAAAGTTCTCCTCGATCTTCTTGGAGACCTATTCGATGTAATACTTTTTGCGGCGTGTTTGTCGAGATCCGATGAATTGTGGGTTTATGATCAAGATTATCTATGAACAATATTTGGTTCTTCTCTGAATTCTTATATGCATGATTTAATATCTTTGCAAGTCTCTTCGATTTATTAGTTTGTCTGGCCTACTAGATTGGTCTTTCTTGCAATAGGAGAAGTGCTTAGCTTTGGGTTTAATCTTGCGGTGTCCTTTCCAAGTGACAGCAGGGCCAGCAACGCACATATTGTATTGTTGCCATCAAGGATAAAAAGATGGGGTTTATATCATATTGCTTGAGTTTATCCCTCTACATCATGTCATCTTGCTTAATGCGTTACTCTGTTCTTATGAAATCAATACTCTAGATGCATGCTGGATAGCAGTCGATGTGTCGAGTAATAGTAGTAGATGCAGAATCGTTTCGGTCTACTTGTCACGGACGTGATGCCTATATACATGATCATGCCTAGAAATTCTCATAACTATGCGCTTTTCTATCAATTGCTCGACAGTAATTTGTTCACCCACCGTAAAATATGCTATCTTGAGAGAAGCCACTAGTGAAACATATGCCCCCGGGTCTATTTTCCATCATATTAGTTTCCCATCAACTTGCCAATTTCTGTCGTCGTTCTTCTATTTTGCAATCTTTACTTTTCAATCTATACAACAAAAATACCAAAAATATTTATCTTATTATATCTATCAGATCTCACTTTTGCAAGTGGCCGTGAAGGGATTGACAACCCCTTTATCACATTGGTTGCAAGGTTCTTGATTGTTTGTGCAGGTACTAGGCGATTTGTGTGTAGTCTCGTACTGGATTGATAACTTGGTTGTCAAAAACTGAGAGAAATACTTACGCTACTTTGCTGCATCACCCTTTCCTCTTCAAGGGAAAACCAACACATTCTCAAGAGGTAGCAAGAAGGATTTCTGGCACCATTGCCAGGGAGATCCACGCTCAAGTCAAGACATACCAAGTACCCATCACAAACTCTACTCGCTCGCATTACATTATTTGCCATTCGCTTCTAGTTTTCCTCTCCTGCACTTTACCTTTGCCGTTTTATTCGCCTTTTTCCGTTCGCCTCTTTTCGCTTGCTTCTTGTTTGATTGTGTGTTGGATTGATTGTTTGTCACAATGGATCAAGACAATACTAAATTGTGTGGCTTTTCCAATACCAACAACAATTATTTTATTAGCACTCCGATTGCTCCTATTACCGATGATGAATCTTGTGAAATCAATGCTGCTCTGTTGAATCTTGTCATGAAAGATCAATTTTCTGGCCTTCCTAGTGAAGATGTCGCTACCCATCTAAACAACTTTGTTGATTTGTGCTATATGCAAAAGAAGAGAGATGTGGATAATGATATTGTTAAATTGAAGCTATTTCCATTTTCGCTTAGAGATCGTGCTAAAACTTGGTTCTCTTCTTTGCCTAAAAATAGTATATATTCATGGAATAAGTGCAAAGATGCTTTTATCTCTAAGTATTTTCCTCCCGCTAAGATCATCTCTCTTAGAAACGATATTATGAATTTTAAGCAACTTGATCATGAGCATGTTGCACAAGCTTGGGAGAGGATGAAATTAATGATACGTAATTGCCCTACACATGGTTTGAATTTATGGATGCTTATACAAATTTTTTATGCTGGATTGAATTTTGCTTCTAGAAATCTTTTAGATTCGGCTGCGGGGGGCACTTTCTTGGAAATCACTTTAGGAGAAGCTAATAAACTCCTAGATAATATTATGGTTAATTATTCTCAATGCCACACTGAAAGATCCACTACTAAAAAGGTTCATGCGATTAAAGAGATTAATGTTTTGAGTGGAAAGATGGATGAACTTATGAAATTATTTGCTAATAAGAGTGTTTCTTCTTATCCTAATGTTATGCCTTTGTCCACGTTGATTGAGAATAATAATGAATCTATGGATATGAATTTTGTTGGTAGGAACAATTTTTGTAACAACGCGTATAGAGGAAACTTTAATTCTAGGTTGTTCCCTACAACAACTCTTATGGAAATTTTAATAAGATGCCCTCTGATTTTGAGACTAGTGTTAAAGAATTTATGAATTCACAAAAAAAATCAAATTTAATTAAAGAATTTATGCTTGAAGAAAAATTGCTTAAGATTGATGAGTTGTCTAGGAACGTGGATAGAATTTCTCTTGATGCTGATTCTTTGATACTAAGATCTATTCCACCTGAGCATGATATCAATGAGTCTCTCAAGGCCATGAGAATTTACATTGATGAGTGCAAAGGAAGAACCGCTAGGATGCGTGCTAAAAGAGATTGCTTTGTGAAAGTGTGTTCTTCTAGTTTTCATGATAATAAAGATGAAGATATAAAAGTGATTGATGTGCATCCTATTAAATCTCTATTTTCCAATATGAATCTTGATAAAGATGGGACTAGAGATGAGTCAACTTTAGTTAAAAAGCGTCCCAATGATTCAGAGTTTTTAGATCTAGATGCAAAAATTGGTAAAAGTGGGATTGAAGAGGTTAAAACTTTACATAGCAATGAACCCACTATTTTGGATTTCAAGGAATTTAATTATGATAATTTCTCTTTGATAGATTGTATTTCCTTGTTGCAATCTGTGTTAAATTCTCCTCATGCTTATAGTCAAAATAAAGCTTTCACCAAACACATCGTTGATGCTTTAATGCAATCTTATGAAGAAAACATGAATTAGAAGTTTCTATCCCTAGAAAACTTTATGATGAGTGCGAACCTACTATTAAAATTAAGATTAAAGGTCATGAATGCTATGCTTTGTGTGATTTGGGTGCTAGTGTTTCCACGATTCCAAAAACTATGTGTGATGTGTTAGGTTTCCATCAACTTGATGATTGTTCTTTAAATTTGCATCTTGCGGGTTCTACCATTAAGAAACCTATGGGAAGGATTATGTCGGTGTACTAAAGTAGGGGTACCTTAGTATCCCAACTTGTGCACGGGCAGTAGCAGCGTCCCGTGGCAGGGCTTGCCACGCGTCCGCCAAGGCCCACTATGGTTCCTTTGGAGCCATTCAAGAACAAAGTATTCAAGTTAAAGAAACAAGACCCCGGCAAGAGGAGCTTGCCGGGAAGGCCGCTCCAGGCTCAAGACCACCCCCTTTGGCACAAGACCCTGGCAAGAGGAGCTTGCTAGGAAGGCCAAACATGGCATTTCAGGAGACTTGCCGCGACGCACCATGCGTCCCGGCAAGGCCTGGGGAGCGACAAGCTTACGGGCGACAAGGTAGCGGCCGCGGCAAGGCGCTTGCCGCAGCAAGCTTCCACTAGGTACCCGTGCTCCAGCGCATCCGCCCACGCGTCGTCCTGGGGCCCTTCCAGGCGCACGTGGCGGAAGGCTGTGCAGCCTGGGGTACACGGTGGCAAGCTACGATGACGAGGCCACCATCGTGGCGGACGGAGACGCCCTGACGGACGCTTTTTGCACTGTTTGGGGCGACGGCGACGGGCATTTAATGCCCTTGTCCCCTGCCGTCAGGGTTAGGTATAGACCACTATGCATACACTGTTCCAACTACCACCGTTTTTACATTTTTACCCTCGACTGCGTTGCCACCTGTCGGTGACCCCTTTGACCTATAAAAGGTGGCCCATGCGCAACGTAGAAGGGGTTCCGATCCTCGATCACTCTCACGCTCGGTGTTGCTAGCGACGAGCACTGTAGTTCTTCTTGCTCCCGAGCTAAGAACACAATACAAACCAAGGCAGGAGTAGGGTTTTACGCCTCTGTGCGGCCCGAACCTGGGTAAACTGCTCGCGTGCATGCCTCGATCTGCTCTTTGTGCATCCTCCGCCCCCCTTGCCGTACCGAAAAGGGGCTCCGGTCCCATAGGTGTTCGTGGGCGATCAGTTTCCCCGACATCTTTGGCGCGCCAGGTAGGGGGTGCGTCGAGGTTGTGTGAACCTGATCCGGTGTTCACGCGAGCGAAAACTTCAGCGACTTCAGCAACTTCATCAACTTCATCGACTACATCAACATGCCGCCGAAGAAGAAGGCTTCGGAGGTAGCAGGCCCGTCCGCGTCGATCCCGCCGCCACCAGAGCCAACGGTCGGTGGGGTAGACGCCGGCGGAAGGACGGACGCCGGCGAGGAAACTCACGGCGCCGCCAAGTCCAGGGACAAGACGGACGACCGGGCGCACTCCAAGACCTCGGCGTCCGTGCACGCACCGCGCCCCTCTCAGGAGGTGCCGGACCGGCAGCGACGTGGTACACAAGGTACCATACGCTTGTTGGGGCAAGGTCAAGCTGGCGGGTCACGGGACGCTCAAGGCCAACGCGCTGGCACGAGCAAGGCGCGGTCGCCGGGACGAGACCCTGCTCCTTCTAACGCAGTTAGAAGTCCGAGCATATCTCGCTCCTCGCACCGCTCGCCACCGCTCCCCTCCACTCCAGCAGAAGCTCTAGCTCGAGCTCAGCTGCTCCTCGACTTCCCTCCAGCGGCAGACAAGGCCGACGACTGGAGGGCCACCATCCAAAGCCTCATCGCCTTCGCCAATAACGACACTCCGCAGCAGCCGACGACGTCGCGGCTGCGGCATGTTAACCAGGCGCGGGCTGATGGCGACAAGACCGCCGGGGGTGCAACTACCATGCACTCTCCGCCCCGAAGGCCGAAATCGCCGACTCGCCGGATCAACATCGACGACGACTCCACGGCGTCGTCGGATCCGCGAGCTCGCCGCGATCAACGCCAAGTCCTCGACGACAGACGACAAGAAGACGCTCGAACTCACATCGAGCGTCGAAGAGAAGCGCGGCGGCAATCCGACCAGCGCGCTGGGCCCGCGGTCGACGTGCACGCGCTCAGAGAACCAGGCGACTTGCCGTACGCGGCGGGTTGTCCTGCGTTCACCCGTGAGCTGCGGCAAGTCCAGTGGCCCAGCATGAAAAACTTCAAGCCCGACGTACCCGAGAAGTACGACGGCAAGACACATCCGTCAGAGTTCCTCGGCATCTACACCATCGCGGTGCAGGCTGCTGGGGGACGAGACGAGAAGATACTAGCAAACTACTTCCCGCTAGTGCTCAAGCCAAACGTCAGATCTTGGCTCATGCACTTGCCGGAAAACTCTATTTCTTCTTGGGCCGACCTGTGCCATCAATTTGTCGGCGCCTTCACGGGTGGCCACAAACCCCATGGCCAGGAGAGCAACCTTCATATACTTGCCCAGAAGGAAGGAGAGTCCCTGCGAAAGTACATCCAGAGATTCAGCCGCGTCCAGCACAACATCCCAGACGTCCACCCTGCCGCGGTTATTAGCGCGTTCCACCAGAACATGCGTAACCGCAGGATGAGGGAGGAAATGGCGATGAGCAAGATCCGAGACGTCAGTGAGCTTTATGCCCTGGCTGACAAGTGCGCACGCGCTGAAGAGGGGAGGAGACTCCCCGGGGAGGATACTAGAGCGGGGGGAACGGATAGTGAGGATGCCGCCCCGGCAAGGAAGAACCGGCGGCGGAATAACAAGAAAAAGAAGAACAAAGAAGTGCTGGTCGTCGAGCAGTCCGGCAAGGAGGCTGGCGCCAAGAAAGCCCAAGCTGGTGGCTCCGGCAAGGAAACTGCCGCTGTGGCGGCCGCCGACAAGCAGGACGGCTCCGACAAGCAGTACTGCAAGATCCACCGCACCAAGGGCCATGACCTCCAGAATTGCAAAAGGGTCGAATACCTCGTCGAGCAGCAGAAAGCTGAGTACGAGCGGCGCGACAAGGAGAAAGCCCAGGGAGGTGGAGGAGATTCCGGCAAGAAGCGGCCATTCAATGGCCGGGGAGGACGTCGCGGCAAGGCCAAGCAGCGGCAAGGAGATAGACCTCCCAACGGACGCGACAAGGACGAAGACGAAGACGACGACGAAGACATGGAGGACGGAGATAACAGCGAGCAGGAGTTCCAGAAGGCCACAGAAGTTCTGTGCGTCGATGGAGGTGCCTCTCTGCATACTTCCCACCGCCAACTCAAACAATGGGTGCGGGAAGTTAATGCAGCAGAGCCACCCGTCGAGTCGCGCAAACTCCTGAAGTGGTCCAGCACGCCCATCATCTTCGACATTGAGGATCACCCTGACCGCACAACTGCGGTCGGGTGTTTGCCGATGTTGGTTTCACCAACCATCCGCAACCTCAAGGTCACCAAGATGTTGGTTGACGGCGGGGCCGGCCTGAACCTGATCTCCCCTGCTGTGGTTCGGAAACTCCAAATCCCCGACAGCGAGCTCGAGGAAACCGGCACATTTCAAGGGATCAACCTGGGAAGGAGCAAGCCGAAGGGGAAAATCACGCTGCTAGTGACGTTTGGCAGAGAGCTGAACTTCAGGACTGAGAGGATCACCTTTGACGTTGCCGATATCCCATTGCCTTACAATGGGATACTTGGCCGTCCAGCGCTCGCCAAGTTCATGGCAGCCTCTCATTATGCCTACAATATGCTCAAGATGCCAGGCCCGATAAGCGTCATCTCTGTCCCCGACGACAAGAAGGACGCGCTTATCTGTGCCGACAAGATTTACCGGGACGCAGCAGTCGCAACAGATAGCAAGACACTTGCTGCTGAAGCTCCCGGGAGGAAGAACAAGACCAAGTCCGGCAAGAGCTCTGGGGCCCACTCCGGCAAACGCACCTCCTCGGAGTGCTGCGCTGCCGTCGAGGACGCACCATTGAGCTCCACCGGCAAGTGCAAGAAGACGATGGCGGCCCCGCCGGAGACAAAGAAAGTGTCCGCCAAGGAGGACGGCACTGGTGGTACTTTCACCATCAGTGCCACGCTTGACCCTAAATAGGAAAGTGCGCTCGTTGCTTTCTTGCGGGCGAATGTCGACGTGTTTGCATGGCAACCGTCTGACATCCCCGGTGTTCCCAAGAAAGTGATTGGGCACAAGCTTGCCGTTTGTCCTCACGCGCGGCCCGTCAAGCAGAAGGTTAGAAAGCAAGTGGTGGAGCGCCAGGAGTTTATTGCAGAAGAAATCAAGAAGCTGGAAGCGGCAGGCCTGGTTAGAGGTGTACTCCATCCCACGTGGCTGGCCAACCCTGTTGTCGTGCACAAGGCAAATGGGAAGTGGAGGCTTTGTATAGACTTCACTGATGTGAATAAAGCTTGTCCCAAAGATCCGTTTCCCTTGCCGCGCATTGACCAAATCGTTGACTCCACGGCTGGATGTGAGTTGCTTTCGTTTCTTGATGCATACTCCGGATACCACCAGATATTTATGGCTGAAGAAGATGAAGAGAAGACCGCATTCATTACTCCATGTGGCAGTTACTGCTTCATACGCATGCCCTTTGGATTGAAGAATGCCGGTTCAACGTTTGCAAGGGTAGTCCACACTGCTTTTGGGCCACATATACACAGGAATGTAGAAGCTTACATGGATGATATAGTGGTCAAGAGCAAGGACAAGGATACTCTTATTCAAGATCTAGATGAAACCTTTGCGAATCTGCGCAAGATACAACTCAAGCTCAACCCGGAGAAGTGCGTGTTCGGAGTCCCCTCTGGCAAGCTTCTCGGGTTCTTTGTGTCCCAGAGGGGGATTGAAGCCAATCCCGACAAGATTAAAGCCATTGAGCAGATCGAAGCTCCGAAGCGCGTCAAGGATGTACGAAGGCTTGCCGGCTGCGTGGCTGCTCTCAGCAGGTTCATTTCTAAGTCTGCAGAATGCGCCCTGCCGTTTTTCAAAATCTTGAAAAAGGCAGGTCCAATGAAATGGACTCCGGAAGCGGAGGCAGCGCTACAAGACTTGAAAGGGTACCTGTCCTCCACTCCAGTACTTGTCGCACCTATGCCACAAGAGAAGTTGCTGCTGTACTTAGCAGCAACCAATCAAGTGGTTAGTGCTGCGTTGGTAGCGGAAAGGGAGGCAGATGAGGAGCCCGCAGCCCCAGCAAGCTCATCCAGTGACAAGCAGGGGGCTTCCCCAACAAGCTCTAGCCCCGACAAGGATGGGTCTGCGCAGATGCAAGAAGAGGTGCGGAAGAAGATGGTGCAACGCCCAGTTTATTTTGTCAGTTCCCTCTTGCAGGGGGCTAGGTCAAGATACTCTGGGGTGCAGAAGCTGCTTTTCGGCCTCCTCATGGCCTCGAGAAAGCTGCACCATTACTTCCAAGCACATGAGATAACTGTGGTCACTCGCTTTCCGCTGAAGAGGATATTGCAAAATTCAGAAGCAACAGGCAGGATTGTCGAGTGGGCACTGGAGCTGTCAAGCTTTGGTCTCAAGTTTGAAAGTACTTCAACTATCCAGAGCAGAGCATTGGCAGAGTTCATAGCAGAATGGACACCAACGCCAGACGAAGAAATTTCAGAGACAAGCATCCCTGTCAAGGAAGCAAGCAAAGAATGGATAATGTACTTTGATGGTGCCTTCTCGCTGCAAGGCGCCGGTGCTGGCGTGCTGTTTGTCGCACCCACCGGCGAGCACCTCAAGTACGTCGTCCAGATGCACTTTCCCAAGGAGCAAGCAACGAACAATACTGCAGAGTATGAAGGTTTGCTTGCCGGCCTCAGAATCGCAGCAGAGCTTGGGATCAAGAAGCTGATTGTGCGGGGTGATTCGCAGTTGGTCGTCCGACAAGTGAAAAAGAGCTACCAGAGTCCGCTGATGGAAGCTTACGTCGACGAAGTGAGGAAGCTTGAAGAGCACTTTGAAGGCCTACAGATGGAACACGTTCCAAGAGCTCAAAACGACATCGCAGACGGCCTGTCAAAGTGTGCCGCACTAAAGCTACCTGTGGAACCAGGGATCTTCGTGCTCAAGTTAACTCAACCATCCGTTACACCATCGGTTGGACAAAGTAAGAAAAGAAAGTTGGTTTCTGGTGACTACTTGCCGGCAGAGCTTCCCGAAGCCGCCGCCAACAAGGTCCCCAAGATCAACGATAAAGCGGCTGAGGAACAGTCTGCTCCTGCAGACCCTAGGGTTTGTACAGTTGAAGCAGGCGTTCCCGACAAGTTTTGCCCCGGCAAGCTTGCCGGGGAACGTCAAGCTCCGGCCGAGCCACAGGTTCTTGCCGTAGAAGCTGACGTTCCCGCAACAGCACTGATGCCTTTAGTCCTTGTTGTTGAGCCTCAGGCTCCAGCATGGGCACATCAGATTGTCTGTTTCCTCCAAACAGGAGAACTTCCCGAAGAGCCAGAAGAAGCAGAAAGAATAACCCGGCAGTCAAGTATGTATCAGTTTGTCGGCGACGAACTATACAGAAGAAGACTCAACGGCGTCAAATTGAAGTGCATTTCCCGGGAAGATGGGCAAAAGCTGTTGGCAGAGATACACGGAGGCATATGTGGCCACCACATTGGCGCAAGAGCCCTTGCCGACAAAGCATTCCGGCAAGGTTTCTTTTGGCCAGAAGCCCTCCAGGATGTAACTGCACAAGTAACCAAGTGTGAAGCGTGCCAGTTTCATGCCAAGCAGATACATCAGCCATCTCAAGCTCTCCAGACGATCCCTTTGTCCTGGGCATTTTTGGTCTGGGGGCTCGACATCCTCGGCCCCTTTCCCCGCGCAGCCGGGGGCTTTGAGTACTTGTACGTCGCCATCGACAAGTTCACAAAGTGGCCGGAAGTGGAACCAGTGATAAAGGTGACCGCACAATCAGCAGTCAAGTTCTTCAGGTCAATTGTTTGCCGTTTCGGAATCCCTAACAGGATCATCACCGACAACGGCACAATATTCACAAGTCACACCTTCATGCAATACGTCCAAGACCTTGGCGCCAAGGTCTGCTTCGCTTCTGTTGCTCACCCGAGGAGCAACGGTCAAGCGGAGAGGGCAAACGCTGAAGTGATGCGCGGACTCAAGACGAGAACTTTTGACAGGCTGCGCAAGTGCGGAAGAAACTGGATTGAAGAGTTGCCGGTGGCTCTTTGGTCAATCAGGACGACACCAAATCGAGCCACTGGACAGACACCCTTTGCTCTTGTCTATGGAGCAGAGGCAGTTCTCCCACGGAACTCGTATACGGGTCTCCTTGAGTGCTCGCTTACGATGAGCTCGAGCAAGAGCAGTTGCGGCAAGATGACGCACTGCTCCTTGAGGAGGACCGTCTCCAGGCTGCTGTACGAGCTGCTCGATACCAGCAAGCTTTGCGCCGCTACCATAGCCGCAAAGTTAAGGCCAGGAGTCTCGAGGAAGGCGACCTTGTTCTTCGGCGCGTTCAGTCCGCCAAAAATTCCAACAAGTTGACGCCGAAGTGGGAAGGCCCTTATCGGGTAAGACAAGTCACAAGGCCCGGCGCTGTCCGCCTTGAGACCGAAGAGGGCTTACCGGTGAGCAACTCCTGGAACATTGAGCACCTTCGCAAGTTTTACCCATAAGGCGCGGTTGCCGTGATCCGCTCCGGCAACCACTTTTTGTACAAGTCTTGCCGCTGTTGCATGTAAACCTTTGTACAAAGCTGGGCGCAGACCCCGGGCATCAGTAAAACTTTTGTGCCTCGCACAACTTGTCGATTCATGCCCTTTCGTTTTTCTTGCATGTATTATCTGACACTTTGTGCAGCACGCACCCCCGGTAAGCAATAACGAGCCGCAAGGCTCCATATCTATGTTTCCTCCCTTTTTCTTTTTCCCTCAAGCAGAAGAAGTTTTCCTCGCGCACAGGTTTGCCGGGGGGGAGGAGACAGTGGTATGGACCAAGTGCCGTTCAAGAAAGCATTGCCTTTGCCGGGGAGCAAACGACACACAAAAGCTAAGTCGCCAAAGTTTGAGCATTCAAATTTTTAAATTTTTAAGGTTATCTTCCTTGAACGACCGCACTTTGTATGGAAAACCTGTGCGTGGAGGAACCAACTCGTGGCTAGCCGCGCCCTTACTTCGTTTCGAGCACGCTCAACGGCTTAAGCGTGCTGCGACAAGTGTCGCGCCCTTATTTCGTTTCCGAGCTCACTCAACAACCTAAGTGTGCTGCGACTAGCTGCGACAAGGTTTCTTGTCGGCAACGGCATTGCCAGTAGGCTGCTGAAGTTCCGCACTCAGCGCTCGCGGCAAGGGTCCCTACGCCGGCAAGTTCCCTAAAAGCGTAGGGTAAAAGCATACAAAGCGAAGAAGTCGAGTAAAGGAAATAACATTGCATTAACTACCCAGAATAAAGTTGTATTACAAAATGACTTGTCGCTGTTCTAATAGACTATTGTTCGTAACATGGTTGGCAGCGACAAAGGAAGAAAAAAGGAAAACAGCCTAGTCTGCGCGGTCGCCGTCGACTCTCTTGATCTTGCCCACCTTGGCCACGATGGGGGCGACAAGGGTCTTGAGCGCCTCCTGGTCGGCGTCGGGCGGCAAGGTCCTGAGGACGTTATCGAGGTTGAGTCCTGGGTTGCGGTAGGCTATCTTCATCAGCGCCCTCTCCATGACTCCCGTGCAAAGCCTGTGTGCCTCGTTCGCCAGCTGCGTGGGGATCCTTTCCCGAAGCTGCTGGAGGGTCGGCGCCACTCCCCTGAAGAACAAGCTCAGCTTGGCGCTGTGAGGGAGATTCTCGTCGGTGGAGTACCCGAGGTGCTCCGTCCCTAGCCCCGCCAAGTCCCTGTCGATATCAGCGGCGGCGGCGACAAGCCCCTCGGTCCAGTGCTCCACCGTCAGCCTGAAGTTGTTTTGGGAGAGGGCGGCGCTGTCCAACAGTGCCCTCTCAGCCCTGAGATCCTCCTTCAGCTTCGTTTCCCACTCTCTAGCGCCGTCAAGTGATGCGGTGAGGGTGGATAGCTTCAACTCCAAGTCTGCAACGGAATCCTTGGCGATGGCGAGCTCCTTACCCTTGTCGGAGAGATGGACCTGCAGCTCGGAGTGGCTGTGGGCGTCCTTCTCCCTCTCCGACACGAGCGCAGCAACCTTCTCTTCGCTCGTCTTCAAGTGGACCTCCAGTTGTGCCACCCTCGCCTCCAGGTCTCTCTTGGCGGTCTCAGCAGCTGCAGCGGCGTCCCTCGCTTCCTGCAGAGCCCCGCCAAGAGACTGCTCACGCGCGGCAAGGTCGTCCTCGTGGCTGTCGAGGTCGACCTTCCGCTGCGTCAGCTCACCTTCTCGCCGGGACAACTCCTCGGCGACAAGCCGTTGCTGCTCCTCTGCTTCGGCCTTCTCAAGTATAAACGCCTGATGCGCCTCGGCGAGCTCCTCCCGCTCCTCCGCCAAGGATCGGAGGACCGCCTGGTTGGCGGCCCGGAGCTCTTCAGCATGCTTCTCCAAGTCGACGCCCGCCTTGGCGGCCAGAGCCTCTCGGGACTCCAGCTTGGCCTGCCTGGCGCGGTACAGGGCCAGAAGCTTCCGCAGAAGCTGCTCCTCCTCGGGCTCGCTACTGCTGTCGGGCGCGTCGACGAACTTCAGCCCGGCGGAGGCGAGGACTTCCCCATCGAAGACCTCTCGCTCCGCTGGCGCCCTTGACGTGGACGCCCACGGGAGCTGAATGAAAATTCCGTTGCCGGCCTCCAGGTAGGCGCCTGTGTCGGCCGCGGCAGCAGCAGGGTCGGCAGTCGGCGCAGCGTCTGACGCTCCTGCGGCCTCAGGGCCGTCAGTGCGACTGCCGGTCCCCTCCTCAGCTGCCGCGCCGGCGGCCTTGGCTGCCTCCCCGACGGCGGGCTCGTCAGTACCAACCGCCTCTTCGTTGGCTACGGCGTCGCCTGTGTTGCACACGCGTCCTCCTCGGTGGCGGCCTCCGTCTCCATCGGCTCTGGAGCAGACGAGTCTGAAGACAACAGAAGGAAAAGAAGAAGGAAAATAGTCAAGCAAATATCCAAAAAGAGAAATTCAAGAGAAGAAAAGTACAAGGGTTACCTGCGCGGGCCTCTTCTTCGATGGGGTTCCTTGCCGGGGAGTCCTCCCTCGGCGGCGTGGTGGTAGCCCCCGCCGGCGGAGAGCCGCTGGCGCCTTCCCTTGGCGGAGTGCCTTCCCTTGGCAGGGTGCTCGCCCTAGGCGGGGTACTCGCCCTTGGCGGAGTATCTTCCCTCGCCGGGGAGCTCCTCCTTGGCGGAGAGGTCGAGACGTGCGGCTCGTCGGGAGCGATCTCTTGGCTCTCCTGAGGCTGCTGCTCTGCTTCTGCGCAAGTCAACGAACAAGCAAAACATTAACAAGGATAAGAAGCCCGCGCGCGCCCGACAAGCGGAGAGTGGACAGAAGACTTACGCTGGGGGCTGCGCTGGGGGCTACTCTGCGGAGCAGCTGCCTGGTCCGGCAAGCTTGTCGCAGGCGCATCCCCCGCCGCCGCGACGGGCTCGTCCTCAAGATCGACCACCGGGATCTTGGCCCTCTTTGCCGCCCTCTGGGCCAGGGTCCTGGAGGACAGACAAAATCAGAATCAGACAAAGAAAATTCAAGACAAGAGCAACAAAAATCGAAGGAAACAAGAGTTGACAGTACTTACTCTTCCTCCTCCTCGTCAGAGCTGAGCACGGAGAAATCAAAGTCCGCCTCGCGCGTCCCGGCGCGGGGAGCTGGAGGAGTAGGCTCCCTCGGACGCTTGGCGGGAGCTGGAGCGATGGTCTGAGAAGACCCCGCTCCGGTTATCGCCGAGGCACGAGGGGCGGAAGGAGCGTTAGCCCCAGCCCGGTGGCGCGTGTCGGACGGCGTTGCGGCTGCTGGCCCGCCGGCTGCCCCGCCACGTCTGTGGCTTTGCGGAGGCGCCTCCTCGCTGGAGCCGGAGGACTTGCCGGTGGCGGTGAACTACCCGAGGACGAAGAAGAAGAGTCGAGATTCAGAGACCCGCCAGAGTCTTCGGCAGAATCGTTTGATCTGACGCCCTGCTCGGCGGGCCCACTCGACTCTGTGCCTTGCTCAGCGGCCTCGCTTGTCCCAGCAGGTTGCCCGGCAGGCTTTATCACTTTGAGGAGCTCTTCCTCCTCGGCCAGACTTACCGCCTCCGCTACATCCGCCTCCTCCAAAGTATATCCGAACTCGCCCGCGGCCCTGGCTGCAGCTGCCTCCTCCAACCTGGTGACAATATACGCCATCTCCTGGTCGGTGGTGTCGCGGGTGAGGCCCCTCTTCTCGTCGGGTTTGATGGGCAGCTCCACCAGGTTGTCGAAGAACGTCTGCACGGCTTTGTCAGAAGGCTCCCGCCAAGTGGGGTCAATCCCATGGGAGTCACACAACGGCATCGCCGCGCGGATGGCGCTGAGCGACGAGTTGTTGCACAACGGAACTACGCCCTGCGGCAATGCAAACCAATTTGGATGGTTGCGGTCGTACTTGAATAGCGCATGGAGCATTCCGTTGAGCTCCATCACCGTGAAGTTGTAGTTGAGGCCCGGGCGCAGCCTCATAATGTCTGCCGCGTTATCAAACTCCCAAGCAGGCCTTTTCTTCTCCTGCAAAGGAGCGATGCGGCGGCGAAGAAAGTCTGCCCCGACAGCTCCTACAGTGAGCCTAGCTTGCCGCAGGCGAAGAATCCTAGTGGTGGCTATCTTCAGCTTATCGTCCTCGGGGGCCAGGTCACTCCAGTCGTTGCCGCGCACTACTGCAACTTGGCGCCGGGAAGTGAACTGCTGAGGTTTGTCCTCCATGATCCAGCACCAGTTGGCCCTCCACTCCTCCCACTTGCCGCGGAGCTCCCCAGTCAAGTAAGCCTCTTTCCTATGGAGCCTGAAGATCCAAGAAATTCCGCCAGACAGAGGAGACCCAGACTCGACTCAAGGCGTACAGTAATGGCGGAAAAGAGCTACGTTGGGGTAGACTCCGACAAAGTTCTCGCACAGATGTGCGAAAACGGCCATGGTCAAGACGGCGTTCGGGGTGAAATCAAGGAGATGAAACCCGTAGGTATTCATAATATCACAGAAGAACTCCGAGTAGGGCGGGCAGAGCCCGCAGTAGAAGAACAGAGCAAAAAAGGCATATCCTCCCGGAAACATCTCGCAGGCCTCGGCGGGGAGTACCTTGGTGCGCGGGTGCGCTTTTGTCTCCCTCGACCAGAAGAGGTAGAAGGAGTCCTTCAGCTCCTCCGCGCTGAGCCTCGGCGGGAAGACCACCATCTTCTTCCGCATTGATGCTAGCTTCAGCGCCTTGGCGGTCTTCGCAGCCTTCGCCTTGTCGCCCTTCGGGGCCATGGCGGGGACGGCGAGGGAAGTCGACGGCGCTGGGGATGCTGGCGGCGGCGGAGGAAGGGCGGGGCGCTGCTCTCTTTCAACCTTCGGGAGGAGGGGAGCAGTGGGGGTTTCTGGAGGATGAAGAAGCAGCGGGCGAATGGAAGGAACTGCCCCTGTTTCCCCTGCTTTTAAGGGGGAGAGGGGGGCGTTCCGCATTTCCCCCCCATTAAAGAAACAGGCCACGATCTCTCCCACGACGCCGCAATCGACGCGTGCCGTTAGGGAGGGGCGCGGTGGATACGAAGTGGGATGCGGCACGCCGTGGGCCGCGTGTGCCCGTGCACTGTTTTGGGCCCGGCCCAACAGCGCTCGGCATCGTGTGTGGCCCAGGCCCGGGGGCTCCTGTCGGTGTACTAAAGTAGGGGTACCTTAGTATCCCGACTTGTGCACGGACAGTAGCAGCGTCCCGTGGCAGGGCTTGCCACGCGTCCGCCAAGGCCCACTATGGTTCCTTTGGAGCCATTCAAGAACAAAGTATTCAAGTTAAAGAAACAAGACCCCGACAAGAGGAGCTTGCCGGGAAGGCCGCTCTAGGCTCCAGACCACCCCCTTTGGCACAAGACCCTGGCAAGAGGAGCTTGCCAGGAAGGCCAAACATGGCATTTCAGGAGACTTGCCGCGACGCACCATGCGTCCCGGCAAGCCTCGGGGAGCGACAAGCTTACGGGCGACAAGGTAGCGGCCGCGGCAAGGCGCTTGCCGCGGCAAGCTTCCACTAGGTACCCGCGCTCCAGCGCATCCGCCCACGCGTCGTCCTGGGGCCCTTCCAGGCGCACGTGGCGGAAGGCTGTGTAGCCTGGGGTACACGGTGGCGAGCTACGATGACGAGGCCACCATCGTGGCGGACGGAGACGCCCTGACGGACGCTTTTTGCACTGTTTGGGGCGACGGCGACGGGCATTTAACGCCCTTGTCCCCTGCCGTCAGGGTTAGGTATAGACCACTATGCATACACTATTCCAACTACCACCGTTTTTACGTTTTTACCCTCGACTGTGTTGCCACCTGTCGGTGACCCCTTTGACCTATAAAAGGAGGCACATGCGCAACGTAGAACGGGTTCCGATCCTCGATCACTCTCACGCTCGGTGTTGCTAGCGACAAGCACTGTAGTTCTTCTCGCTCCCGAGCCAAGAACACAATACAAACCAAGGCAGGAGTAGGGTTTTACGCCTCTGTGCGGCCCGAACCTGGGTAAACTGCTCGCGTGCACGCCTCGATCTGCTCTTTGTGCATCCTCCGCCCCCCCCC
>LR738713.1:32022491-32049296 GCA_902687465.1 Secale cereale | reverse complement strand
CCCCCCCCCTTGCCGTACCGAAAAGGGGCTCTGGTCCCATAGGTGTTCGTGGGCGATCAGTTTCCCCGACAGATTAATGATGTTCTTATTGTTGCAAATATGAATTATGTGCCCGCAGATTTCATTATTCTTGATATAGATTGCAATCCTACATGTCCTATTATTCTTGGTGGACCTTTCCTTAGAACTATTGGTGCAATTATTGATATGAAAGAAGGAGATATTAGATTCCAATTTCCGTTAAGGAAAGGTATGGAACACTTTCCTAGAAATAAAATCAAATTACCTTACGAATCTATTATGAGAGCCATTTATGGATTGCATACCAAAGATGATAATACCTAGATATATTCTTGTTTTTATGCCTAGCTAGGGGCGTTAAACGATAGCGCCTGTTGGGAGGCAACCCAATTATATTTTATTTGCTTTTTCTTTTGCTTCTATTTAGTAATAAATAATTCATCTAGCCTCTGGTTAGATATGGTTTTGTGTTTTAATTAGTGTTTGTTCCAAGTAGAACCTTTGGGAAGACTTGGGTGAAGTCTTTGCGATCTTGCTGTAAGAAACAGAAATTTTTGCGCTCACGAGATTATCTGCCATTTTTTTACTGGAGAGTGCTTTTAGGTTGATTCTTCTTGCATATGATTAATAGATAAATTCCTCACGTCCACTAATTTATTTTAGAATTTTTAGAGTTACAGATTGCTACACACTGTTCGGTTTCTGACAGATTCTGTTTTTCGTGTGTTGTTTGCTTATTTTGATGAATCTATGAGTAGTATTGGGGGGTATGAACCATAGAGAAGTTGGAATACAATAGGTTTAACACCAATATAAATAAAGAATGAGTTCATTACAGTACCTTAAAGTGGTGGTTTGTTTTCTTATACTAACGGAGCTCATGAGATTTTCTGTTAAGTTTTGTGTTGTGAAGTTTTCAAGCTTTTGGGTAAGGATTTGATGGACTATGGAATAAAGAGTGGAAAGAGCCTAAGCTTGGGGATGCCCAAGGAACCACAAGGTAAAATTCAAGGACAACCAAAAGTATAAGCTTGGGAATGCCTCGGGAAGGCATCCCCTCTTTTGTCTTCGTCTATCGGTAACTTTACTTGAGACTATATTTTTTATTCACCACATGATATGTGTTTTGCTTGGAGAGTCTTGTATGATTTTAGTCTTTTCTTTTTAGTTTACCACAATCATCCTTTCTGTACACACAGCTACTTCTCGAGCTTGTGTTGTATTCCCTCGAAGAGGAAAGGGTGATGCAGCATAATAGCGTAAGTATTTCCCTCAGTTTTTTAGAACCAAGGTATCAATCTAGTAGGAGACCACGCGCGAGTCCCTCGCACCTGCACATATAAATAAGAACTTCGCAACCAACATGATAAGGGGTTATCAATCCCTTTACGGTCACTTACGAAAGTGAGATCTGATAGATAGGATAGTATAATATTTTTGGTATTTTTGGTATAAAAACAGAAAGTAAATAAAGCAAATAAGCAACGGCAACAGAAATTGAAGTAAATTAATATGATAAAGATAGACCACTGGGCCATAGGTTTCACTAGTGTCTTCTCTCATGAAACCAAAAGTCTATGGTGGGTGAACAACTTACTGTCGAGCAATTGATAGAAAAGCGCATAGTTATGAGAATATCTAGGCATGATCATTATATATAGGCATCACGTCCGTGACAATTAGACCGAAATGATTCTGCATCTACTACTATTACTCCACACATCGATCGCAATCCAGCATGCATCTAGAGTATTAAGTTCATAAGAACAGAGTAATGCTTTAAGCAAGATGACAAGATGTAGAGGGATAAACTCAAGCAATATGATATAAACCCCATCTTTTTATCCTCGATGGCAACAATACAATACGTGCCTTGCTGCCCCTGCTGTCACTCGGAAAGGACACCGCAAGATTGAACCCAAAGCCAAGCACTTCTTCCATTGCAAGAACTATAGATCTAGTAGGCCAAAACAAACCAATAATTCGAAGAGACTAGCAAGGATATTGTAATCATACATAAAAGATTTCAGAAAATAATCAAATATTGTTCATAGATAATCTTGATCATAAACCCACAATTCATCGGATCTCGACAAACACACCACAAAAAGATTACATCGAATGGATCTCCTCAAAGATCGAGGAGAACTTTGTATTGAGATCCAAAAAAGAGAGAAGAAGCCATCTAGCTAATAACTATGGACCTGAAGGTCTGTGGTAAACTACTCACAACTAATTGGTGAGGCTATGGTGTTGATGTAGAAGCACACCGTGGTAGATCCCCCCTCCGACGGAGCTCCGGAACAGGCCCCAAGATGGGATCTCACAGGAACAGAAGGTTGCGGCGGTGGAATTCGGGTTTTCTCTGTTGCCTCGATGTTTTCAGGGTATATGGATATATATATAGGAGGAAGGAGGGCATCGGGGGAGCCAGAGGGGGCCCACGAGGGTGGGGGCGCGCCCTGGACCCTCGTGGCCACCTCCTTTGTTCCCTCGCATGTACTCTAGGTCTTCTGGGTAGATACGGTTCCAAAATCAACTCTCCCGAAGGTTTCATTGCGTTTGGACTCCGTCTGATATCCCTTTTCTGTGAAACTCTGAAATAGGCAAAAAAACAGCAATTTGCAGTGGGCCTTGGGTTAGTAGGTTAGTCCCAAAAATAATATAAAAGTGTATAATAAAGCCCATTAAACATCAAAACAAAATATATAATAGCATGGAACAATCAAAAATTATAGATACGTTGGAGACGTATCACACACCTTTTGGGAGAGACACACATGAATCGGAATTTATTAGAATACTCTATGTGCTTCACTTATATCTTTTGAGCTAGATAATTTTTCTCTAGTGCTTCACTTATATCTTTTAGAGCATGGTGGTGGTTTTATTTTATAGAAATTATTGATCTCTCATGCTTCACTTATATTATTTTGAGAGTCCTTAAGAAAAGCATGGTAATTTGCTTTGGCTATAAAATTAGTTCTAATATGATAGGCATCCGAGATGGGTATAATAAAAATTTTCATATAGAGTGCATTGAATATTATGAGAAGTTTGATACTTGATGATTGTTTTGAGATATGAAGATGGTGATATTAGAGTCATGCTAGTAGAGTAATTGTGAATTTTAGTAATACTTGTGTTGAGGTTTGAAGTCCCGTAGCATGCACGTATGGTGAATCGTTATGTGATGAAGTTGGAGCATGATTTATTTATTTATTGTCTTCCTTTGTGTGGAGGTCAGGATCGCGCGATGGTTAACTCGTACCAACCCTTCACCTAGGAGCATGCGTGTAGTGCTTTGTTTTGATGATTTGTAGATTTTTGTAATAAGTATATGAGTTATTTATGACTAATGTTGAGTCCATGGATGATACGCACTCTCACCCTCCCACCATTGTTAGCCTCTCTAGTACCGCGCAACTTTCGTCGGTACCATACACCCACCATATATCTTCCTCAAAACAGCCACCATACCTACCTATTATGGCATTTCCATAGCCATGCCGAGATATATTGCCATGCAACTTTCCACCGTTCCGTTTATTATGACACGCTCCATCATTGTCATATTGCCTTGCATGATCATGTAGTTGACATTGTATTTGTGGCAAATCCACCCTTCATAATTTTTTCATACATGTCGCTCTTGATTCATTGCACATCCCGGTACACCGCCGGAGGCTGATGTCTACTACACAACCTTCTTCTTGTAGACGTTGTTGGGCCTCCAAGTGCAGAGGTTTGTAGGACAGTAGCAAATTTCACTCAAGTGGATGACCTAAGGTTTATCAATCCGTGGGAGGCGTAGGATGAAGATGGTCTCTCTCAAACAACCCTGCAACCAAATAACAAAGAGTCTCTTGTGTCCCCAACACACCCAATACAATGGTAAATTGTATAGGTGCACTAGTTCGGCGAAGAGATGGTGATACAAGTGCAATATGGATGGTAGATATAGGTTTTTGTAAACTGAAAATATAAAAACAGCAAGGTAACTAAGGTAAAACTGAGCATAAACGGTGTTGCAATGATAGGAAACAAGGCCTAGGGTTCATACTTTCACTAGGGCAAGTTCTCTCAACAAGGATAAAGTAATTGGATCATATTACTAGCCCTCAACATGCAACAAAGAGTCACTCCAAAGTCACTAATAGCGGAGAACAAACGAAGAGATTATGGTAGGGTACGAAACCACCTCAAAGTTATTCTTTCTGATCGATATATTCAAGAGTCCATAGTAATGTTCAATCTATCATAGAGTTCGTACTAGAATAACACCTTAAGATACAAATCAACCAAAACCCTAATGTCACCTAGATACTCCATTCTCACCTCAACTATCCGTGGGCATGATTATACGATATGCATCACACAATCTCAGATTCATCTATTCAACCAACACAAAGTACTTCAAAGAGTGCCCCAAAGTTTCTACCAAAGAGTCAAGATGAAAACGTGTGCCAACCCCTATGCATAGATTCCCAAGGTCACGGACCTGCAAGTTGATCACCAAAACATACATCAAGTGAATCACGTGATATCCCATTGTCACCAAAGATAAACACATGCAAGACATACATCAAGTGTTCTCAAATCCTTGAAGACTCAATCCGATAAGATAACTTCAAAGGGAAAACTCAATCCATTACAAGAGAGTAGAGGGGGAGAAGCATCATAAGATCCAACTATAATAGCAAAGCTCGTGATACATCAAGATCATGCTGTCTCAAGAACATGAGAGAGAGAGAGAGAGAGAGAGATCAAACACATAGCTACTAGTACATACCCTCAGCCCCGAGGGTGGACTACTCCCTCCTCGTCATGGAGAGCGCCGGGATGATGAAGATGGCCACCGGTGTGGGTTCCCCCCTCCGGCAGGGTGCCGGAACGGGGTCTAGATTGGTTTTTGGTGGCAACAGAGGCTTTCGGCGGCGGAACTCCCGATCTAGGTTAATTTCCAGAGGTTTCAGTATTTATAGAATTTTTTGGCATAGGGCACAAGTCAGGGGGGTCTCCGGGCTGTCCACGAGATAGGGGCACACGCCCACCTGGAGTGGGCGCACCCCCCACCCTCGTGGGCAGCCCGTGGCTCTCCTGGCCCAACTCTTTTCCTCCGGGGGCTTCTTTTGGTCCAGAAAAAATCATCAAAAATTGGCACATCAATTGGACTCCGTTTGGTATTCCTTTTCTGTAACACTCAAAAACAAGGAAAAAAACATAAACTGGCACTGGGCTCTAGGTTAATAGGTTAGTCCCAAAAATCATATAAAAGTGTATATTAAAGCCCATAAAACTTCCTAGAAGGATAATATAATAGCATGGAACAATAAAAAATTATAGATACGTTGGAGACGTATCAAGCATCCCCAAGCTTAATTCCTGCTCGCCCTCGTGTAGGTAAATGATAAAAACAGAATTTTTGATGTGGAATACTAACCAACATAGTTTTCAATGTAATTCTCTTAATTGTGGCATGAATGTTCGGATCTGAAAGATTCAAGACAAAAGTCTATATTGACATAAGAATATTAATACTTCAAGCATACTAACAAAGCAATCATGTCTTCTCAAAATACTATGGCTAAAGAAATTTATCCCTACAAAATCGTATAGTCTGGCTATGCTCCCTCTTCATCACACAAAATATTCATATCATGCACAACCCCGGTTTCATCCAAGCACTTGTTTTCATATTCTATTCTTTCAAGCCTTTCAACTTTCACGCAATACATGAGCGTGAGCCATGGACATAGCACTATAGGTGGAATAGAGTGGTGGTTGTGGAGAAGACAAAAACGAGGGAGATAGTCTCACATGAACTAGGCGTATCAACGGGCTATGGAGATGCCCATCAATAGATATCAATGTGAGTGAGTAGGGATTGCCATGCAACAGATGCACTATAGCTAAAAATGTATGAAAGCTCAACAAAAGAAACTAAGTGGGTGTGCATCCAACTTGCTTGCTCACGAAGACCTAGGGAATTTGAGGAAGCCCATCGTTGGAATATACAAGCCAAGTTCTATAATGAAAATTCCCACTAGTATATGAAAGCGACTAAACATGAGACTCTCTATCATGAAGAACATAGTGCTAATTTGAAGCACAAGTGTGGAAAAGGATAGTAGCAATTGTCCCTTCTCTCTTTTCTCTCATTTTTTTGGAGGGGCTTTCTCTTTTTCTTTAACCCCTCTCTATTTTTTGGGGCCATCTTTTTTTTATTTGGCCTTTCCTCACATGGGACAATGCTCTAATAATGATGATCATCCCACTTATATTGAATTACAACTCGATACTTAGAATAAAGTATGACTCTATATGAATGCCTCCGGCGGTGTACCGGGATGTGCAATGAATCAAGAGTGACATGTATGAAAAATTATGCATGGTGGTTTTGCCACAAATACGATGTCAACTACATGATCATGCATGGAAATATGACAATATGAAGCATGTCATATGAACGGAACGGTGGAAAGTTGCATGGCAATATATCTCGAAATGGCTGTGGAAATGCCATGATAGGTAGGTATGGTGGCTGTTTTGAGGAAAATATATGGTGGCTGTTTTGACGAAGGATATATAGTGGGTGTATGGCACCGGCGAGAGTTGCGCGGTACAAGAGAGGCTAGCAATGGTAGAAGGGTGAGAGTGCGTAATATCCATGGACTTAGCATTAGTCATAAGAACTCATATACTTATTGTAAAAATTTACGAGTCATCAAAACAAAGCAATCAACGCATGCTCCTAGGGGGGAGGTTGGTAGGAGTTAACCATCGCGCGCCCCCGACCTCCACACAAAGGTTGACACTTTAAAAATACCTCATGCTCTAACTTCGTCACATAGCGGTTCAGCATACGTGCATGCTACGGGAATCACTAACCTTAACACAAGCATTTCTCAATTTCATAATAACTCCACTAGCATGACTCTAATATCACTATCCTCATATCTCAAAACAATTATCAAGCATCGAACTTCTCATCATATTCAATGCACTTAGTATGCAAGTTTTTATTACATTGATCTTGGATGCCTATCATGTGAAGGCTAGTTATATAGTCAAAGCACATTACCATGCTGTTCTAATAGACTCTCAAAAGGATATAAGTGAAGCATGAGAGTTCATCTATTTCTTCAAAATAAAACCACCGCCGTGCTCTAAAAGATATAAGTGAAGATCAATGAGTAGTTGAATAATTATGTAACTGTGTGAAGACTCTCTAACATTTAAGAACTTCAGATCTTGGGATATTATTCAAACAGCAAGCAAAACAAACTAAAATAAATTGACGCTCCAAGCAAAACACATATCATGTGGTGAATAAAAATATAGCTCCGAGTATAGTTACCGATAGATGAAGACGAAAGAGGGGATGCCTTCCCGGGGCATCCCCAAGCTTAGGCTCTTGGTTATCCTTGAATTTTACCTTGGGGTGCCTTGGGCATCCCCAAGCTTAGGCTCTTGCCACTCTTTGTTCCGTAGTCCATCAATGCAATACTCAAAACTTGAAAACTTCACAACACAAAACTTAGACAAAAATCTCGTGAGCTCCGTTAGTATAAGCAAACAAACCACTACTCAAAGGTACTGTAATTAATTCATTCTTTGTTTATATAGGTTTTAAAACTAATGTATTCCAACTTATCTATGATTCATACTTCCCAATACTACCCATAGATGCATTGAAATAAGCAAACAACACACGAAAACAGAACAGTATGTAGTAATCTGCAGGTTTCGCATACTTCTGTAACTCCAAAAAAATCAAACTAAATTGGTAAACGTGAGGAATTTGTCTATTAATCATCTTCAAAAAGAATCAACTAAATAGCACGCTCCAGTAAAATCTGGTGACCATTCTAGCGAGCGCTAACGATTCTGTTTTTCACAGCAAGATCATATAAACTTCACACAAGTCTTCCCAAAGGTTCTACTTGGCACAAACACTAATTAAAACACAAAACCACATCTAAACAGAAGCTAGATGTAATATTTATTCCTAAACAGAAGCAAAAAAAATTGGGTTGCCTCCCAACAAGCGCTATCATTTAACGCCCCTAGCTAGGCATGATGATTTCAATGATGCTCGCATAAAAGATAAGAATTGAAATATAATGGGAGCATCATGAAGCATATGAATAACACATTTAAGTATAACCCACTTCCTATGCATAGGGATTTTGTGAGCAAACAACTTATGGGAACAATAATCAACTAGCATAGGAAAGCAAAACAAGCATAACTTCAAAACTTTAAGCACATAGAGAGGAAACTTGATACTATTGCAATATGTAGAAGCATATGATCCTCTCTCATAATAATTTTCAGTAGCATCATGAATGAATTCAACAATATAACCAGCACATAAAGCATTTTTGTCATGATCCCCAAGCATATAATTTTTATTACTCTCCACATAAGCAAATTTCTTCTCATGAATAGTAGTGGGAGCAAACTCGACAAAATAACTATCATGTGAGGCATGATCCAATTGAAAACTAAAATCATGATGACAAGTTTCATGGTTATCATTATTCCTAATAGCATACAAGTCATCACAATAATCATCATAGATAGCAACTTTGTTCTCATAATTAATTGGAACCTCTTCCGAAATAGTGGATTTATCATTAAATAAAGTCATGACCTCTCCAAATCCACTTTGATAATTATAATCATCATAAATAGGAGGCATGCTTTCATCATAATAAATTTGCTCATCAAAACTTGGGGGACTAAACATATCATCTTCATCAAACATAGCATCCCCAAGCTTGTGGCTTTGCATATCATTAGCATCATGGGTATTTACAGAATTCATACTAACAACATTGCAATCATGCTCATCTTTCACATATTTTATGCCAAGCATTCTATGTAATTCTTCTTCTAGTACTTGAGCACAATTTTCCTTCCCATCATTTTCACGAAAGATATAAAAAGATGAAGCATATGAGGTAACCTTAATTCCATTTTTTGTAGTTTTCTTTTATACACTAAACTAGTGATAAAACAAGAAACTAAAAGATTCCATTGCAAGATCTAAAGATATACCTTCAAGCACTCACCTCTCCGGCAACGGCGCCAGAAAAGAGCTTGATGTCTACTACACAACCTTCTTCTTGTATATGTTGTTGGGCCTCCAAGTGCAGAGGTTTGTAGGACAGTAGCAAATTTCCCTCAACTGGGTGACCTAAGGTTTATCAATCCGTGGGAGGCGTAGGATGAAGATTGTCTCTCTCAAACGACCCTGCAACCAAATAACAAAGAGTCTCTTGTGTCCCCAACACACCCAATACAATGGTAAATTGTATAGGTGCACTAGTTCGGCGAAGAGATGGTGATACAAGTGCAATATGGATGGTAGATATAGGTTTTTGTAAACTGAAAATATAAAAACAGCAAGGTAACTAAAGGTAAAATTGAGCATAAACGGTGTTGCAATGATAGGAAACAGCCTAGGGTTCATACTTTCACTAGTGCAAGTTATCTCAACAAGGATAACATAATTGGATCATATTACTAGCCCTCAACATGCAACAAAGAGTCACTCCAAAGTCACTAATAGCGAAGAACAAACGAAGAGATTATGGTAGGGTACGAAACCACCTCAAAGTTATTCTTTCTGATCGATCTATTCAAGAGTCCGTAGTAATGTTCAATCTATCATAGAGTTCGTACTAGAATAACACCTTAAGATACAAATCAACCAAAACCCTAATGTCACCTAGATACTCCATTCTCACCTCAAGTATCCGTGGGCATGATTATACGATATGCATCACACAATCTCAGATTCATCTATTCAACCAACACAAAGTACTTCAAAGAGTGCCCCAAAGTTTCTACCGGAGAGTCAAGATGAAAACGTGTGCCAACCCCTATGCATAGATTCCCAAGGTCACGGAACCCGCAAGTTGATCACCAAAACATACATCAAGTGAATCACGTGATATCCCATTGTCACCACAGATAAACACATGCAAGACATACATCAAGTGTTCTCAAATCCTTAAAGACTCAATCCGATAAGATAACTTCAAAGGGAAAACTCAATCCATTACAACAGAGTAGAGGGGGAGAAGCATCATAAGGTCCAACTATAATAGCAAAGATCGCGATACATCAAGATCGTGCCATCTCAAGAACACGAGAGAGAGAGAGAGAGAGAGAGAGAGAGAGAGAGAGAGATCAAACACATAGCTACTAGTACATACCCTCAGCCCTGAGGGTGGACTACTCCCTCCTCGTCATGGAGAGCGTCGGGATGATGAAGATGGCCACCGGTGAGGGTTCCCCCCTCCGGCAGGGTGCCGGAACGGGGTCTAGATTGGTTTTTGGTGGCAACAGAGGCTTTCGGCGGCGGAACTCCCGATCTAGGTTAATTTCCGGAGGTTTCAGTATTTATAGGATTTTTTGGCGTAGGGCACAAGTCAGGGGGGTCTCCGGGCTGTCCACGAGACAGGGGCACACTCCCACCTGGAGTGTGCGCGCCCCCACCCTCGTGGGCAGCCCGTGGCTCTCCTGGCCCAACTCTTTTACTTCGGGGGCTTCTTTTGGTCCAGAAAAAAATCATCAAAAATTGGCACGTCAATTGGACTCCGTTTGGTATTCCTTTTCTGTAAAACTCAAAAACAAGGAAAAAACAGAAACTGGCACTGGGCTCTAGGTTAATAGGTTAGTACCAAAAATCATATAAAAGTGTATATTAAAGCCCATAAAACATCCTAGAAGGATAATATAATAGCATGGAACAATAAAAAATTATTGATACGTTGGAGACGTATCAGAGGCATTCACATAGAGTCATATTTTGTTCTAAGCATCGAGTTGTAATTCTTGAGTTGTAAGTAAATAAAAGTGTGATGATCTTCATTATTAGAGCGTTGTCCCAGTGAGGAAAGGGTGATGGAGACTATGATTCCCCCACAAGTCGGGATGAGACTCCGGACGAAAAAAAGAGGCCATAAAAAAAGGGCCCAAAAAAAGAGAGAAAAAGAGAGAAGGGGCAATGCTACTATCCTTTTTCCACACTTGTGCTTCAAAGTAGCACCATGATCTTCATGATAGAGAGTCTCTTGTTTTGTCACCTTCATATACTAGTGGGAATTTTCATTATAGAACTTGGCTTGTATACTCCAATGATGGGCTTCCTCAAAATGCCCTAGGTCTTCGTGAGCAAGCGAGTTGGATGCACACCCACTTAGTTTCTTTAGTTGAGCTTTCATACATTTATAGCTCTAGTGCATGCATCCGTTGCATGGCAATCCCTACTCACTCACATTGATATCTATTGATGGGCATCTCCATAGCCCATTGATACGCCTACTTGATGTGTGACTATCTTCCTCCTTTTTGTCTTCTCCACAACCACCACTCTATTCCACCTATAGTGCTATGTCCATGGCTCACGCTCATGTATTGCGTGAAAGTTGAAAAGGTTTGAAAAAATTAAAGTACGAAAGAATTGCTTGGCTAAAATCAGGGTTGTGCATGATTTAAATATTTTGTGTGAGAAGATAGAGCATAGACAGACTATATGATTTTGTAGGGATGAACTTTCTTAGGCCATGTTATTTTGAGAAGACATAATTGCTTTGGTAGTATGCTTGAAGTATTATTATTTCTATGACAATATTAAACTTTTCTCATGAATCTTTCGGATCTGAACATTCATGCCACAATAAAGAAAATTACATTGAAAATTATGTTAGGTAGCATTCCACATCAAAAATTCTATTTTTATCCCTACTCGAGGACGAGCAGGAATTAAGCTTGGGGATGTTTGGTACGTCTCCAACATATCTATAATTTTTTATTGTTCCATGCTATTATATTATCTATTTTGGATGTTTAATGGGCTTTAATATGCACTTTTATATTATTTTTGGGACTAACCTACTAACCAAAGGCCCAGTGCAAATTGTTGTTTTTTGCCTATTTCAGTGTTTCGCAGAAAAGGAATATCAAACGGAATCCAAACGGAATGAAACCTTCGCGAGAATCGTTTTTGGAACAAACGCAATCCAGGAGACTTGGAGTACAAGTCTGGAACGCCATGAGGCGGCCACGAGGCAGGAGGGCGCGCCTAGGGGGGTAGGTGCGCCCCCACCCTCGTGGGCCCCTCGTAGCACCATCGATGTACTTCTTCCGCCTATATATACTCATATATCCTGAAAACATCCAAGAACACCACGAAACCCTATTTCCACCGCCGCAACCTTATGTACCCATGAGAACCCATCTTGGGGCCTTTTCTGACGCTCCGCCGGAGGGGGAATCGATCATGGAGGGCTTCTACATCAACACCATAGCCTCTCCGATGATGTGTGAGTATTTTACTACAGACCTTCGGGTCCATAGTTATTAGCTAGATGGCTTCTTCTCTCTCTTTGGATCTCAATACAAAGTTCTCCTCGATCTTCTTGGAGATCTATTCGATGTAATACTTTTTGCGGTGTGTTTGTCGAGATCCGATTATGATCAAGATTATCTGTGAACGATATTTGGTTCTTCTCTGAATTCTTATATGCATGATTTAATATCTTTGCAAGTCTCTTCGAATTATCAGTTTGATTGGGCCTACTAGATTGATCGTTCTTGCAATGGGAGAAGTGCTTAGCTTTGGGTTCAATCTTGCGGTGTCCTTTCCCAGTGACAGCAGGGGCAGCAAGGCACTTATTGTATTGTTGCCATCGAGGATAAAAAGATGGGGTTTATATCATATTGCTTGAGTTTATCCCTCTACATCATGTCATCTTGCTTAATGTGTTACTCTGTTCTTATGAACTTAATACTCTAGATGCATGCTCAATAGCGGTCGATGTGTGGAGTAATAGTAGTAGATGCAGAATCGTTTCGGTCTACTTGTCACGGACGTGATGCCTATATACATGATCATGCCTAGATATTCTCATAACTATGCGCTTTTCTATCAATTGCTCGACAGTAATTTGTTCATCCACCGTAAAATATGCTATCTTGAGAGAAGCCACTAGTGAAACCTATGGCCCCGGGGTCTATTTTCCATCATATTAGTTTCCCGTCAACTTGCCAATTTCTGTCGGCGCTCTTCTATTTTGCAATCTTTACTTTTCAATCTATAAAACAAAAATACCAAAAATATTTATCCTATTATCTCTATCAGATCTTACTTTTGCAAGTGGCCGTGAAGGGATTGACAACCCCTTTATCGTGTTGGTTGCAAGGTTCTTGATTGTTTGTGCAGGTACTAGGCGATTTGCGTGTAGTCTCCTACTGGATTTATACCTTGGTTCTAAAAAACTGAGGGAAATACTTACGCTACTTTGCTGCATCACCCTTTCCTCTTCAAGGGAAAACCAACGCATGCTCAAGAGGTAGCAGATGTGGGTCGCCGAGATTACAGATTGGGAGACCCACACCCGCCGGTGGCTCGGTAGCTTCCACACGGTCGAGCTCGCGGCCATGGAGTACGACCGCTGGCAGGTCCGCTACCACAGCGCGGCGGCTAGGATCAATTTCCCCTTCGACACACGTCTGATCGACCTCGCTCAGCTAAAGCCAGGGGTGGTGGGCTCGGCTATGGCGCGGGAAGACCGCGAGGCATGGGAGCGACTCAAGGCCGAGGACGCCAACGAGGCCTACATGCAAGAGCTCCGCTGGCAGCACCCGGAGCTCGTGGAGGAAGAGCGGAAGATCTTTACCGGAGCGAAGGGCAGCGAGGTTATCGCGCTCTCCTCCGATGACGAGGTCGAAGGTGGCGAAGACGGCGGTGCGGAGGGCGGCGAGGTGGGCCCTGAGGCCAAGGAGATCGACGTCGATGAGTGGAGGAGTGCCTTCCCCAATGACCCCGACGACGGCACCGGTTCGGACCCGGCTTGCGGCACACCGTACATGACGAGGAAGGATTGGCTCGACCTCTACTTCAACCAAAAGTAGTTTAACTTAGTTCAAATTTATGTTTTATGTTTGGGTATGCAAAACTATCTATGTTTATGTTTGAATGCATGCTACTTTTGGTTGAACCTGCTTTGAACTTGATCAAATTGAAGTTTACAACGTTAAGTTTAGGCGATCAACTAGAAAAGGCCAAAAATTGCTGGAGTATATATATACACTAAGGGTTTTAGTGCTTGATACGTCTCCAACGTATCTATAATTTTTTATTGTTCCATGCTATTATTTATGATGTTTTGGATGTTTAATGGGCTTTGCTGTAATGCCCAGGATGGGACTATACCTCCTACTTGTGGAGGCACGACTTAAAGGTATAAGCCCATTCTGGAATGATCTCAAGTTTGGTATCTTTGCACGACTCATGTAAAAATAGGGATGAAATTGCAAAATGATAGTTGGCTTACACTCGCCACGTCACACAATACATTACATAAGCAAATCATCATCCAAGTAACATCATCACCCGACTACGGGCGAAGATCCAAAAGAAAGATACCAAAACATAAAGCCACAGGTCCGAATCGCCCCTAGTAGAAACCACTACTGATCGTCGAAAACGTCACAAGCATACGGCCACTCTCTTCATGGAACTCCCGGAAGTTCTGACCCATCTCCTGCGTCATTCTCGGCTGAACCTGCATCTGGTGTTGTAGTATCTTTGAGCCACGAGGACTCAGCAATCCCATAACAATGGGTATCAAGACTAGCAAAGCTTTATGGGTAGGAAGAGGGTAGTGGTGAGGTTGCAGCAGTGGCTAAGCATAATATGGTGGCTAGCTTACGAGTACAAGAATAAGATGAGCATCTACGCAAACGGTCGCAAACTAGTAGTGATCGCTAAAGATCCTGGACTACCTACGAGTCAAACATAACCCCACCGTGTTCTCTTCTCAAGGTGAAAAGAGACAGTCACGGTTACTCACACAGTTGTGTGTTTTATCTCGGATCCTCTGTCAAGTTTTCTACAACCGGACATTAACAAATTCTCATCTGCCACATAACCGCGGGCACGGCTTTCGGAAGATCATAACCCTGCAGGGGTGTCCCAACTTAGCCCATCACAAGCTCTCACGATCAGCTGAAGTGATAAATATAATATCATCACCCCTTATCTTAGGGAAAATCCGATCAGGCTCGGCATCCCGGTGCACAAGACATTTCGACAATGGTAAAACAAGTCCAGCAAGACCTCCCGGCGTGCCAACACCCTGATAGTAGCCGCGCGTATCTCGTCTCAGGCCACAACCGGATAGGTGAGCCTACGGGAGCCAAACCTCGAGTTTCCCCGTGGTGGCCCCGCAGTCCCCCCATTTGGGACCAACACCATCACCACTGGCCCCCCTGCTATGTAGAAAAGAATCTCCAAGGAGCGTCCCCCTTATGCAAATTAATTAATTAATTAAGTTGTTATTATGAGCAAATTAAAACCAATGTTGGGCCTTGCTGGAGGAGTTTTATTCAAAGTCGAAGTGTCAAGGGGTCCTCATATACCCATCGTGTAAGGAACGCAAAATCAAGGAACATAATGCCGGTTTATCGGCGCCTAAGGTGCATGAGTGGAACAAAACACCGAGCAAAAGGCCAAGCCTTCCACCCATGCCCAGTATATAGGTGTGTTAAAAATAATAATAGATATTGTGATATTCCAACAACAAGTTCCCTCCTGGAACGATCTTCATCTTCACCTACAACTAACAACGCTATAAGAGGGGCTGAGCAAGCGGGTAACATAGCCAAACAATGGTTTTGCTAGGAAGGTGTCAAAGGTTAGAGGTTTCATGGCAACAAGGAGAGGGCTGACAATAAGATGGGTAGCGCGACATGTAACGATAGCATCGAGACACTAAGCATGGCAATGATAGTAAAGGTATCCAAGGGTATGGTCATCTTGCCTGAGATCCCGCAAGGAAGAAGAACGGATCCAAGAAGTAGTCGAACAGAACCTCACAACTCCGGAACGAACCCGAAGCTAACGAGGGAAGCAAACCGGAAAGAAACAAGCAACACGGTAAACACACCACACGAGACATGACAATATGCTCAATCAAGTATGATGCAAAACAGTTCTACACAGGATGCACAACAAGTCTATACAGGAAGCAATGCATGGCAAGGCAAGAAGCAAGTGTAAACTAGCTATCTAGGCATTTTAAATGAGGCCGGAAATAACAACAACAATTCCGGAAAATCCCCATATGCATGTTTAGCAATTCTAAGCAAACAACAATTCACACATTTTAATGTCGTTAACATGATGCGGATGACATGATCAAGTTTATGCAATTTTTAGTTAAACGTTGACATGAGAGATATGAAACACTTGTCACCGTGGTGGAAAGGGGTGCCACGGCGACGATAACCAAAATGATACCACGGCATCATATCGGTTCCGGTAACTCGTTGAGAGACCGGTGCAAAAGAAGCATCGGCGCTAGCGTGAAAGCAAAGACGGTGGGGTGCTCCCGGTTACCCGGTTCCCACTTGACAACGACAGGGCAAACGAGGGTCACAACAGACACGATGCAAACATCAGATTCATCTCATACAACACATGCAGTCCACGGGTCATCGTCTCGGGGTTATACCTTCGGAATGTTCGTTTCGGGGTGGTTCGAGGTCGTAGAGGAAGTAGTGGTACTCGCGGGTCGTGGTACACGTTTCGTAGATGAACTTGAGGGTTCCGAGTGATCCGGGCGTAGTGGTACTTGGCGCAAAGGTCGTCGTGGTACTTGGGGTCTCAGGTCTTCGAGGGTAGTCGTACACGTTTCCTTCACCGAAGGTAGTCATTCGGGCGTCGAGCGTCGAGGTACTTGTCGACTCAGCGATTCCACGAAGGGGTCTTCGGACTTGGCCGCGGCACACGACAGAAGACAAAAGTGCTCAGCCGGTTGGTGTGCAACAAGAGATGGGATTCGGGCCCTTGTGTTGTCTCGGCAAGACAAAGGCAGCAGGAGTTTCGAGGAGGATGGTTCTGGCCGGAGACGAGGCCATGACGCGGCGACCTCCAGCAGCAAAAGGTGGCAAGGTTAACTTGGCAGCGTCGGCTTGAAGGCGAGCGACAGCTCGACCACAGGAGACTCGGCGAATTGCGCGAGGTCGAGCCCGCTCCCGAGCAGAACAAGAAGTGGGCGGCTGGCGACGGAGACAAGGATGAGGCTGGCGTGTCCTAGTCTCCGGCTCGAAGCAGAGGTGGGGACGAGGCGCTGGACGACGAGGAGGCCGACCGGGGCGCACGAGAGGCTCGGCGAAGCGGTGCTTGTGGTCGTGCTCGCGAGGTGCGAACGGAGGAGGAGGCACGGGCGTTGGCGAGGACGGGCGCCATGGCGCTGGCAGCGGCCTCCGCGGCAGAGGCGGATGGCGGGGCGGCTACGAGGAGGAGTGGCGCGCTGAGGTGGCGAGGACGGGCGCCCGGCGGCCCTGGTGATGCGGCGGGGCACGGAGCAGCCAGGCGCGGGCGTGACGCAGCGCAGCCATCCGCTTGGGGGGAGGACGAGGGAGAGGGAGAAGGGATCGAGAGGTAGCGATGGTGCGGCTGGTGGCGCTCGGGAGGGAAAAAGAGGGGTCGAGGGAGAGAAGTGGTTGCGGGCTCGGGTTAAGGGGACTGGGGCGGCTGGGCCTGGAGGGAGGCCCAAAGCATCACAATGAGGCCCTTTCCCAAAAAAACAAAAGCAGCCTCAAAATCCCGATGATGCAAAGGAAAAAGGACAGGGAGTTAGAGGAAGAATAAGAAGGAAGTAAAAATATACTTAACCTCCTAGATTTATGCACAATTTTAATAAACTAGTTTGGACATTTTTAAGGATATAAAAATAATTCAAGTTTGAATTAAATTCAAACTTGAGGCATTTTTGAACCCAACCAAAACAAGTCCAAAGGAGATAAAAATTGGCAAAGATGTTGAAGGCATGGTTGAGAAAAAAAGGAAAAGAATGAACATTAAATTGGTGTAGGAAATAAAATGCCACAATTTTAAATGGACTAACGAAGAAGGAGAAGAAGATGATCAAGCAAGGTTGTGGGAGTCAAAACCCGGAGTGAAACAGACATGAGGAAAATTATGCAAGTGTGTGATGGTTGCTTCCAACAATGGAATATTTTTATAATAGCTCCATAATTATTAGGAGGATATATATATGTTATAAAGAGAAGTCATCCTTCCCTCGTCTTAAATAGATCAAACGATCTATGCAATTTATTTAGTTGAGATGCAAGGATTAAAGTCATGATGGCATGATGCAATGCAAAATAAATAACACAAGCACAATTGAAACACACGGGAGAACCCGGAACATCTGGAATCTTCTGGGACGTCGGTCTTCGGGCGTCACATTTGCCATACAATTTTATATTATTTTTGGGACTAACCTACTAACCCAGAGGCCCACTCCAGATTGTTGTTTTTTGCCTGTTTCAGGATTTTACAAAAAAGGAATATCAAAAGGAGTCCAAACGGAATGAAACCTTCGAGAGAGATATTTTTGGAGAAAATCACGCACGGGAGACTTGAGAACCACGGAGTAGGGCATACATGGTGCCCACGAGGGTGGGGGGCGCTCCCCCCTATAGGGTGTGCCCCCCTGCCTCGTGAGCCCCACGTTTGACCCCGGTGCCCTCCTTCCTCCTATATATACCTACTGTAGCGACCACGATCCGAATGGACCGAAGTCTCTGTGTTCTGTGTCATCCCTGGATCGGTATGCTGACACACACAGTACAAACAGGATTTATGACAGAGGTAAATCACATGTATTAAGTAACGTAAATACTATTACCTCAATCGATCATAGCGGAAGCAACAAAGGTCGTGGATTCCCATCAACACCAACGGCAAAGTTGAGTGTAGAAATCGTAACCCCTAACGTATCACTTACTCGTCGTAAGATAATCCTGCAACATGAGACGTTGCAGCCACAGAGGGTCAGTACATTGAATGTACTGGCAAATTCACACTGTAATGATAATGATGAATAAGCCTACAACTACATGCATATTTGGCTGGTGGAGGCTGTAAGGTAAAGGTTTTTGTGTAAAGCCAATTTTTCCCTACTTCAAAGGAATGCATTTTAATTAACTATCATGGTAGTTGAAACATTGTTGAGAAGATAGACATCCTCTCAACCCCAATTAAAAATAATCATTAAACCCAACAATATTAAATTAGAGAGTAACATGATGTGATCAGCAAATAATCCACTTCTAGATACTCAAAGATGTCCATAACCGAGGACACGGCTAATCATGATCAGTTTGTACACTCTGCAGAGGTTTGTGCACTTTTCCCACAAGACTCGATCGCCTCCGTTTGGTTTCTCGCACTGCATGGTGTTTGAGAAACGGATGACCGAGACATAGTCTTTCAGAAGCGCTAGCACCTTACGATCGGGCGGACCGTACCAACCTACATC
This sequence comes from Secale cereale, assembly GCA_902687465.1. Taxonomy (NCBI): domain Eukaryota; kingdom Viridiplantae; phylum Streptophyta; class Magnoliopsida; order Poales; family Poaceae; genus Secale; species Secale cereale. The sequence continues at coordinate 32,029,920 of LR738713.1, read as the reverse complement.
CCCTACATCTGCTAGTCCACCACTGTAAGAGTTCGCACAACTTACTCAACTATGCCAGAGCCCATATTGGCATTGTGGTTGCACATGGAAGTTTCTAGGCATGAAATATTATATGATCCCTTTGAGCCTGGGTGGCATTCCAGTAGGACAATCACACGGTAACCCCGGAATTTCCTAGGACAACACTGGTAACCCCAGGTGTCCGGGCAATCCACTGGTTCACTCCCAGGGTGCCCCAAACCAATCCACCCAGATGTGTATTCAAGTAGCCACCTTAAGTTGAATCATTAATTAACAACTCACATCTGTCATGGATTTCACTCAAACCCAAACCACGTCTACGAGCATAGCATGTCCTAACAGCAAACGTAGAAGTAACTCCCAAAGGTTTGAATGTACTGCAGGTAATAGGTACTACCTCAACTACTTCCCAATCCCACAAATTAATTGATCCTACTGATGCAATGTGTTTGAGGATATAACTAATGCAATGAAAATTGGGTATTGGAAAATATGATCAAAGTGTGAACTTGCCTACAATGTTGATGAAGATGATATCGCACTCAAAACTCTTGATAGATCTACTCGTCACACTCCGGTCAATCTATCATAAGCAAGCAATAGTAACCACACATAAGCAATCACTCAGAAAGATCAGACAGAGCGAATAAACACTTCGGAAAACTTCGAAAAACACACGAATGACTCTTGGAACATAAAAAAATTTCCAACAGTACCAAAATTATGTGAATTTGGCCTTATCAGAAAGTTTAGGTCAAGAGCTTCGATTTGCAAAAAGAATCAACTCAAACGGAGTGACGAAACTCAAGTTATGATCAAACGAAGTTTGAATCTAAAACTAATTGAATTCAAATTTTAAAATTTTCAAAAACATGTTTGAATTGTATTACTGGATAGAGGGCTTCGTAACGAAGACGTGGGCGTTGGTTTCGTTGGATTTGGACCAACGAGCTAAAAGTTAAGGCCGTTTGAAGTTTAGGGGCTAATCTATAAAATTAATAATTACAGACAAGTCCCTGGCCGAAATTAAAAGAAAAAGAAAAAACTAAAGAGCGAACGCTCGCTATTTGGGCCTAACCAGTGAACGTTCACTGTATAACTAAACCCTAAAAAAACCGATCTAAAAACTAAAACCTAACTAAACAGAAAAAAACGAGGCGGTTTATACCTAGCGGTTTTCCCTATGAAAACCGGGGTTCGGAGAATAAAACCGGACGACGGTTTGGATCGGATCTCCGGCGAGCTCTTTAGAACTCCGGCGAGGGGAGGGCGGACGGCGGCGGCTCCGGGCAGGGCGGCGAGCGAGGCAAAGGGCGGGGCGAGGCGCAGACTTCGCGGGGCGGCGCCGGGCGGCAGCCCGCAGCGGCGGCGGTGGTTGCAACGTGGCGGCGGCGAAGTGCGGGCGGCGGCGGCGATGCGAGAGAGGGAAGAGAAGGGGCGGCGGCGGGCAGCTTTATAGGAGGGCGGAGGGGCGGACCAACTTGGAGGAGGGGGCACGACAATGTGCCCGGGGGCGACACGCACGCCGAGGGGGCGGCGGTGTCCATCGTCCGCACGGGGACGGAGGCGAAGGCGAGCTGGGCCGAGGCCTGGCGCTTTGCTGGGCCGGCCCAGTCGGGGTAGAAAGGATTTTTTTTTAAACAAAATAGACAAAGAAAAAAATGAATAAAACAAAATAACCTAAAATATTATATAGGCATATAATATATCAAAATTTGCAGAAAAATAAATCCAACAACATGAACATTTTACTACTTCCAAATAAAATGCCCAAAAAATCTAATAAATAAAAAGGTCCTACTGTTGCAATAAAATCCAATAAATCATTTTTAAAATACCAAAATGAGTTCAAAATTATTTCTCTCCAATTTTCTGCTGTAGGGAATCATGTTACCCTATTTTCCATGTAATATATTTTGGAGAAAAATAATTTGAATAAAACCCAAATAACTCAATATTTGAATTTGAGTTATAAAGAAAATTTCAGAAAACTTCCAACTCATATTTCCTATAATTTGAAGAAGTCATTTTATCTTCTCTCCGGAAAATCATTGAGTTGCTTAAAGTTTCTGATTTCAAGAATATTTCGAGGATGAAATTAAAAATCCTTTCAAAGCCCTTTATCATTTAAAATAAAGGGAAGAAGTCATATTATCTTCACTCTAGGGTTTTGTGTTGAAAAGAATTTGAATTCCCTCGGAGATCAAAAAGCAAAGTGAAAGTTTTGGGAAAGTCATTTTATTCCCTCTCATTTAACTTTCAAAAGTTTCAAATTTCACTCAATTTCACACAGCACATCAAACAGCAATCAAATCTATCTATTTATTATAACATTCCAAAATTTAGAATTTTGGGATGTTACACCTACGTACCCCGAAACCATCAGAACAACAGAGAAAACCTAGTTCCACCACCGTAACCTTCTGTTCCCGTGAGATCCCATCTTGGGGCCTGTTTCGGAGCTCCACCGGAGGGGGGGATCTACCATGGAGTGCTTCTACATCATCATCATCGCCTCACCATGAGTTGTGAGTAGTTTCCCACAGACTTTCGGGTCCATAGCTAGTATCTAGATGGCTTCTTCTCTCTCTTTGGATCTCAATACAAAGTTCTCCTCGGTCTTCGAGGAGATCTATTCGATGTAATCTCTTTTTGCGGTGTGTTTGTCGAAATCCGATGAATTGTGGGTTTATGATCAAGATTATCTATGATAAATATTTGGTTCTTCTCTGAACTCTTTATGTATGATTATAATATCCTAGCAAGTCTCTTCGAATTATTGGTTTGGTTTGGCCTACTAGATCTTTAGTTCTTGCAATGGGAGAAGTGCTTGGCTTTGGGTTCAATCTTGCGGTGTCCTTTCCTAGTGACAGTAGGGGCAGCAAGGCACGTATTGTATTGTTGCCATCGAGGATAAAAAGATGGGGTTTATATCACGAAGTTTGAGTTTATCCCTCTACATCATGTCATCTTGATTAAGGCGTTACTCTGTTCTTATAAACTCAATACACTACATGCATGTTGGATAGCGGTCGATGTGTGGAGTAATAGTAGTAGATGCAGAATCGTTTCGGTCTACTTGTCTCGGACGTGATGCCTATATACAATGATCATGCCTAGCTAGTCTCATAATTATTCGCGTTTCTACCAATTGCTTGACAGTAATTTGTTTACCCACCGTAGAATATCGCTATCATGAGAGAAGCCACTAGAGAACACTATGGCCCCCGGGTCTATTCTCAACATATCAATCTATAATCTACTTTAGTTTTCCGCTTTTACATTTTGTTCTTATAATCAAAAATACCAAAAATATCAAACTATCATCTCTATCAGATCTCACTTTCGTAAGTGACCGTAAAGGGATTGACAACCCCTTATCGCGTTGGCTGTGAAGTTCTTATTTGTTTGTGCAGGTGCGAGGGACTTGCGCGTGGTCTCCCACTGGATTGATACCTTGGTTCTCAAAAACGGAGGGAAATACTTACGCTACTGTGATGCATCACCCTTTCCTCTTCGGGGGAATACAACGCAAGCTCGAGAAGTAGCAAGAAGAATTTATGGCGCCGTTGCCGGGGAGGCTTACGCAAAAGTCATATACCAAGTACTTATGAAAAACCCTTATCCTTCGCATTACATTTTTGCCTCTCGTTTACCTCTCCCCCACTTCACCCTTTCCATTTTATTTGCCCTTATTCTGCCGTGTGTTTATCGTTCGCTTGCCTCTTGTTTGCTTGTGTGTTGCTTGCTTGCTTGTCATCATGTCTAGCACACCTATCATTATCAACACTCCCGAGAGTGAGGTCCTCAATTTTAAACAAAGGGAGGAAGAAAACTTAAAAGATGCATGGTATAGAATTTGCAATGCTCAAAATAGATCTAATAGGAAGCTTTCCACTTCCGTGCTTCTTCGCAATTTTTATATTGGCATAACCCCTTGGAATTGGCTTGTTCTTGATACCGTTACCGGAGGAAATTTCCTGCGGAATCATACCCTTAATTCTTACAATGTTTTGATAGATTTATTCGGGCAACCTTCTACCCAGGAAAAGACTCAAGTTTTTGAGAAAATATGCGAAGTAACAAAGATATTACAAAAGTCTCTTGAACCTCTTAAGAATGTTAGTGGAAATATCCACTGCATGAATATGTTGATTACCCTTTGCAATAAGCGGTTGGATTCGTTAGATCTAAAGATTTCTGAATATGAAGGGAAACGTAAAGAACCCCCCAGATTCGAACTTGATACCACCAAAAAGGTAAAAACCCAAGATGGGAATACCTAGATCTATCCATGTATCGTGCCTAGCTAGGGGCGTAAAACGATAGCGCTTGTTGGGAGGCAACCCAATTTTATATATTTTTTGTTTTTGCTTCTGTTTAGGAATAAATATTGCTTTTAGCTTCTGTTTAGATGTGGTTTTGTGTTTTGTTTAGTGTTTGTGCCAAGTAGAACCTTTGGGAAGACTTGTGTGAAGTTTATGTGATCTTGCTGTGAAAAACAGAATCGTTAGCGCTCGCTAGAATGGTCATCAGATTTTACTGGAGCGTGCTATGTAGTTGATTCTTTTTGCAGATGATTAATAGACAAATTCCTAACGTTTACCAATTTAATTTGAATTTTTGGAGTTACAGAAGTATGCGAAACATGCAGATTACTACAGACTGTTCTGTTTTTGACAGATTCTATTTTTCGTGTGTTGTTTGCTTATTTCAATGCATCTATGAGTAGTATTGGGAAGTATGAACCATAGAGAAGTTGAAATACAGTAGGTTTAACACCAATATAAGCAAATAATGAATTCATTGCAGTACCTTTGAGTAGTGGTTTGCTTTCTTATACTAACTGAGCTCGCGAGATTTTTGTCTAAGTTTTGTGGTGTGAAGTTTTCAAGTTTTGAGTATTGATTTGATGGACTATGGAACAAAGAGTGGCAAGAGCCTAAGCTTGGGGATGACCATTGCACCCCAAGGTAAAATTCAAGGACAACCAAAAGCCTAAGCTTGGGGATGCCCCGGGAAGGCATCCCCTCTTTCGTCTTCATCCATCGATAACTATACTCGGAGCTATATTGTTATTCACCACATGATATGTGTTTTACTTGGAGCGTCTTGTATAATTTGAGTCTTTGCTTGTAAGTTTGCCACAATTATCCTTGCTGGACACACCTATTTGAGAGAGTTAAATATGGCCTAGGAATTGTTGGATCACTCTATGTGCTTCACTTATATCTTTTGAGTTGAATAGTTTTTGCTCTAGTGCTTCACTTATATCTTTTAGAGCACGGTGGTGATAATATTTTGAAGAAATTGTTGAACTATCATGATTCACTTATATCCATTTTAGAGTCTATTAAAACAGCATGGTAATGTGCTTAGGCTATAAAACTAGTCTTCACATGATAGACATCCAATATCAATGTAGTAAAAACTTTCACACTAAGTGCATTGAATATGATGAGAAGTTGGATGCATGATAATTGTTTTGAGATATGAGGATAGTGATATTAGAGTCATGCTAGTGGAGTTATTATGAAATTGAGAAATGCTTGTGTTAAAGTTAGTGATTCCCGTAGCATGCACATATGGTGAACCGCTATGTGACGAAGTTAGAGCATGAGGTATTTGTAAAGTGTCAACCTTTGTGTGGAGGTCGGGGGCGCGCGATGGTTAACTCCTACCAACCTCCCCCCTAGGACCATGTGTTGATTGCTTTGTTTTGATGACTCATAAATTTTTGCAATAAGTATATGAGTTCTTATGACTAATGTTGAGTCCATGGATTATACGCACTCTCGCCCTTCCACCATTGCTAGCTTCTCTTGTACCGCACAAATTTCGTCGGTACCATACACCCACTATATATCCTTCCTCAAAACAGCCACCATATATTTTCCTCAAAACATCCACCATACCTACCTATCATGGCATTTCCATAGCCATTCCGAGATATATTGCCATGCAACTTTCCACCGTTCCGTTCATATGACACGCATCATATTGTGATATTGTCATGCATGATCATGTAGTTGACATCGTATTTGTGGCAAAGACACCATGCATAATTTTTCATACATGTCACTCTTGATTCATTGCACATCCCGGTACACCGCCGGAGGCATTTATATAGAGTCATACTTTGTTCTAGTATCGAGTTGTAATATCGAGTTGTAATTCAATGAAAGTGTGATGATCATCATTATTAGAACATTGTCCCATGTGAGGAAAGGCCAATAAAAAAAGAGAGATGGCCCAAAAAAATAGAGAGGGGCTAAATAAAAAAAGAAAGCCCCTCCAAAAAAATTGAGAGAAAAGAGAGAAGGGACAATTGCTACTATCTTTTCCAACACTTGTGCTTCAAAGTAGCACCATGTTCTTCATGATAGAGAATCTCATGTTTAGTCACTTTCATATACTAGTGGGAATTTTCATTATAGAACTTGGCTTGTATATTCCAATGAGGGGCTTCCTCAAATGCCCTAGGTCTTCATGAGCAAGCAAGTTGGATGCACACCCACTAGTTTCTTTTGGTGAACTTTCATGCATTTTTAACTCTAGTGCATCTGTTGCATGGCAATCCCTACTCACTAACATTGATATCTATTGATGGGCATCTCCATAGCCCGTTGGTACGCCTAGTTGATGTGAGACTATCTCCCTCCTTTTTGTCTTCTCCACAACCACCTCTCTATTCCACCCATAGTGCTATGTCCATGGCTCATGCTCATGTATTGTGTGAAAGTTGAAAGGTTTGAAAGAATAGAGTATGAAAACAAGTGCTTGGCTGAAATCGGGGTTGTGCATGATATGAATATTTCGTGTGATGAAGAGGGAGCATAGCCAGACTATATGATTTTGTAGGGGTAACTTTCTTTAGCCATAGTATTTTGAGAAGACATGATTGCTTTGTTAGTATGCTTGAAGTATTACTATTTCTTATGTCAATATAGACATTTGTCTTGAATCTTTCAGATATGAACATTCATGCCACAATTAAGAGTATTACATTGTAAAACTATGTTGGTTAGCATTCCACATAAAAAATTCTGTTTTTATCATTTACCTACTCGAGGACGAGCAGGAATTAAGCTTGGGGATGCTTGACACGTCTCCAACGTATCTATAATTTTTTATTGTTTCATGCTATAATTTATGATGTTTTGGATGTTTAATGGGCTTTGTCATACACTTTTATATTATTTTTGGGACTAACCTACTAACCCAAAGGCCCAGTCCAGATTGCTGTTTTTTGCCTGTTTCAGGGTTTTACAAAAAAGGAATATCAAACGGAGTCCAAACGGAATAAAACCTTCGGGAGAGATATTTTTGGAGAAAATCACGCACGAGAGACTTGAGAACCACGGAGTAGGGCATACGTGGTGCCCACGAGGGTGGGGGGCGCCCCCCC
>LR738713.1:31998294-32014035 GCA_902687465.1 Secale cereale | reverse complement strand
CCCCCCCCCCCCGGTACTCCGGTAAATTCCGAAACTTTACGAAGCACTTCCGGTGTCTGAACATAGTCGTCCAATATATCAATCTTTACGTCTCAGACATTCCGAGACTCCTAGTCATGTCCGTGATCTTATCCGGGACTCCAAACTACCTTCGGTACATCAAAACTCATAAACTTATAATACCGATCGTCATCAAACGTTAAGCGTGCGGACCCTACGGGTTCGAGAACTATGTAGACATGACTGAGACTCATCTCCGGTCAATAACCAATAGCGGAATCTGGTTTCTCATATTGGTTCCTACATATTCTACGAAGATCTTTATCGGTCAAACCGCAAAACAACACACGTTGTTCCTTTTGTCATTGGTATGTTACTTGCCCGACATTCGATCATCGGTATCTCTATACCTAGTTCAATCTCGTTACCAGCAAGTCTCTTTACTCGTTCCGTAATACATCATCTCATGACTAACTCATTAGTCATTTGCTTGCAAGGCTTATTATGATGTGTATTACAAAGAGGGCCCAGAGATACCTCTCCGACACTCAGAGTGACAAATCCTATTCTTGATCTATGCCAACACCACGAACACTTTCGGAGACACCTGTAGAGCATCTTTATGATCACCCAGTTACGTTGTGACGTTTGATAGCACACAAGGTGTTCCTACGGTATTCGGGAGTTGCATAATCTCATAGTCATAGGAACATGTATAAGTCATGAAGAAAGCAATAGCAGTAAAACTAAACGATCATAGTGCTAAGCTAACGGATGGGTCTAGTCCATCACATCATTCTCCTAATGATGTGATCTCGTTGATCAAATGACAACTCATGTCTATGGCAAGGAAACATAGCCATCTTTGATCAATGAGCTAGTCAAGTAGAGGCATACTAGGGACATACTTTTTTTTATATGTATTCACACTGTACTAAGTTTCCGGTTAATACAATTCTAGCATGAATAAAAGACATTTATCATGATAAAAGGAAAATCAAATAACTGTTGGAAATATGCCCTAGAGGCAATAATAAAAGAGTTATTATTATATTTCCTTGTTCATGATAATCGTTTATTATCCATGCTATAACTGTATTGATTGGAAACTCAGATACACGTGTGGATGAATAGACAGACTTTGTGTCCCTAGTGTGCCTCTACAGGACTAGCTCGTTGATCAAAGATGACCGCGGTTTCCAGGTCATAGACATGAGTTGTCATTTGATAACGGGATCACATCATTAGGAGAATGATGTGATGGACGAGACCCAAACGTAAACATAGCTTTTGATCGTGTCAGTTATCGCTATAGTTTTCTGCATGTCAAGTATAAGTTCCTATGACCATGAGATCATGTAACTCACTGACACCGTAGGAGTGCTTTGTGTGTGCCAAACGTCACAACGTAACTGGGTGACTATAAAGGTACTCTACAGGTATCTCCGAAGGTGTCTGTTGGGTTGACATGGATCGAGACTGGGATTTGTCACTCCGTATGACGGAGAGGTATCTCCGGGCCCACTCGGTAATACGTCATCTCAATGAGCTCAAAGTGACTAAGTAGTTGGTCACGGGATTATGTATTACGGTAACGAGTAAAGAGACTTGCCGGTAACGAGATTGAACTAGGTATAGAGATACCGACGATCGAATCTCGGGCAAGTAACATACCGACGAGACAAAGGGAACTGTATACGGGATTGCCTGAATCCTTGACATCGTGGTTCATCCGATGAGATCATCGAGAGACATGTAGGAGCCAATATGGGTATCCAGATCCCGCTATTGGTTATTGACCTGGGAGTGTCTCGGTCATGTCTACATGGTTTCCGAACCCGCAGGGTCTACACACTTAACGTTCGGTGACGCTAGGGTTGTTAGTGAGAAGAGTGCATGGTTACCGAAGGTTGTTCGGAGTCCCGGATGAGATCCCGGACATGACGAGGGTCTCCGGAATGGTCCGGAGACGAAGATTGATATATAGGATGAAAGGTTTCGGAGTACCGGAAGTGTTCCGGGGAGCATCGGGAAATCGGCGGAGTACCGGGAAGGTTTTCGGGGGGTCCGGAAGGTGTTCTGGGCCTATTGGGCCACAAGGGGGGACACCACAGCCCTCAGGGGGCTGTGCGCCCCCCTGGGCCCTCTCCCCATGCGGCTAAGGGGGTGGGACCCCCTAGGGCTGGCCGCACCCCTTGGGACTTGGGGGGCAAGGCACCTAGGGGGGAAACCCTAGGGCCTGGGCGCCTCCCCCTGCCCTGGCCGCCGCCCCCCTCCCCTTGCCCTGGCCGCCGGCCCCTAGGGGGAAACCCTAGGGCGCCCTAGCCTCTCCACCCCCCCTATATATAGTGGGGCAAAGGGAGGGCAGCCAACACAGTTCGTGCCTCGGTGCTGCCCTCCCTCTCCCGTCATATCTTCTTCTCCCGCGGTGCTTAGGCGAAGCCCTGCTGGAGTTCTTCTCCACCATCACCACCACGCCGTCGTGCTGCCGGTTCTCCATCAACCTCTCCTCCACCCCTTGCTGGATCAAGAAGGAGGAGACGTCCCCGAGCCGTACGTGTGAAGAACGCGGAGGCACCGTTGCTTCGGTGCTAGGTCTTCGGCGATCTGAATCGCGACGAGTACGACTCCATCATCCGCGTTCATAACGCTTCCGCTTAGCGATCTACAAGGGTACGTAGATCACACTCCTTCCTCGTAGTTGCATCTACTAGATTGATCTTGGTGAACGGTAGGAAAAATTTTTGTTTCCCATGCAACGTTCTCCAACAGTGGCATCATGAGCTAGGATCTTGCGTAGATGTTTTCTCGAGTAGAACACAAAGAAGTTTGTGGCGTTGATGTTTAAATTGCTGCCCTCCTTAGTCTTTCTTGATTCAGCGGTATTATAGGATGAAGCGGCCCGGACCAACTTTACATGTCCACGTACATGAGACCGGTTCCATCGACAGACATGTGACTTTTGTTGCATAAGATGGCTGGCGGGTGTCTGTCTCTCCTATCTTAGTTGAATCGGAATAGAACAAGGCGGTCCTTGTAGAAGGTTAAATAGCAACTTGAATATCACCGTTGTGGTTTTGCGTAGGTAAGAAGCGTTCTTGCTAGATACCCATAGCAGCCACGTAAAACATGCAACAACAAATTAGAGGACGTCTAACTTGTTTTTGCAGGGTATGTATGTGATATGATATGGCCAATTACATGATGAAATATATTTTGATGTATGAGATGATCATGTTGTAATAGTTAACATCGACTTGCATGTCGATGCATACGGCAACCGGCAGGAGCCATAGGGTTGTCTTTATTTTTGTATGACCTGCGTGTCAATCATTAAGCGCTTTGTAATGCTTTACTTTATCGCTAAACGGTAGCAATAGTAGTAAGAGCATGGTGGGGCGCCGACAACCCCAATGGCAACACGATGATGGAGATCATGATGATGGAGATCATGGTGTGGCGCCGGTGACGATGGAGATCATGCCGGTGCTTTGGAGATGGAGATCAAAAGCACGAGTTGATGGCCATATCATGTCACTTATGATTTGCATGTGATGTTAATCCTGTTATGCATCTTATTTTGCTTAGGACGACGGTAGCATTATAAGGTGATCCTTCACTAAAATTTCAAGATAAAATTGTGTTCCCCCCGAGTGTGCGCCGTTGCGAAGGTTCGTCGTTTCGAAGCACCACGTGATGATCGGGTGTGATAGACTCTACGTTCGCATACAACGGGTGCAAGCCAGTTTTGCACGTGCAGAACACTCGGGTTAGACTTGACGAGCCTAGCATGTACAGACATGGCCTCGGAACACGGAGGACCGAAAGGTCGAGCATGAGTCATATAGTAGATATGATCAACATGTTGATGTTCACCATTGACACCACCTCATCTCACGTGATGATCGGACTTGGGTTGGTGAATTTGGATCATGTCACGCTCGAATGACCGGAGGGATGTCAATTTGAGTGGGAGTTATAATTAATTTGATTAGGTAATAACTCACTTATCATAAACAATAGTCTAAAATGTCTTTGCAAATTTATGTTGTAGATGGCTCGCGCAGGAGTTCCCCTGAATTTTAATGCGTTCCTAGAGAAAGCTAAACTGAAAGATGATGGGAGCAACTTTGTGGACTGGCTCCGCAATCTGAGGATCATCCTCACAGCTGCCCAAAAGGTTTATGTCCTAAATGCACCGCTAGGTCAACCCCCCGCTCCTGGAGCCTCTGCGGACGATATGAACGTCTGGCAGACGCGTTCGGATGACTATTCGATAGTACAATGTGCCATGTTGTACGGCTTGGAAGGAGGACTCCAAAGGCGTTTTGAACGTCATGGTGCATATGAGATGTACACGGAGTTGAAATTCATCTTTGAGAAGAATGCTAAGATCGAGAGGTATGAGACCACCGATAAATTCTTCGCTTGCAAGATGGAGGAGAATTCGTCTGTCAGTGAGCACTTACTGAAGATGTCTGGGTACTATACCCGCATAGCTGATCTGGGACTTGTGTTCCCGGATGAGGCTATCATTGACAGAATTCTCCAGTCACTCCCTCCAAGCTACAAGAGCTTCGTCCAGCAGTACAACATGCAAGGGATGAATAAAACCATCGCCGAGCTGTTTTCGATGCTGAAAGTCGCTGAGGCAGACATCCAGAAGGAGTATCAAGTGTTGATGGTCAATAAGACCACCAGTTTCAAGAAGAATGGCAAGGGCAAAAGGGGTAACTCTAAGAAGGGTGGCAAAGCAGTTGCTAATCCAGTGAAGAAACCCAAGGCTGGGCCCAAGCCAGAGACTGAGTGTTTCTATTGCAAGGGGAATGGCCACTGGAAGCGGAACTGCCCCAAGTATCTGGCGGACAAGAAGGGGGCCAACAACAACAAAGGTATATATGATATACATGTTATTGATGTGTACCTTACCAACTCTCGTTGTAGTGCCTGGGTATTTGATACCGGTTCGGTTGCTCACATTTGCAACTCTAAACAGGAACTGCGGAATAAACGGAGGCTGGCGAAGGACGAAGTGACGATGCGCGTGGGAAATGGTTCCAAGGTTGATGTGATCGCCGTCGGCACGCTCGCTCTTCGATTACCATCGGGATTAGTTATGAACCTGAATAATTGTTATTTAGTGCCTGCGTTAAGCATGAACATTATATCTGGATCTTGTTTATTGCGAGACGGTTACTCATTTAAGTCAGAGCATAATGGTTGTTCTATTTATATGAGTAATATCTTTTATGGTCATGCACCCGAAGTTAGGGGTTTATTCTTATTGAATCTCGATAGTGATGATACACATGTTCATAACATTGATGCCAAAAGATGTAGAGTAGATAATGATAATACCACTTTCTTGTGGCACTGCCGTCTCGGTCATATCGGCGTGAAACGCATGAGGAAGCTCCATGCTGATGGACTTTTGGAGTCTCTTGATTTTGAATCACTTGACACGTTCGAGCCGTGCCTCATGGGCAAGATGACAAGGACCCCGTTTTCAGGGACAATGGAACGGGCAAGTGACTTATTGGAAATCATACATACTGATGTGTGCGGTCCGATGAGTGTAACGGCGCGCGGTGGATATCGTTATTTTCTCACCTTCACTGACGACTTAAGTAGATATGGGTATATTTACTTGATGAAGCATAAGTCTGAAACTTTTGAAAAGTTCAAGCAATTTCAGAGTGAAGTTGAAAATCATCGTAACAAGAAGATCAAGTTCCTACGATCTGATCGAGGGGGAGAATATCTGAGTTATGAGTTTGGTGATCACTTAAGAAAATGTGGAATTGTTTCACAGTTGACGCCACCTGGAACACCACAGCGTAATGGTGTGTCCGAACGTCATAATCGAACCCTATTAGATATGGTGCGTTCTATGATGTCTCTTGCCGATTTGCCACTATCGTTTTGGGGATATGCGTTAGAGACAGCTGCATTCACTTTAAATAGGGCTCCATCTAAGTCCGTTGAGACAACACCGTATGAACTATGGTTTAGTAAGAAACCGAAGTTGTCTTTTCTCAAGGTTTGGGGTTGCGATGCTTATGTCAAAAGGCTTCAGCCAGAAAAGCTCGAACCCAAAGCGGACAAATGTGTCTTCATAGGATACCCAAAAGAAACTGTTGGGTACACCTTCTATCTCAGATCCGAAGGCAAAGTGTTTGTCGCTAAGAACGGGTCCTTTCTCGAGAAAGAGTTTCTCTCGAAAGAATTGAGTGGGAGGAAGGTAGAACTTGATGAGGTTATTGAACCTCTGCTTCAACCAGAGAGTAGCGCAGCACAAAAGGATGTTTTTGTGGAGCCTGCAGAGGTTGAAGAGGAAGCCAATGATGATGATCAAGAAGCTTCTGATCAAGTTACTACCGAACCTCGTAGGTCGACAAGGGTACGCACTGCACCTGAGTGGTATGGTAACCCTGTCTTGGAGGTCATGTTGTTAGACAACGGTGAACCTACGAGCTATGGAGAAGCGATGGTGGGCCCGGATTCCGACAAATGGTTAGAGGCCATGAAATCCGAAATGGGATCCATGTATGAAAACAAAGTATGGACTTTGGAAGTATTACCTGAAGGGCGGAAGGCCATTCAGAATAAATGGATTTTTAAGAGGAAGACAGACGCTGACGGGAATGTCACCGTGTATAAGGCTCGACTTGTGGCAAAGGGTTTTTCACAAGTTCAAGGAATTGACTACGATGAGACTTTCTCACCCGTAGCGATGCTTAAATCCGTCCGAATCATGTTAGCAATAGCTGCATATTTCGATTATGAAATTTGGCAGATGGATGTCAAAACGGCGTTCCTTAACGGTTTTCTTAAGGAAGAGTTGTATATGATGCAACCGGAAGGTTTTGTCGATCCAGAGAATGCTGACAAAGTATGCAAGCTCCAGCGTTCCATTTATGGGCTGGTGCAAGCATCTCGGAGTTGGAATCTTCGCTTTGATGAGGTGATCAAAGCGTTTGGGTTTATACAAGTTTACAATGAAGCTTGTATTTACAAGAAAGTGAGTGGGAGCTCTATAGCGTTTCTAATATTATATGTGGATGACATATTGCTGATTGGAAACAATATAGAATTTTTGGATAGCGTGAAGGGGTATTTGAACAAGAGTTTTTCGATGAAAGATCTCGGTGAAGCTGCTTTCATATTGGGCATCAAGATCTATAGAGATAGATCAAGACGCTTGATAGGACTTTCGCAAAGCACATACCTTGATAAAGTTTTGAAGAAGTTCAAAATGGATCAATCCAAGAAGGGGTTCTTGCCGGTATTGCAAGGTACGAAGTTGAGTAAGACTCAATGCCCAGTGACTGCGGATGACAGAGAAAAGATGAGTGTCGTCCCCTATGCTTCAGCCATAGGCTCTATCATGTATGCAATGCTGTGCACAAGACCAGATGTCAGCCTTGCCATAAGTATGGCCGGAAGGTTTCAAAGTAATCCTGGCATGGATCACTGGACAGCGGTCAAGAATATCCTAAAGTACCTGAAAAGGACTAAGGATATGTTTCTCGTTTATGGAGGTGATCAAGAGCTCGTCGTAAAGGGTTACGTCGAGCTTTGACACTGATCCGGATGACTCTAAGTCTCAAACCGGATACGTATATATTCTCAACGGGGGAGCGGTAAGCTGGTGCAGTTCCAAGCAGAGCGTGGTAGCTGATTCTACATGTGAAGCGGAGTATATAGCTGCCTCGGAGGCGGCGAAGGAAGGTGTCTGGATGAAGGAGTTCATGACAGATCTTGGAGTTGTGCCTAGTGCACTGAACCCAATGACTCTGTTCTGTGACAACACTGGTGCCATTGCTCTAGCCAAGGAACCAAGGTTTCACAAGAGGACCAGACACATAAAGCGACGCTTCAATTCCATCCGCGATTCGGTCAAGGAGGAGGACATAAACATTTGCAAAGTACACACGGATTTGAATGTTGCAGATCCGTTGACTAAGCCTCTTCCACGGGCTAAGCACGATCAACACCAAGACTCTATGGGTGTTAGATTCATTACCTTGTAATGCTAGATTATTGACTCTAGTGCAAGCGGGAGACTGTTGGAAATATGCCCTAGAGGCAATAATAAAAGAGTTATTATTATATTTCCTTGTTCATGATAATCGTTTATTATCCATGCTATAATTGTATTGATTGGAAACTCAAATACATGTGTGGATGAATAGACAGACTTTGTGTCCCTAGTGAGCCTCTACAGGACTAGCTCGTTGATCAAAGATGACCGCGGTTTCCAGGTCATAGACATGAGTTGTCATTTGATAACGGGATCACATCATTAGGAGAATGATGTGATGGACGAGACCCAAACGTTGAACATAGCTTTTGATCGTATCAGTTATCGCTATAGTTTTCTGCATGTCAAGTATAAGTTCCTATGACCATGAGGTCATGTAACTCACTGACACCGTAGGAGTGCTTTGTGTGTGCCAAACGTCACAACGTAACTGGGTGACTATAAAGGTACTCTACAGGTATCTCCGAGGGTGTCTGTTGAGTTGACATGGATCGAGACTGGGATTTGTCACTCCGTGTGACGGAGAGGTATCTCCGGGCCCACTCGGTAATACGTCATCTCAATGAGCTCAAAGTGACTAAGTAGTTGGTCACGGGATTATGTATTACGGTAAAGAGTAAAGAGACTTGCCGGTAACGAGATTGAACTAGGTATAGAGATACCGACGATCGAATCTCGGGCAAGTAACATACCGACGAGACAAAGGGAACTGTATACGGGATTGCCTGAATCCTTGACATCGTGGTTCATCCGATGAGATCATCGAGAAACATGTAGGAGCCAATATGGGTATCCAGATCCCGCTATTGGTTATTGACCTGGGAGTGTCTCGGTCATGTCTACATGGTTTCCGAACCCGCAGGGTCTACACACTTAACGTTCGGGGACGCTAGGGTTGTTAGTGAGAAGAGTGCATGGTTACCGAAGGTTGTTCGGAGTCCCGGATGAGATCCCGGACATGACGAGGGTCTCCGGAATGGTCCGGAGACGAAGATTGATATATAGGATGAAAGGTTTCGGAGTACCGGAAGTGTTCCGGGGAGCATCGGGAAATCGGCGGAGTACCGGGAAGGTTTTCGGGGGGTCCGGAAGGTGTTCTGGGCCTATTGGGCCACAAGGGGGGACACCACAGCCCTCAGGGGGCTGTGCGCCCCCCCTGGGCCCTCTCCCCATGCGGCTAAGGGGGTGGGACCCCCTAGGGCTGGCCGCACCCTTTGGGCTTGGGGGGCAAGGCACCTAGGGGGGAAACCCTAGGGCCTGGGCGCCTCCCCCTGCCCTGGCCGCCGCCCCCTCCCCTTGCCCTGGCCGCCGGCCCCTAGGGGGAAACCCTAGGGCGCCCTAGCCTCTCCACCCCCCCTATATATAGTGGGGCAAAGGGAGGGCAGTCAACACAGTTTGTGCCTCGGTGCTGCCCTCCCTCTCCCGTCATATCTTCTCCTCCCGCAGTGCTTAGGCGAAGCCCTGCTGGAGTTCTTCTCCACCATCACCACCACGCCGTCGTGCTGCCGGTTCTCCATCAACCTCTCCTCCACCCCTTGCTGGATCAAGAAGGAGGAGACGTCCCCGAGCCGTACGTGTGAAGAACGCGGAGGCACCGTTGCTTCGGTGCTAGGTCTTCGGCGATCTGAATCGCGACGAGTACGACT
The DNA here is from genome assembly GCA_902687465.1 of Secale cereale. NCBI lineage: Eukaryota > Viridiplantae > Streptophyta > Magnoliopsida > Poales > Poaceae > Secale > Secale cereale. The sequence goes on along the minus strand of LR738713.1, from coordinate 32,004,345 downwards.
CCATCATCCGCGTTCATAACGCTTCCGCTTAGCGATCTACAAGGGTACGTAGATCACACTCCCCTCTCGTAGTTGCTTCTACTAGATTGATCTTGGTGAACGGTAGGAAAATTTTTGTTTCCCATGCAACGTTCCCCAACAATAACATCTTTATTATTGCCTCTAGGGCATATTTCCTTCAGTCTCCCACTTGAACTAGAGTCAATAATCTAGATTACAAAGTAATGATCCTAACACCCATGGAGTCCTGGTGCTGATCATGTTTTGCTCGCGGAAGAGGCTTAGTCAATGGGTCTGTAACGTTCAGATCCGTATGTATCTTGCAAATCTCTATGTCTCCCTCCTTGACTAGATCGCGGATGGAATTGAAGCGTCTTTTGATGTGCTTTGTTCTCTTGTGAAACCTGGATTCTTTCGCCAAGGCTATTGCTCCAGTGTTGTCACAAAATATTTTCATTGGACCCGATGCACTAGGTATTACACCTAGATCGGATATGAACTCCTTCATCCAGACTCCTTCATTTGCTGCTTCCGAAGCAGCTATGTATTCCGCTTCACATGTAGATCCCGCCACGACGCTCTGCTTGGAACTGCACCAACTGACAGCTCCACCGTTTAATAAAAATACATATCCGGTTTGTGACTTAGAGTCATCCGGATCAGTGTCAAAGCTTGAATCGATGTAACCATTTACGACGAGCTCTTTGTCACCTCCATACACGAGAAACATATCCTTTGTCCTTTTCAGATATTCCAGGATTTCTTGACCGCTGTCGAGTGATCCAGTCCTGGATTACTTTAGTACCTCCCTGCTAGACTTATAGCAAGGCACACATTAGGTCTGGTACACAGCATTGCATACATGATAGATCCTATGGCTGAGGCATAGGGAATGACTTTCATTTTCTCTCTATCTTCTGCAGTGGTCGGGTATTGAGTCTTACTCAACTTCACACCTTGTAACACAGGCAAGAACCCTTTCTTTGACTGATCCATTTTGAACTTCTTCAAAACTTTATCAAGGTATGTGCTTTGTCAAAGTCCAATTAAGCGTCTTGATCTATCTCTCTAGATCTTGATGCCTAATATATAAGCAGCTTCACCGAGGTCTTTCATTGAAAAACTCTTATTCAAGTATCCTTTTATGCTATCCAGAAATTCTATATCATTTCCAATCAACAATATGTCATCCACATATAATATCAGAAATGCTACAGAGCTCCCACTCACTTTCTTTTAAATACAGGCTTCTCCAAAAGTTTGTATAAAACCATATGCTTTGATCACCTCATCAAAGCGTATATTCCAACTCCGAGATGCTTGCACCAGTCCATAGATGGATCACTGGAGCTTGCATACTTTGTTAGCTCCTTTTGGATCGACAAAACCTTCTGGTTGCATCATATACAACTCTTCTTTGAGATATGCATTCAGGAATACAGTTTTGACATCCATTTGCCAGATTTCATAATCATAAAATGCGGCAATTGCTAACATGATTCGGACAGACTTAAGCATCGCTACAGGTGAGAAAGTCTCATCGTAGTCAACCCCTTGAACTTGTCGAAACCCTTTCGCAACAAGTCGAGCTTTGTAAACAGTAACATTACCGTCTGCGTCGGTCTTCCTCTTGAAGATCCATTTATTTTCGATGGCTTGTCGATCATCGGGCAAGTCAACCAAAGTCCACACTTTGTTCCCATACATGGATCCCATCTCAGAATTCATGGCCTCAAGCCATTTTGCGGAATCTGGGCTCATCATCGCTTCCTCATAGTTCGTAGGTTCATCATGGTCTAGTAACATGACTTCCAGAACTGGGTTGCCGTACCACTCTAGTGCGGAACGTACTCTGGTTGATCTACGATGTTCAACAGAAACTTGATCTGAAGTTTCATGATCATCATCATTAGCTTCCTCATTAATTGGTGTAGGAATCACTGGAAGTAGTTTCTGCGATGTTCCACTTTCCAATTCGGGAGAAGGTACAATACCTCATCAAGTTCTACTTTCCTCCCACTCACTTCTTTCGAGAGAAACTCCTTCTCTAGAAAGGATCCATTCTTAGCAACAAATATCTTGCCTTCGGATCTGTGATAGAAGGTGTACCCAACAGTCTCTTTTGGGTATCCTATGAAGACACATTTCTCCGACTTGGGTTCGAGCTTATCAGGTTGAAGCTTTTTCACATAAGCATCGCAGCCCCAAACTTTAAGAAACGACAACTTTGGTTTCTTGCCAAATCATAGTTCATAAGGCGTTGTCTCAACGGATTTAGATGGTGCCCTATTTAACGTGAATGCAGCTGTCTCTAAAGCATAACCTCAAAACGATAGTGGTAAATCGGTAAGAGACATCAAAGATCGCACCATATCCAATAAAGTACGGTTACGACGTTCGGACACACTATTACGCTGTGGTGTTCCGGGTGGCGTGAGTTGTGAAACTATTCCACATTGTTTCAAAGGAAGACCAAACTCGTAACTTAAATATTCACCTCCACGATCAGATCACAGAAACTTTATTTTTCTTCTTACGATGATTCTCTACTTCACTCTGAAATTCTTTGAACTTTTCAAATGTTTCAGGCTTGTGCTTCATTAAGTAGATATACCCATATCTGCTCAAATCATCAGTGAAGGTCAGAAAATAACGATACCCGCCGCGAGCTTCAACACTCATTGGTCCGCATACATCAGTATGTATGATTTCCAACAAATCTGTCGCTCGCTCCACAGTTCCGGAGAACGGAGTTTTAGTCATCTTGCCCATGAGGCATGGTTCGCAAGCACCAAGTGATTCATAATCAAGTGATTCCAAAAGTCCATCGCTGTGGAGTTTCTTCATGCGCTTTACACCAATAGTACCTAAACGGCAGTGCCACAAATAGGTTGCACTATCATTATTAACCTTGCATCTTTTGGCTTCAAAATTATGAATATGTGTATCACTACAATCGAGATCCAACAAGAATAGACCACTCTTCAAGGATGCATGACCATAAAAGATATTATTCATAAAAATAGAACAACCATTATTCTCTGATTTAAATGAATAACCGTCTCGCAACAAACAAGATCCAGATATAATGTTCATGCTTAACGTTGGCACCAAATAACAATTATTCAGGTCTAAAACTAATCCCGAAGGTAGATGTAGAGGTAGCGTGCGGGCGGCGATCACATCGACTTTGGAACCATTTCCCACGCGCATCGTCACCTCGTCCTTAGCCAATCTTCGTTTAATCCGTAGTCCCTGTTTCGAGTTACAAATGTTAGCAACCGAACCGGTATCAAATACCCAGGTACTACTACGAGCATTAGTAAGGTACACATCAATAACATGTATATCACATATACCTTTGTTCACCTTGCCATCCTTCTTATCCGCCAAATACTTGGGGCAGTTCCGCTTCCAGTGTCCAGTCCCCTTGCAGTAGAAGCACTCAGTTTCAGGCTTGGCTCCAGACTTGGGTTTCTTCGTGGGAGTAGCAATTGTCTTGCTATTCTTCTTGAAGTTCCCCTTCTTTCCCTTGCCCTTTTTTCTTGAAACTAGTGGTCTTGTTAACCATCAACACTTGATGCTCCTTTTTTATTTCTACCTCCGCAGCTTTGAGCATAGCGAAGAGCTCGCGAATTGTCTTCTGCATCCCTTGCATATTATAGTTCATCACATAGCCTTTATAGCTTTGTGGCAGTGATTGAAGAACTCTATCAATAACACTATCCTCGTCAACTTGGCAACCAAGTTGAGTCATATGATTGTAGTGCCCATACATTGTGAGCAAGTGTTCAGTGATAGAACTATTCTCCTCCATCTTGCAGTTGTAGAACTTATTGGAAATCTCATATTTCTCAATCCGGGCATTTGCTTGAAATATTAACTTCAACTCCTGGAACATCTCATATGCTCCATGGCGTTCAAAACGTCGTTGAAGTTTCGGTTCTAAGCCGTAAAGCATGGCACACTGAACTATCGTGTAGTCATCAGACCGCGTCTGCTAGACGTTCAAAGCGTCTACATTAGCGGGAGGGGGCTTGTCACCTAGCGGTGCTTCAAGGACATAATTCTTCTGTGCAGCAATGAGGATAATCCTCAAGTTACGGACCCAGTCCGTGTAATTGCTACCATCATCTTTCAACTTAGCTTTCTCTAGGAATGCATTAAAATTCAAAGGAACGGTAGCACGGGCCATTGATCTACAACAACATAGATATGCAAAAAACTATCAGGACTAAGTTCATGATAAATTAAAGTTCAATTAATCATATACTTAAAGAACTCCCACTTAGATAGACATCCCTCCGGTCATCTAAATGATCACGTGATCCAAATCAACTAAACCATGTCCGATCATCACGTGAGATGGAGTAGTTTCAATGGTGAACATCTTATGTTGATCATATCTACTATATGATTCACGCTCGACCTTTCGGTCTCTAGTGTTCCGAGGCCATATCTGCATATGCTAGGCTCGTCAAGTTTAACCCGAGTATTCTGCGTGTGCAAAACTGGCTTACACCCGTTGTATTTGAACGTAGAGCTTATCACACCCGATCATCACGTGGTGTCTCGGCACGACGAATTTCGCAACGTTGCATACTCAGGGAGAACACTTATACCTTGAAATTTTGTAAGGGATCATCTTATAATGCTACCGTCGTACTAAGCAAAATAAGAAGCATAATAAGATAAACATCACATGCAATCAAAATATGTGACATGATATGGCCATCATCATCTTGTGCTTTTGATCTCCATCTCCAAAGCACCGTCATGATCACCTTCGTCACCGGCGCGACACCTTGATCTCCGTCGTAGCATCGTTGTCGTCTCGCCAACTATTGCTTCCACGACTATCGCTACCGCTTAGTGGTAAAGTAAAGCAATTACATGGCGATTGCATTTCATACAATAAAGCGACAACCATATGGCTCCTGCCAGTTGCCGATAACTTTACAAAACATGATCATCTCATACAAAACCGTATAACTCATCATGTCTTGACCATATCACATCACAACATGCCCTGCAAAAACAAGTTAGACGTCCTCTACTTTGTTGTTTTAAGTTTTACGTGGCTCTACGGGCTTAGCAAGACCCGTTCTTACCTACGCATACAGAACCACAACGATGTTTCGTCAAGTATGTGATGTTTTAACCTTCACAAGGACCGGGCGTAGTCACACTTGATTCAACTAAAGTGAGAGAGACAGACACTCGCCAGTCACCTTTAAGCAACAAGTGTTCATAACGGTCAAACCAGTCTCGCGTAAGCGTACGCGTAATGTCGGTCCGGGCCGCTTCATCTCACAGTACCGCCGAAGCAAAGTATGACATGCTGGTAAGCAGTATGACTAGTATCGCCCACAACTCATTGTGTTCTACTCGTGCATATCATCTACGCATAGACCTGGCTCATGATGCCACTGTTGGGGAACGTAGTATTCTCAAAATTTTCCTACGATCACGCAAGATCTATCTACTAGATGCATAGCAACGAGGGGAAGAGTGTGTCTACGTACCCTCGTAGACCGGGAACGGAAGCGACTAGTGACGCGGTTGATGTAGTCGAACTTCTTCGCGATCCAACCGATCAAGTACCGAACGTACGGCACCTCCGCGTTCAGCACACGTTCAGCTTGATGACGTCCCACGAGCTCTTGATCCAGTTGAGCTTCACGGGAGAGTTTCGTCAGCACGACGGCGTGGTGACCGATATGATGAAGTTACCGTCGCAGGGCTTCGCATAAGCGCTGCAATGATATGACCGAGGTGTGTTACTGTGGAGGGGGGCACCGCACACGGTTGGGAGAGATCAACTAATCAACTTGTGTGTTCTAGGGTGCCCCCTGCCACCGTATATAAAGGAGCAAGGGAGGAGGCCGGTCGGCCCTCTATGGCGCGCCAGGAGAGGCAATCCTACTAGGAATAGGATTGCAATCCTATTCCTAGTAGGAGTCCACCAAGAAGGAGAAGGGGGGAAGGAAGGAGAGGGAGAAGGAGAAGGAAAGGGGCGCCGCCCCCCCCCCCCCTCCTTCCTTGTCCAAT
>LR738713.1:31959324-31998221 GCA_902687465.1 Secale cereale | reverse complement strand
GTTCCGGTAACCCCCCCCCCCCCGGTACTCCGGTAAATTCTGAAACTTTACGGAGCACTTCCGGTGTCCGAACATAGTCGTCCAATATATCAATCTTTACGTCTCGGACATTCCGAGACTCCTTGTCATGTCCGTGATCTTATCCGGGACTCCGAACTACCTTCGGTACATCATAACTCATAAACTCATAATACCGATCATCATCAAACGTTAAGCGTGCGGACCCTACGGGTTCGAGAACTATGTAGACATGACCGAGACTCATCTCCGGTCAATAACCAATAGCGGAACCTGGATGCTCATATTGGTTCCTACATATTCTACGAAGATCTTTATCGGTCAAACCGCATAACAACATACGTTGTTCCTTTTGTCATCGGTATGTTACTTGCCCGACATTCGATCGTCGGTATCTCTATACCTAGTTCAATCTCGTTACCTACAAGTCTCTTTACTCGTTCCGTAATACATCATCTTATGACTAACTCATTAGTCATTTGCTTGCAAGGCTTATTATGATGTGTATTACCGAGAGGGCCCAGAGATACATCTCCGACACTCGGAGTGACAAATCCTATTCTTGATCTATGCCAACACCACGAACACTTTCGGAGACACCTGTAGAGCATCTTTATGATCACCCAGTTATGTTATGACGTTTGATAGCACACAAGGTGTTCCTATGGTATTCGGGAGTTGCATAATCTCATAGTCATAGGAACATGTATAATTCATGAAGAAAGCAATAGTTCTAGCATGAATAAAAGACATTTATCATGATATAAGGAAATTCAATAGTTCTAGCATGAATAAAAGACATTTATCATGATATAGGAACATGTATAGTTCCTATGGTTTCCGGTTAATACAATTCTAGCATGAATGAAAGACATTTATCATGATATAAGGAAATTCAAATAACATCTTTATTATTGCCTCTAGGGCATATTTCCTTCAAATATAACCTAAATAAAAGTGCCACCAGAACGGAGGACGCGACTGGATCGGCGCGGCCGGTGGAGCGGTTCCATCACAGATGGTGAAGTAGCTCGGAGACTCCATGGAAGACGTTAGAAGCGGCGGGAGAAGGGAGTGCGCGGCGGCGACGGCGCGCGCGAGGCGGCGCTGCGCGGCGGCGGCGGTGGGGAGCGACGGCGGCAGCGGCGCGCGCGAAGAGGCGCTGCACGGCGGCGGTGGCGCGAAGATGCAGCGGCGGCGGCGAGAAGGGACGCAGCAGCGCAGCTTCACGAGATGGCGATGCGCGCGGATGGAGTTTGGAGCGATGGATCGGGACTAGCTACGTGCAAGCGATGGATTGGGGCTTGCTACGTGCAAGCGATGGATCGGGGCTAGCTAGCTACGCGCGCGGCTGGCGGCGTTGCGATGGATCGACTGCTAGCGATGCGCGCGGATGGGAGTTGGAGCGGCGGCCGGTGCGGGAGCACGGGCGGCGGCGGCTGGGTGGCGGCGGCGGCGGCCGGCGCGGAGGAGACGCGGCGCGGCGGCGGCGGCAGTGCGGAAGCGAGAATGAAACCTAAAAAACTAATACCATTTAGATTATGAGAATTACACGATATATTGATTGATGTGCTGGTGCACGCATATATAATACAAAGAAATGCATCTACCTTAACTATACAAGACTAGGAGGTGGGCCACCCCTCCAATACACCTACAATACAAAATACATACTCAACGGTCTGCCCCAGCTGGCGCGCCGCCACTGACGACCCCAAGAATAACGCCTCCGACCGCTGTTTCCAGCCGCGCCGGTGGATCGTCCTCGATGAGGTCTCCAAAAGCGAGGGGAAATTTCTTCTCTTGAACACCGACACCGGCCGCTTCCTCCACAAAGAAACTTTGTGCAGAAGGATCCCTCACACAAGTATTGCTGATGCAGTATTCAGTCAAAGAGTGTCATCACCAATCAGGGAGACCCATGACTCATGCAAAGCGCTAGCAGCGTGGTACTCACTTTCATCCATCACTGCCTGCCGCTGCAGCCTGCAGCCTGCAGCTGCATGATTAGCCATGACCTCACCAACCATATGAGCGTCCGGACCCACTGCCAGCCAGTGTGCCAGTGTCACATGCTACTGCAAGATGGAGCACCAACCGTACATGGCTACATGATGTAGAACTGCTGAATTCCATGAGCTGAAGCAACCAATCCAAAGGATCCAGTTCAGTACCAGCTGGGTGATGGTGCAGGATTCGGCCTTGGGAAGTGGAGGCGTAGACGATGAAGTGAACAATCATCTCCGTCTCCGTGTTCTGGGCAGAGATGTTGAAGGCATTCCATGTTTAGTTCCATTTGGCGTAAAATAAAATTGCCTAAGTTTCTATAACTACTTATAAGATTGGCAGGTGAAAAGCAGCCTTCAAGACATAAAGTAAAGAATGTAGTTTCTGCTGAAAATTCGCAGGGCACATAAGTGCGGGGCCGGGGGCACTCACCTGCCAAGCCTTGTCGTCTGCTCGATTTGCCTCATGATTTACGAAATAGTTGAATCCCGGACGAGAGCATAATAAAAAAGTAAAATTCTCAAAAAGCTTGAAGTTTCAACGATGAAACTTACGGTTTTTGCATCTAAAAGTGCAAAGTTTCAACAAGTTTCGGAGATATAATTTAAAGCAGTTTTTTCTGTCAGTCGTAGACACAAAATAATTGATTTTTATCGGTTGCTCGTACTATGCTTCAACATTCGAAACTTAATATTTTTTAAAAGTTGTCAAAATATATTGAAAATTGATCTTATTTCAAAGCGTTGGTGAAGAGAAACACGAATATGAAAACATAATTTTATTTTGATTTTTGGTTTAAAAGATATAGAAGTCTGAAAATCGAAAACAAAAATAAAAAGCTGGTACCAGGGACCTGAGTGCCCCCGCATGTGCGCAGCGCAAATCCTGGTCGCAGTTTCTGCACTTCATCTAGGGTGGGTGCGTGACTGACTTTCAGGTTTCAAACTCTATTTGGCATCTTTACTTTCTTTGTCTGAAATGAATCTCCTGCCGTCCAATTTAAGTTAAAGAAAGCGAAAGGGTCCATAGCCATTTCTTCCATCTCCTAGAGGAGAGGATTGTCAGGGGGCAGAGCAGGCCATGGCTCTGACAGCCAGCCGCATTTCACCCTCAGCTGGTGAACACATCATGGAAGTACGAGAAAAAATTCACAAAGAAAAAAGAATCTACTTGTTGTCACGTTGTGTCATCATGATGTATAGGCCGGGAGATATACTATTTTCTCGTCTAAATAAAATCCTCTCTGATAGAAAAATACTCTACTTTTGAGCCTTGCAAGATACTTCCTTCGTCCCATAATGTAAGAAGTATAGTGTCAAAAAACGTCTTACATTATGGGACGGAGGGAGTACTTCATTTGACTCACAACAGAAGACCGTTTTGTAAACTACTCCCTCTGTTCCTAAATATAAGTATTTTTAAAGATTTCACTACAAACTACATACTGATGTATATAGATATATTTTGGAGTGTAGATTCACTCATTTTGCTCCGTATATAGTCCATAGTGTAATCTTTAGAAAGACTTATATTTAGGATCGGAGGGAGTATATTGTGGGATGGATAGAGTACATTTGAGCTTGGTCGGCACATATCATAGATGGCTTAATTAACCCTCTCTCTTATCGGTCATGTTGTTCCCATTCGACTCTCTGAGATCGCTTCATCTCCTTGCCTCTGGTTAACCTTTGCATTGCAGCTGATATATCTATTCATCTAACCCGCTTGACTTGACAACGGCTTTGCTGCTTTCTCAATCTTTTGTGTCTTTTCCACTATGTATATCCCTTCGCGTTTCACCCGGCCTTCTCAAGGACCGTAGATCCGTACAAGGAAACATTCCAAGGAAGTTGTTGCATGAAATCCTATCCTAGCCCTACCTTCTCTTTTTGTGGGGAATACTAACCCTATCTTCTACGTTCGACAAAACGGCAAGTAATTACTCTTGCCTTCCAGCATGTTTTAGTCTCATGTAACTCTATTTATTGTTACGAACTTTCATCGAGCATCCTTTTAAATCTTTTTTTTTTTGAAACGAGGCAAAAGACTTGCCATTTTCATTGATTAAGCAGAAAGGAGTTGCCCGATTAATTGACGGAAAACCAGGCTAAAACCGATACATCACAACCCACATGACGTGGGCACCACCGGCTAACCTGACCACCAACATGGAATAAGACACGATGGCACATGCCAACGGATAGCCACACGCGCAAGCAACCGACAGCTCCGACTTTGACGACGAGCAACACAAGGGAAATATGCAGGACTTGCGCCAACCATGCCCACCGCAAACGGCCACCGAAAGTCTGTCATCGTCACCACTGGACACGCTCCAACGCAGCTCCGACTTCAAAGCAACCCAGCAACCACGGAAGAGCACCTCGGACACGCCGGGAAGAACCGACTACCGAAGACCACACCGCGACCGAAGCTCCTCTCGATGCCATCATCGTTGCCAAACAGAAACCAGCGCCCCACCTCAGCCCCAGCAAACCACGCGGCAAAGATGCCGCCATCGACGGCGAAGATGCCATCATCCTCCAGACTCTCAGTCATAGCCGGCTCCGAGACGATGCCCCCAAGGAGGAGAAAGACGCGAAGACGCCTCCATCGCCCGATCCAACGGATCTGAGGTTTCCCTCCGGAGCACAAACCGTGGGGAGAAGGAGGAGCACCTCCACGACGACGCTTTCAAGAAAGACCGCGGCACCCGCGGGCGCCGCCGCCGCCGACTCCGGTGAAACCGAAGCAAGGATTTCTCCCGAAAATGTGCTGACCACCTGCCACCACCGACCGCCGCCCACGAACCACCACCCCTGCCGAGGCCGACTCCAATCTAGCCACGAGACCCCTCGATCCGCCGCGTCCAGAAGCGCTCCGCACCCTGGCCGAAGCCGCCACCACCGAACCCAGGGCCGCCGCCCCGGCAACCATAGCCCACCACCGCCGACGACATCACCACCAAAGGAGCCTGGGCAGGCCCATCGGTCCGGAGCCCACATCACTAGATCCAGAGGCAAGGGAGGGCCTGACCAGATCGGGGACCTCGCTCCGGGCCTCGCTACGAGATGGCCGGCAGACAAGAAGCCACCGGGAAGCCGCAGCCTCGTGCGACGCACATCCCTCCGTCGTCAGATGTGGCCGGAGACACATCGAAGGAGGGGACGGGGCACCGCGGTCGCTGGACCCCAACCACACCGCAAGGCAGGCCACGCCGACACCGTACAGCATCCGCGCGCCGCACCGCCAGCTCGAGCCACCGCAGGAGGAAGCCGCCGTCATAGGCTCACCAGATCCGCCACCGCCTTAAGCCACCGTCAGACGAGAGGAAGAGGAAGGGGAAGACCCCGCCGCCGCCGTCCGCCGCCCGGGCTTAGCCCGGCGGCCTCCTCCGGCGACGACGAGGGGAGGGAGGGGCGTGGGGGCGGCCCGGCGTCGCGGACGTGGGCTCCGCCCGAGTCGCCTCTGGCGACGTGGGGGACGAGGGTTGGGAGAGACTTTCTTAAAGATGGCTCCTTTCTATTTTTTCGATAGCTCCTTTTAAATCTATAGAATTGCAATCTAGAGAATGTTTGTCAAGAGTCCAATCCTGGAACGACCCTGAAACCGTCATATCAAGATTTGACAGTGGCAGTTTTCTACCAAAAACTCTCACAAATTTGTCACCCCCCCCCAACAAAAACTGCCAGTCGCGTCCTTCGCCAGTGCCATACTGATACCTCTCCATCGTATCTATAATTTTTTATTATTCCATGCAAATATTATACAGCTTTTATATACTTTTGATAATATTTTATACTATTTTTGGGACTAATATATTGATCAGTATCCATGTTTGTTGCATGTTTATCATTTCGCCAGTTCATGTTTGTTGCATGTTTTTTGTTTCATAGAAAATCCATATCAAACGAAGTCTAAACGCGATAAACATTTATGAAGAAATTTTTTGGAATATAGGTGATTTTTGGGAGGTGGAATCAACGCAAACAGAGGCCCGCGGCCTCCACTAACCACCAGGGCGCGCCTGGCTCCCGACACGCGGTGGTGTCTAGTGGCCACCCCGTAAGTCGGTTGGGGCTCTTCCTCAGGCGCAAGGAAGCTTATATCCAGAAATAAATCATGTTAAAATTTCAGCGCAATCGGAGTTACAGGTCTCCGGATATTTAAGACACGGCGAAGGGCCAGAAAACGTGATCGTGAAACCGAGAGAGATCCAATCAAGGAGGGGCTCTCGCCCCTCCGCCACCATGGAGGCCAAGGACCCGAGGAGAAACCCTCCTCCCATCTAGGGAGGAGGCCAAGGAAGAAGAAGGAGGAGGGGGCTCTATCTCCACATCTCTCTCGATGGCGCCAGAGTGCCGCCGGGGCAAGGATCGTGACGGCGATCTACATCAACAATCTTACTACCGTCAACACCAACTTTCTCCCCCTCTATGCAACAGTGTAACCTCTCTATTCCCGCTGCAATTCTCTACTTAAACATGATGCTTAACACTATATATTATTATCCAATGATATGTGGCTATCCTATGACATTTGAGTAGATTAGTTTTGTCATATGGTTTAATAGCCGATCATGGTTGGTATTGAAGTAAATATGCCCTAGAGGCAATAATAAAGATGTTATTTGTATTTTTTTATATCATGATAAATGTCTTTTATTCATGCTAGAATTGTATTAATCGGAAACTTAGTACATGTGTGAATACATAGACAAAACAGTATGTCCCTAGTATGCCTCTACTAGACTAGCTTATTGATCAAAGATGGTTATGTTTCCTAGCCATAGACATGAGTTGTCATTTGATCAACGAGATCACATCATTAGGAGAATGATGTGATGGACAAGACCCATCCGTTAGCTTGGCACTATGATCGTTTAGTTTTACTGCTATTGCTTTCTTCATGACTTATACATGTGCCTATGACTATGAGATTATGCAACTCCCCAATACCGGAGGAACACCTTGTGTGCTATCAAACGTCACAACGTAACTGGGTGATTATAAAGATGCTCCACAGGTGTCTCCGAATGTGTTCATGGTGTTGGCATAGATCAAGAATTTGTCACTCCGAGTGTCGGAGAGGTATCTCTCGGCTCTCTCGATAATACACATCATAATAAGCCTTGCAAGCAAATGACTAATGAGTTAGTCACGGGATGATGTATTACGGAACGAGTAAAGAGACTTGCCGGTAACGAGATTGAACTAGGTATTGAGATACCGACGATCGAATCTCGGGCAAGTAACATACCGATGAAAAAGGTAACAACGTATGTTGTTATGCGGTTAAACCGATAAAGATCTTCGTAGAATATGTAGGAGCCCATATGAGCATCCAGGTCTGCTATTGGTTATTGACCGGAGATGAGTCTCGGTCATGTATACATAGTTCTCGAACCCGTAGGGTCCGCACGCTTAACGTTTGATGACGATCGGTATTATGAGTTTATGAGTTTTGATGTACCGAAGGTAGTTCTGAGTCCTGGATGAGATCACAGAAACGGCGAGGAGTCTCGGAATGTTTGACATGTAAAGATTGATATATTGGATGACTATATTCGGACACCGGAAGTGTTCCGGAAAAGTTTCGGATTTAACCGGAGTGCCGGAGGGGGTTACCGGAACCCCCCGAGGGGGTATGAGCCATAGTGGGCCAATGAGGGAAAGAGAGGGGCAGCCCATAGGGATGGCCGCACCCCCTAGTGTTCCTAGTTGGACTAGGAAAAGGGGGGAGGCACCACCTCTCCTTTCCTTCTCCTCTTCCCCTTTCCTTTCCTACTCCTAATAGGAATAGGATAAGGGGATTCCTATTCCTACTAGGAGTAGGAATCCTACTCCTAGGCGCGCCATACATGGCCGGCAGGCCTCCCCCTTGCTCCTTTATATACGGGGGCAGGGGGCACCCAAAGACTTAGAAGAAACTTTGTTCTAGCCGTGTGCGGTGCCCCCCTCCATAGAAACACACCTCGGTCATACTGTTGCAGTGCTTAAGCGAAGCCCTGCGCTGGTAGCTTCATCATATACGTCACCACGCCGTCGTGCTGACGAAACTCTCCCGCGAAGCTCAACTGGATCAAGAGCTCGTGGGACATCATCAAGCTGAACGTGTGTTGAACGCGGAGGTGCCGTACGTTCGGTGCTTGATCGGTTGGATCGCGAAGAAGTTCGACTACATCAACCACGTCACTAGACGCTTCTGCTTTCGGTCTACGAGGGTACGTAGACACACTATCCACTCTCGTTGCTATGCATTTGGTAGATAGATCTTGCATGATCATAGGAAACTTTTTGAAATACTACGTTCCCCAACAGTGGCATCATGAGCCAGGTCTATGCGTAGATGATATGCACGAGTAGAACACAATGAGTTGTGGGCGATAATAGTCATACTGCTTAGCAGCATGTCATACTTTGGTTCAGCGGTATTGTGAGATGAAGCGCCCCGGACCGACATTACGCGTACGCTTATGGGAGACTGGTTTCACCGTTATGAGCACTCGTTGCTTAAAGGTGATTGGCGGGTGTCTGTCTCTCTCAATTTAGCTGAATCGAGTGTGGCTACGCCCGGTCCTTGTGAAGGTTAAAACAGCACATACTTGACGAAAAATCGTTGTGGTTTTTGTATGCGTAGGTAAGAACGGTTCTTGCTAAGCCCGTAGCAGCCACGTAAAACTTGCAACAACAAAGTAGAGGACATGTAACTTGTTGTTGCAGGGCATGTTGTGATGTGATATGGTCAAGATCTGATGAGTTATATGTTATTGTATGAGATGATCATGTTTTGTAAAGTTATCGGCAACTAGCAGGAGCCATATGGTTGTCGCTTTATTGTATGAAATACAGTCGCCATGTAATTGCTTTACTTTATCACTAAGAGGTAGCGATAGTCGTGGAAGCAATAGTTGGCGAGACAACAACGATGCTACGATGGAGATCAAGGTGTCGCGCTGGTGACGAAGGTGATCATGAAGGTGCTTTGGAGATGGAGATCAAAAGCACAAGATGATGATGGCCATATCATGTCACATATTTTGATTGCATGTGATGTTTATCTTATTATGCTTCTTATTTTGCGTAGTACGGCGGTAGCATTATAAGATGATCCCTTACAAAATTTCAAGGTATAAGTGTTCTCCCTGAGTATGCACCATTGCGAAAGTTCGTCGTGCCAAGACACCACGTGATGAACGGGTGTGATAAGCTCTACGTTCACATACAACGGGTGTAAGCCAGTTTTGCACACGCAGAATACTCGGATTAAACTTGACGAGCCTAGCATATGCAGATATGGCCTTGGAACACTGGAGACCGAAAGGTCGAGCGTGAATCATATAGTAGATATGATCAACATAAGATGTTCACCATTGAAAACTACTCCATCTCATGTGATGATCGGACATGGTTTAGTTGATTTGGATCACGTGATCATTTAGATGACCAGAGGGATGTCTATCTAAGTGGGAGTTCTTTAAGTAATATGATTAATTGAACTTTAATTTATCATGAACTTAGTCCTGATAGTTTTTCTTTTGCATATCTGTGTTGTTGTAGATCAATGGCCCGTGCTACCGTTCCTTTGAATTTTAATGCATTCCTAGAGAAAGCAAAGTTGAAAGATGATGGTAGCAATTACACGGACTGGGTCTGTAACTTGAGGATTATCCTCATTACTGCACAGAATAATTATGTCCTTGAAGCACCGCTAGGTGACAAGCCCCCTCCCGCTAATGTAGACGCTTTGAACGTCTAGCAGACGCGGTCTGATGACTACACGATAATTCAGTGTGCCATGCTTTACGGCTTAGAACGGGGACTTCAACGATGTTTTGAACGTCATGGAGCATATGAGATGTTCCAGGAGTTGAAGTTAATATATCAAGCAAATGCCCGGATTGAGAAATATGAGATTTCCAATAAGTTCTATAGCTGCAAGATGGAGGAGAATAGTTCTATCAGTGAACACTTGCTCAGAATGTCTGGGTACTACAATCATATGACTCAACTTGGTTGCAAAGTTGATGAAGATAGTGTTATTGATAGAGTTCTTCAATCACTGCCACCAAGCTATAAAGGTTTCGTGATGAACTATAATATGCAAGGGATGAAAAAGACAATTCCCGAGCTCTTCACTATGCTCAAAGCTGCGGCGGTAGAAATCAAAAAGGAGCATCAAGTGTTGATGGTTAACAAGACCACTAGTTTCAAGAAAAAGGGCAAAGGAAAGAAGGGGAACTTCAAGAAGAATAGCAAGACAGTTTCTACTCCCGCGAAGAAACCCAAGTCTGGAGCCAAGCCTGAAACTGAGTGCTTCTACTACAAAGGGACTGGACACTAGAAGCGGAACTGCCCCAAGTATTTGGCGGATAAGAAGGATGGCAAGGTGAATAAAGGTATGTGTGATATACATGTTATTGATGTGTACCTTACTAATGCTCGTAGTAGTACCTGGGTATTTGATACCGGTTCGGTTGCTAATATTTGTAACTCGAAACAGGGACTACGGATTAAACGACGATTGGCTAAGGACGAGGTGACGATGCGCGTGGGAAATGGTTCCAAAGTCGATGTGATCGCCGTTGGCATGCTACCTCTACATCTACCTTCGGGATTAGTTTTAGACCTAAATAATTGCTATTTGGTGCCAGCTTTAAGCGTGAACATCATATCTGGATCTTGTTTGTTGTGAGACAGTTATTCATTTAAATCTGAGAATAATGATTGTTCTATTTTTATGAATAATATATTTTATGGTCATGCACCCTTGAAGAGTGGTCTATTCTTGTTGGATCTCGATTGTAGTAATACACATATTCATAATATTGAAGCCAAAAGATGCAAGGTTAATAATGATAGTGCAACTTATTTGTGGCACTGCCGTTTAGGTCATATTGGTGTAAAGCGCATGAAGAAACTCCATAGTGATGGACTTTTGGAATCACTTGATTATGAATCACTTGGTGCTTGTGAACCATGCCTCATGGGCAAGATGACTAAAACTCCGTTCTCCGGAACAATGGAGCGAGCAACAGATTTATTGGAAATCATACATACTGATGTATGTGGACCGATGAGTGTTGAAGCTCGCGGCGGGTATGGTTATTTTCTGACCTTCACTGATGATTTGAGCAGATATGGGTATATCTACTTGATGAAACACAAGTCTGAAACATTCGAAAGTTTAAAGAATTTCAGAGTGAAGTATAGAATAATCGTAACAAGAAAATAAAGTTTCTACGATCTAATCATGGAGGTGAATATTTGAGTTACGAGTTTGGTCTTCATTTTAAACAATGTGGAATAGTTTCACAACTCACGCCACCCAGAACACCACGGCATAAAGGTGTGTCCGAACGTCGTAACCTTACTTTATTAGATATGGTGCGGTCTATGATGTCTCTTACCGATTTACCACTATCGTTTTGGGGTTATGCTTTAGAGACAGCTGCATTCACGTTAAATAGGGCACCATCTAACTCCGTTGAGACGACGCCTTCTGAACTGTGGTTTGTCAAGAAACCAAAGTTGTTGTTTCTTAAAGTTTGGGGCTGCGATGCTTATGTGAAAAAGCTTCAACCTGATAAGCTCGAACCCAAGTCGGAGAAATGTTTCTTCATAGGATACCCAAAAGAGACTGTTGGGTACACCTTCTATCACAGATCCGAAGGCAAGATATTCGTTGCTAAGAATGGATCTTTTCTAGAGAAGGAGTTTCTCTCAAAAGAAGTGAGTGGGAGGAAAGTAGAACTTGATGAGGTAATTTTACCATCTCCCGAATTGGAAAGTAGTACATCACGGAAACTAGTTCCAGTGATTCCTACACCAATTAGTGAGGAAGCTAATGATGATGATCATGAAACTTCAGATCAAGTTTATGCTGAACTTCGTAGAGCAACCAGAGTACGTTTTGCACCAAAGTGGTACGGGAACCCAGTTCTGGAAGTCATGTTACTAGACCATGATGAACCTACGAACTATGAGGAAGCGATGATGAGCCCAGATTCCGCAAAATGGCTTGAGGCCATGAAATCTGAGATGGGATCCATGTATGAGAACAAAGTGTGGACTTTGATTGACTTGCCCGTGGATCGGCAAGCCATCGAAAATAAATGGATCTTCAAGAGGAAGACCGACGCAGACGGTAATGTTACTGCTTACAAAGCTCGGCTTGTTGCGGAAGGGTTTCGACAAGTTCAAGGAGTTGACTACGATGAGACTTTCTCACCCGTAGCGATGCTTAAGTCTGTCCGAATCATGTTAGCAATTGCCGCATTTTATGATTATGAAATCTGTCAAATGGATGTCAAAACCGCATTCCTGAATGGATATCTCACAGAAGAGTTGTATATGATGCAACCAGAAGGTTTTGTCGATCCTAAAGGTGCTAACAAAGTGTGCAAGCTCCAACGATCCATCTATGGACTGGTGCAAGCATCTCATAGTTGGAATATACGCTTTGATGAGGTGATCAAAGCATATGGTTTTACACAGACTTTTGGAGAAGCCTGTATTTACAAGAAAGTGAGTGGGAGCTCTGTAGCATTTCTGATATTATATGTGGATGACATATTGTTGATTGGAAATGATATAGAATTTCTGCATAGCATAAAAGGATACTTGAATAAGAATTTTTTTAATGAAAGACCTCGGTGAAGCTGCTTACATATTAGGCATCAAGATCTATAGAGATAGATTGAGACGCTTAATTGGACTTCCACAAAGCACATACCTTGGTAAAGTTTTGAAGAACTTCAAAATGGATCAGTCAAAGAAAGGGTTCTTGCATATGTTACAAGGTGTGAAGTTGAGTAAGACTCAATGCCCGACCACTGTAGAAGGTAGAGAGAAAATGAAAGTCATTCCCTATGCCTCAGCCATAGGATCTATCATGTATGCAATGTTGTGTACCAGATCTGATGTGTGCCTTGCTATAAGTCTAGCAGGGAGGTACCAAAGTAATCCAGGAGTGGATCACTGGACATCGGTGATACGTCCATTTTGCATCATGCTTATATGTTGATATTTATTGCATTATGGGCTGTTCTTACATGTTTTGTCACAATACTTATGCCTTTTCTCTCTTATTTTACAAGGTTTACATGAAGAGGGAGAATGACGGCAGCTGGAATTCTGGGCTGGAAAAGGAGCAAACTCTGGAAACCTATTCTGCACAACTCCAAAAGCCCTGAAACTCAATAGAACGTCGTTTCGGAAAATATAAAAAATATATGGCGAAAGAAGTCCACGAGGAGGGCCACCGGCTGCCCACGAGGGTGGGGGCATGCCCCCCTTCCCAAGGCGCCCCCCCTGCCTCGTGGGCCAGCCGGAAGGCCCCCGATGCCCTTCTTCCCCTATATGAGGTGTTTTGACCTGGAAAAACTCATAAGGAGGCTTTCGGGACCAGACGCCGCCGCCTCGAGGCGGAACCGAGGCGGAAACCAATCTAGGGCTCCAGCAGAGCTGTTCTGTCAGGGATACTTCCCTCCGGGAGGGGGAAATCATCACCGCCGTCATCACCAACAACTCTCCCATCTTGGGGAGGGCTATCTTCATCAACATCTTCACCAGCACCATCTCCTCTCAAACCCTAGTTCATCTCTTGTATCCAATCTTTGTACCCAAACCTCAGATTGGTACCTGTGGGTTGCTAGTAGTGTTGATTACTCCTTGTAGTTGATGCTAGTTGGTTTATTTGGTGGAAGATCATATGTTCAGATCCATTATGCATATTAATACCCCTCTGATCGTGAAAAATATTATGTCTTGTGAGTAGTTACTTTTGTTCTTGAGGACATGGGAGAAGTCTTGCTATCAGTAGTCATGTGAATTTGGTCTTCGTTCGATATTTAGATGAGATGTATATTGTCTCTCCTCTAGTGGTGTCATGTGAACGCCGACTACATGACACTTCACCATTATTTGGGCCTAGAGGAAGGCATTGGGAAGTAATAAGTAGATGATGGGTTGCTAGAGTGACAGAAGCTTAAACCCTAGTTTATGCGTTGCTTCGTAAGGGGCTGATTTGGATCCATATGTTTCAGGTTATGGTTAGGTTTACCTTAATACTTCTTTTGTAGTTGCGGATGCTTGCATTAGAGTTAATCATAAGTGGGAGTCTTGTCCAAGTAAGGGCAGCACCCAAGCACCGGTCCACCCACATACCAAATTATCCAAGTACCGAACACGAATCAGATGATCGTGATGAAAACTAGCTTGATGATAATTCCCATGTGTCCTCGGGAGCGCTTTCCTTTATATAAGAGTTTTTCCAGGCTTGTCCTTTGCTACAAAAAGTATTGGGCCAACTTGCTGCACCTTATTTGCTTTTACCTTTTGTCACTTGCTACCAATTACCTTATCACAAAACTATATGTTGCCTATAATTTCAGTGCTTGCAGAAAATACCTTACCAAAAACTGCCTATCATTTCCTTCTACTCCTCGTTGGGTTCGACACTCTTACTTATCGAAAGGACTACGATAGATCCCCTACACTTGTGGGTCATCAAGAATCTTTTCTGGCGTCGTTGTCGGGGAGTGAAGCGCCTTTGGTAAGTGGAATTTGGTAAGGAAAAATTTATATAGTGTGCTGAAATTTATTGTCACTTGTTACTATGGCTCAAAATCCTTTGAGGGGCTTGTTCGGGGTATCTTCACCCTGAACATAAGAGCAAAGAGTTGCTCCTCAACCTACTGCACCTATTAAAAATGTTTACTTTGAGATTCCTTCGGGTATGATAGAGAAACTGCTTGAAAATCCCTTTACAGGAGACGGAACACTGCATCCCGACTTACACCTAATCTATGTAGATGAAGTTTGTGGATTGTTTAAGCTTGCAGGTATGCCCGAGGATGTTATCAAGAAGAAGGTCTTCCCTTTATCTTTGAAGGGAGATGAATTGACATGGTTTAGGCTATGTGATGATATGGGATCATGGAACTTTAATCGTCTGAAGTTGGAATTTCATCAGAAGTTCTACCCTATGCACCAGGTTCATCGTGATCGCAATTATATTTATTATTTCTGGCCTCGCGAAGGAGAAAGCATCGCTCAATCTTGGGGGAGGCTTAGGTCAATGTTATATTCATGCCCCAATCATGAGCTCTCAAGAGAAATGATCATTCAAAATTTTTATGCTCGGCTTTCTCATAATAATCGTTCCATGCTCGATACTTCTTGTTCTGGCTCTTATATGATGAAGACTATTGACTTCAAATGGGATTTATTGGAAAGAATTAAATGCAACTCTGAAGATTGGGATCTCGACGAAGGTAAGGAGTCAGGTATGACCCCTAAGTTTGATTGTGTTAAAGCTTTTATGGATACCGATGTTTTCCATGAGTTTAGCACTAAATATGGACTTAACTCTGAGATAGTAGCTTCTTTCTGTGAATCTTTTGCTACTCATGTTGATCTCCCTAAGGAGAAGTGGTTTAAATAACATCCCCCTATTGAAGTAAAAGTAGTTGAATCTGTTAAAGTTAAAGAAAAGACTATCATTTATAATGTTGATCCTGTTATTCCCACTGCTTATATTGAGAAACCACCTTTCCCCGTTAGGATAAAGGATCATGCTCAAGCTTCAACTGTAGTTCGTAAGAGTAATGCTAGAACACCTGCACCCTCTGAGCAAATTAAAGTTGAATCTAGTGTTTCTATGGTTAAAGATCTCTTGGTAGAAGATTTAGATGGGCATGTTATTTACCTCCAAGAAGAGTCTGCTAGAATAGCCAAACCCAATGCTAGGAATAAACATAAACCTGTTGTAGGCTTGCCTGTCATCTCTGTTAAGATAGGAGATCATTGCTATCATGGTTTATGCGACGTAGGTGCTAGTGCGAGTATTCTCCCTTTTGATTTGTATAACGAAATTATGCATGATATTGCACCTGTTGAGTTAGAAGGGATTGATGTTACTATTAAGCTTGCTAATAGAGACACTATTTCACCAGTTGGGATTGTTAGAGATATTGAAGTCTTGTGTGGGAACATTAAATACCCTCCTGATTTTCTTGTTCTTAGTTCCCCACAAGATGAATTCTGTCACATTATATTTGGTAGACCCTTCTTGATTACTGTGAATGCAAAGATAGACTGCGTGAAAGACATTGTCACTGTTGGGTTGGGGGATATGTCTCATGATTTTAACTTTGCTAAATTCCGTAGACAACCCCTTGAAATGGCACCACCTAGTAAGGATGAAATTATTGGTCTTGCTTCTATTGCCATGCCACCTAATGACCCTTTAGAACAATACTTGCTAGACCATGAAAATGATATGCATATGAATGAGAGAAGGGAGATAGATGAAATATTCCTTACACAGGGTCTCGTATTGAAAAACAACTTGCCTGTTGAAATCCTAGGGGATCCTCCTCCACCCAAGGGTGATCCCGTGTTTGAACTTAAACCTTTACCTGATAATCTTAAATATGTTTATCTTGATGAAAATAAGATATATCATGTTATTATTAGTGCTAACATTTCAGAGCAGGAAGAAGAAAATTTATTGAAAACTCTGAAGAAGCACCGAGCTGCTATTGGATATACTCTGCATGATCTTAAGGGCATTAGTCCCACTATATGCCAACACAAGGTAAAATTGGAAGAAAATGCTAAACCAGTTATTGATCATCAGCGACGACTAAAGCCTAAGATGAAAGAAGTGGTAAGGAAGGAAATACTAAAGCTTCTAGAGGCAGGTATTATCTATCCAGTTGCTGATAGTCAGTGGGTAAGTCATGTCCATTGTGTCCCTAAGAAGGGAGGTATGACTGTCGTTTCTAATGATAAAGATTAATTGATCCCGCAAAGAATAGTTACAGGTTATAGGATGGTAATTGATTTCCGTAAGTTAAATAAAGCTACTAAGAAAGATCATTACCCCTTGCCATTTATTGATCAAATGCTAGAAAGGTTATCCAAACATACTCATTTATGCTTTCTAGATGGTTATTCTGGTGTCTATCAAATACCTGTGTCAAAAGGGGATCAAGAAAAGACCACTTTTACTTGTCCTTTCGGTACCTTTGCTTATAGACGTATGCCTTTTGGTTTATGTAATGCACCTGCTACCTTTCAAAGATGCATGATGGCTATATTCTCTGATTTTTGTGAAAAGATTGTTGAGGTTTTCATGGATGATTTCTCCGTTTACGAAACCTCTTTTGATGATTGCTTAAGCAACCTTGATCGAGTTTTGCAGAGATGTGAAGATACTAACCTTGTCTTGGATTGGGAGAAGTGCCACTTTATGGTTAATGAAGGCATAGTCTTGGGACATAAAATTCCTGAAAGAGGTATTGAAGTTGACAAAGCTAAAGTTGATGCTATTGAAAAGATGCCATGCCCAAAGGACATCAAAGGTATACGAAGTTTCCTTGGTCATGCCGGGTTTTATAGGAGGTTCATAAAGGACTTCTCCAAAATCTCCAGGCCTCTGACTAATCTCTTAGAAAAAGATATTCATTTTGTCTTTGATGATGATTGTCTAGAAGCATTTGGAATACTTAAGAAAGCATTGATCTCTGCACCTATTGTCCAGCCTCCTGACTGGAATTTACCCTTTGAGATTATGTGTGTGCTAGTGATTATGATGTAGGAGCTGTTTTAGGGCAAAGAGTTGATAAGAAATTGAATGTTATCCAGCATGCTAGTAAAACTCTAGATAGTGCCCAAAGAAATTATGCTACCACTGAGAAAGAATTTTTAGCAGTTGTATTTGCTTGTGATAAGTTTAGACCCTATATCGTTGATTCTAAAGTAACTATTCACACTGATCATGCTGCTCTCAAATACCTTATGGAAAAGAAAGATGCTAAGCCTAGACTTATTAGATGGGTTCTCTTTCTACAAGAATTTGACTTGCATATTATTGATAAAAGGGAGCTGAGAACCCCGTAGCAGATAACTTGTCTAGGTTAGAGAATATACTTGATGACCCACAACCTATTGATGATAGCTTTCCTCATGAACAACTAGCTGTCATAAATACTTCTCGTACTGCTCCATGGTATGTTGATTATGCTAATTATATTGTTGCTAAGTTTATACCTCCTAGCTTCACATACCAGCAAAAGAAAAAGTTCTTCTATGATTTGAGACATTACTTCTGGGATGACCCACATCTTTATAAAGAAGGAGTAGATGGTATTATTAGACGTTGTGTACCTGAGCATGAACAGGAACAGATCCTACGCAAGTGCCACTCTGAAGCTTATGGAGGACACCATGCGGGAGATAGAACTGCAGACAAGGTATTGCAATCCGGTTTTTATTGGCCTACTCTCTTCAAGGATGCCCGTAAGTTTGTCTTATCTTGTGATGAATGTCAAAGAATTGGTAATATTAGTAGACGTCAAGAAATGCCTATGAATTATTCACTTGTTATTGAACCATTTGATGTTTGGGGCTTTGATTATATGGGACCGTTTCCTGCCTCTAATGGGTACACACATATTTTAGTTGCTGTTGATTACATTACTAAGTCGGTGGAAGCTATTCCAACTAGTAGTGCTGATCATAACACCTCTATTAAGATGCTTAAAGAAGTTATATTTCCGAGGTTTGGAGTCCCTAGATATCTAATGACTGATGGTGGTTCACACTTTATTCACGGTGCTTTCCGTAAGATGCTTGCAAAGTATGATGTCAACCATATAATTGCATCCCCCTATCACCCACAGACTAGTTGTCAAGTAGAACTAAGTAATAGGGAGTTGAAACTAATCTTGCAAAAGACAGTTAATAGGTCTAGGAAGAATTGGTCCAAGAGACTTGATGATGCATTATGGGCCTACAGAACTGCATACAAAAATCCTATGGGTATGTCTCCGTATAAAATGGTATATGGAAAAGCTTGTCACTTACCTCTTGAGCTAGAACATAAGGTATATTGGGCTATAAAAGAGCTCAACTATGATTTCAAACTTGCCGGTGAGAAGAGGATATTTGACATTAGCTGTCTCGATGAATGGAGAACCCAGGCCTATGAGAATGCCAAACTGTTTAAAGAAAAAGTTAAAAGATGGCATGACAAAAGGATACAAAAGCGTGACTTTAACGTACGTGATTATGTCTTGCTATTCAACTCTTGTTTAAGATTTTTTGCAGGAAAACTTCTCTCCAAGTGGGAAGGACCTTACGTTTTTTTTGACTATATACTGCAAGGCAACAGCCTCACAGTGCTTTATTAAATTAAGACCCAGTTAGGGTAAAGTTTACAGAGGATCTAAAGATGTACAGGGAAGGAGAATACTTACAGCTAACCTACTGGAGGGATGCTATCCAAGAGAGGAGCTTATCTCTATACTTACATTTAATTCTATGAACAAGGAGAGAAATATCATACACAAAATTTCTCTTCCAGGATCTGAAACTAGGTTGCTCATTTCTGAAAACTTTGCCATTCCTCTGAGTCCAGATATTCCAAGTGGCAGTGAAGACTACCTCAGTGAAGAAAGGGTGGCCGAAGTCCTGACGTGCTGCTAGAGCCATGGAGTATGTGGATGAGTGACCTTCAGATGTCCAAGAGATACCAAGGTAGTTCCAAACGCGCTGACTAAAGTTGCAAACAAAGAAAAGGTGTGCCCGGTCTTCAAGCTGAGGAAGAAGGCATAAAGCACAATTAGTGTCATCGACATGCCAGTGCCTTCGTTGCATCATATCTCTTGTGTTAAGGCGATCCATCAACAGTAACCAACCAAAAACTTTGATCTTTAGCGTGCAGGAGCATTTCCAGATCCATTTGAATATGGGATCGACCACAATATGAGAGAACATGAAGTCATAGTAGACTTTGGAATGGAAGGTGCCAGACTTCGAGGGCCATTGCCAGGTATCATGTGTTGAAGGATCAAGCTGCATGGTAGCCAGTAAAGACTGCAGTTGTTGTAGCTCCTGATAGGCTTTGATAGACAAAGGCAAATGAAAATTCTGGGCTTCAGACGATGCAAGAAAGAAGTCCTTGACAGTGATAAGGTCATTAAGCACAAAGGAGTATAGGTGAGGAAATCTGGTCCGGAGTGCAATAACCCTATTATCAATATGCCATTTATCAGCCCAAAACAAGACAGCGTCTCCTGAATGAACATGCGGGACGGCGAGGGAGCAGAATTGATCATAGAGTTGAAGAATGTCTCTCCACCAGAAAGAGCCACAACTGCGAGTTGCCTGGGGTGGTTAAGAAACATAATAAGTGTCCCAGATCAACTGAACCCAAGGTATATCAAGTTTGTTAAAAAACTTGTATAGGTGCTTCATGAGCAAAGCCTCGTTTTGAATTTCCAGATGTGTAACACCAAGACCACCACACTTCTTGGGTCGGCATATAAGGTCCCAGGCAGCTAGAGATTGTTGTGGAATCTCCGAGTTGCCCCTCCAGAGGCATTGGCGCATGATTCTTTCAAGCTGCTTAAGAATGCCTTTTGGAAGAGATAGGGAACACAGGAAGTATATAGGCATGGAGGCTAAGACAGATTGCAGTAATTGAAGACGGCTGCCCTGGTTTAGCAAACAAGAGGAGGCAGACAGCCTCCGCTCTAGACGATCAACAAGTGGCGATAGCTCCGCCACGGTGGGTCTAGAAGTACCCATAGGTAGTCCGAGATATGTGAAGGGAAGGGTACCCACCTCACAACCTAGTAGGGCAGCAATGCGAGAGCCTTCCTCAGCAGACAAGTTCAGAGGAATCAACGATGATTTGCTGAAGTTGACGCAGAGCCCGGTGGCTCGGGCAAACTTGTGAAGCATCTGCTTAAGAGCAATGAGTTGATCATCAGCAGCCGGAAGGATGATCAGAGTGTCATCAGCGTATTGGACAATTGGGTAATCATTGGAGGCAGTAGGTATTGGCATTCGAAGAATGTTGCGAGCGCACATATCATTAACCACCGATTGAAGCAGGTCCACCGCAATGACGAATAGTAATGGGGAAAGAGGGTCACCTTGATGCACCCCAGTTCTATAGTGAAAATGCTGACCAGGGACTCCGTTAAGAAGCACCGAAGAAGATCCTGATGAAAACAATGTATCTACCCAGCCAGTCCAACGCTCATCAAATCCCTTGTAGTGTAACATCTGAAGAATGGTAGCATGCTCCAGTGTATCGAAAGCCTTTGTGAAATTGA
This sequence comes from Secale cereale, assembly GCA_902687465.1. Classification (NCBI taxonomy): domain Eukaryota; kingdom Viridiplantae; phylum Streptophyta; class Magnoliopsida; order Poales; family Poaceae; genus Secale; species Secale cereale. The sequence goes on along the minus strand of LR738713.1, from coordinate 31,977,064 downwards.
GTTTGAGTAGAACTATAGGCCGTTTGGAAGCTTTGCATTGGTGTATGTATTCAAAACACCAAGCTAAACAATCTTGGATTGATCGGCACCGAAGAAAACCATATTGATTTTTATGAATGCATCTGAGGATCACCTGTTGTAGTCTGTTAGCTAACAGTTTCGTCAGAAACTTTAAGCAGGTGTTGGTCAATGAAATTGGTCGAAAATCCCCTACCACCTCAGGGCTCAACTTCTTAGGAATGAGAGTAATGAGGGAAGTGTTCAAGCATTCTAGATCACATGAACTTTCATAGAAGCCCCTGACAAGTGATAGGAAATCCTGCTTCAGAATGGGCCAACATTTCTTCAGAAACAGCCCGGTAAAACCATCGGGCCCCGGAGCACGATCAGAAGGCATATGCTTGATCACATCCTCCACTTCTTGCTCGGAAAAAGGCCGGGACAACTCCTCAAGGCCGTCGATCTTGACAATAAGGGAAGCAAGATCAAAATCCATCTGAATTCCTTTAGCATGGCCCATTCGCTGCTTGAAGTCAGCCCAGAACATAGAAGCGAGTTGCTGGTGGTCAGAAATCACCTCGCCCGCCGCATTTTTGAGTGATGAAATGGTGTTCTTACGATATCTCTCCGTTGCCATGGCGTGGAAGAATTTTGAATTCTCCTCACCAACTTTAATTGATCTGATGGTGCAACGCTGCTTCCAATAAATGTACTGCATGTGCAAGATATCTGCAAGATGGGACTTAACGATACGCCGAAAATTCGTTTCAGGCCAACTCAAAGGCCGACACTCCTCAAGTTGGTCGAAAAAGAGAATAACCTTGTTGCAGTCAGTGATGATGGCCTTCACCTTAGCCAGACTAAGATGCCATTGTTTAAGAGCATAGCGGAGAGCTTTGAATTTTGCCGAAATTCGGGAAGCGATATTAGCCTGTCGGAAATCTCTGCTCCACACGGAGGAGACACATTCAAAAAAACCAGGGAGATCAATCCAGTAGTTCTCAAAACGGAAGATTTTGGCTTTGGGAATGCACGTGGCAATAGAGACCACACAAGGCACATGATCCGAGGCAGTACGGGCGAGGGGGTAGACCAAAGTATTGGGGTGGTCATGCGTCCATGCAAATGACGTGAAAAACCAATCTAGTTGCTCGAGCAGGGGTTGTGCTTGCATGTTAGACCATGTGAATTGCCTGCCTTTTATCGGTAGCTCAATGAGGCCAAGATGTCCAATGATTTCATTGAACAAGAACATATCGTTTATATTGCCCCCTGGAAGGTTTCGATTCTCCAAAGATCTCATGAAGTTAAAGTCTCCCAAAAGAAGCCATTTATCATCCGCATTAATGTTGAGGTTGTAGAGCCATTGTACGAAATCATCACGGGCAGGACCCTGACACGGTCCATAAACAGTCACAAGCGTCCAGACTTCAGACGTATGAGCGGATCTGAATTCCACCATGATACCGAAAGGTTTTGCCACGAGGAGCTTGCCAATGAAGAAAGAAGAATTCCAGATGATCACAATACCACCAGAGGCCCCATCAGAAGGAACATACACGAAGTTGTCAAAACGCCTGGGACAGAACTTACGAAGAAAACGGTGATCAATATGCATACACTTGGTTTCCTGAAGGCAAATTACGGAGCATCCACTCTCATCTATCTTTTGCTTGACAGCAAGTTGTCGCGCCTCGGAGTTGAGTCCCCTAACATTCCAGCAGAGAACCTTCCAAGCTCTACAAAGGTTCGGATTCATAGGAAACATATAGAGAACGGTAGCAAAATGAATCACGCAGTGATCCATAGACGAGCATAGTACATAACCGAGCCATAAAGTTCATCACAAATAAAAGAAAACTAAGATAGATGGCGATTTGGGGGGTACGCCATAAACCCAGCCTTCTGAGAGATTTACTGATCATCAGAACTCTTGCTGCTGGTGACAGAGGGATCCGCTGTAAGCTTCTCCTTAGTTATCTTCTCCTGTGCAATCCGAAGACGGGTGCCGATGCGCTGAAGATCCTCAATCGAACTGAGCGGAGGAAGCTGCGGCCCATTCGCAGGCGCCTTGGTCTTGCGCTTCTTCGGAGCAGAGGAGTGTGGCCGCAAATCTTCAGATAGAGGAGCCTGACGAAAACCTCCCTTGAGAGCAGAGAGACGGGCACTGCGGCGAACTTCAGAGACCACGAGAGGCGTAGCCGCCTTGCGCCCACGCTTCCTAGGCAGCTTGGCGGAGAATTGGAAGGCCTCAGTCACAGGACGAGAGATATCATCGAAACACAATGCTCGAGCCACCGGCCTCTTAGCAGAACAAACCAGAACAGAGTTGATGTCCGTCTTCAGAGAGATATCGAAACCTGACAAAGTGCAGTTGAAGTTCCAGAGACTAAGAGGCAAAGCAAATGTCGGAAACTCCTGTTGGGGGACAGATCTGGGTATCTCAGAGACCCACATGAGCGGCATCAAACGCTCAAAGCTACGCTGCCACTGAAGACCGGGGGGTAATTCAGGCCCAAAAAGAGTCAGAACCATTCCAACCTGAATGGGAGGTTGATTCACTGCAACATCAGCAACAAGATCATCATTGTTGATGGATTCCTCAGACAGCTGAAGGACCATAGATTCCTGGGAAGGTTCCTCTTCATGCTGGTTGTCTTGGACTTGCTCTAAGATGTCCACATGTAGATGATGGACGCCATGGTGCTGCTCATTAGCTGGAGGTGGCACATCATTCCAACCAAGCTCAGGAAATTCAGGCAGGACCCAGTTATGATTATCAAACACCATCTGGCCCGGGAGCGGATGAGGATTACCATTGGCTGGCATAGGATCTTCATCAGCAGGTAAGACATCCGCAAAGTCCGCAGAAAGAATGTAAACTGGTACTGTCCAGGAGATGCGGGCTCCACCGAAATCTGAATATTCGCGGTAGACAATATCGCGCGGCACTAGCGAAGGTGCAGGGAAAGATACATACGCCAAAGTGCGGGCTAGAACCGCATCCTCCTGATGCCAATAGTGGAATCGGCCAAAAGAGCCTATGGCATTAGCTATGTATGCAGTTCTTCTGTAGTCGAGCGGGATGCCAACGAGCATGATCCAACCTCGGCGAAAGCCTTGGACAGCACGGTAGTTAATACCCTCATCATGGGGTATGAAACGGACAAAGCGATCATTGCCAATATCAAACGGTGGGTGATCCACTAAGGTTTGCCTAGCAACAGCGCTGCGGAATCGAAAAAGTCCCACCCCCTGGATCCAAGGTTGGACATCCAGAACAGCGCGCCCAAGGTTGTTGACAACAAAATCACTGACTAAGTTGCGGAAAAGAGGAACCTCAGCTTGAAGAGGGGCTGGCTCAACAATGCCAACAGCGAAAGCTTCGTTCTGCCGGTCAGGTGCAACCGCCGGCGAGAAGAAAGCCCGTGGGAGCCTCAAGGGGCCACCGTCGACGATGTCGAAACCCTGCGGGAGGAAGTCCATGGGGTCGAGCTCGAAGTTGGCCATGGCAGGTGATGTTGGTGGCTGGGGAGTGGTTGGTGGTGGAGGTGTGGGCGGCGGCAGCGATGCGGGATGCGGTGGAGTAATGGGCGGCGGCTCGGATGGCAATGGTGGAGGCGACGGGGTGGCAGGCGCGATGGGACTGGACAAGGGCTCAGGGAGACCGGCTGGGAGGGAAATCGAAGCGGCAGGAGATAAACAATCCTTAGATTGGATTTGAACTGCAATGTTGACCCGAGGGACCCACTTGTAAGAAGGAGAAGGTGCACAGCCAGAACAATTTTTAGCCCGATGACCCAGGCGGAAACACTTTCGACAACGTATCCGATTAGTACACGAGACCGTTACGTGTTTCATCGAGAGACAGTTTCTGCACTTCCAAACTTGTAATACCATATCATTAATGAAATCCTCATCTGTAACAGAAAGACAATCATTATCCAAAGAGATCTGGGCATTAGTCTCCAACGAGGCCGCGGAAAAATCAAGAGAATCCACATGGGCCACCGAAGGTACGTGGGCCAACTGAGCGCCCGATTCCGAATCCTCCAACTGGGCTGTGGGAACCTGGGCCGAGGGAGGTAATATCCGAGGTGAAGTGGCCGAAACTTGGGGAGCAAGAAAATCCTGAAACGGTGCAGATTGATCCGATCCTGAAATGACGGACGTAAGTTTCGCCGGAACGTTGATAGTTCCAAAAGAGATAGGTGGCGTAGCCACCGTCCACTGGAGATTGGTCGCCGGCGGCGAGGAGATAATAACACGTTCACGAGGGTTAATCTCATAACCGGCCTCAGCAACGGTATCAACACAGACCTGTGTAGCAGGATATCTGTAGCCCCGTCAAGCTGGGTATTGCTGGAAAGTGGCAAACGAAATCCTTCTCCCCGAAGAAGAACCCGAACGTAAAGATGATTTAGCGGGGGGTTTATGCATAGCAAGGAGACCAAGAGTAGCCCGCTTTTTAGATGGACTAACAAGAATCCATTCTGCATCACACTCTTTCTTCCAGATCTCAAATTCGCGACGCCAGTTAGGGCCTCCATGTCCCCAGAGATGAAAAAAGCATTTGAAATGCATGCAAGCAAAAGAACGCAGCTGCAGAATATATAACCCAACTTTCTTGCATGAAACACAGAACGAAGGAAGGACCTTACGTTATCGAGGAGGTCTATCGTTCCGGTGCTATAAAAATCAACAACTTCGAAGGCACAAATCCGAAGGTGGTGAGCGGTCAAAGAATCAAACATTATATCTCAGGTAATCCTATAAATGTTGAAACCAATGTTATTGAAACCGTAACCCCGGAGGAATACATAAGGGACACTTTCCAGGACGATTCAGCCTCCGAAAAGGAAGAGGTATGTGATACGGTAAGTAAACCGACTCCAAAATAGTTTTAAAGGCAATTTTTCTCCGTTTTGGAATATTTAGAAAAATAGAAAAATAAGAAGTAGTCCGGAGGGGACACGAGGCCTCCACAAGGGTGGAGGGCGCGCCCCCTTCCCAAGGCGCGCCCCCTGCCTCGTGGGCACCCCGTGTGTCCCCCAGACTCCGTTTTCTTGTGGGTTACTCTTTTTCGTCGGTAAACATTATAAATACTCCCGAAGGTTTTGACCTCTGTATCACGCAAAAATCATGTGTTTCCATTTCAAGCTGTTTCTTTCACAGATAAAGGCAACATGTCGTCTCAGGATTCAGAGGGAGAAAGCTATGTGGCTGATTTCCTTGCTGATCCTAAGGTCTATGGTGGCTTGGAGCATTATGGTTGGACCAGGAGGAAGAAGAGGACCATGATCCCAAGGGGAAGGATTGGACCAGCTTAGAGGAAGACGAATTTCCACTACCACAACCAGGGGACATGCATGTGGAGTTCAAAAAGTCAAGCCTCCCCAACAAAGTAAAGAAACCTAAGATCGAATGTATCCCTTTTAACCTCTTGCAGGAAAACAAGCAGGCATTATGCAAGAAGATATTAAACCTTGAGCAAGAGATCAATGATATAAAGGAGCAGAATTATGCCCTTAAGCGCAAGTGTAAGGGCATATTTCTCCCTAAGTAGTTTTGGTGATTGATGACAATGCATTTGCGGACTAATCGTGTGCTCTAAGCTCCTACAGGTATATCTCACTTAGGCACAAGACGATTGATTGCCCCTCGGATTCGATGGAAGACGGTGTTTTCTTTTTGCTCCCTGTCGGTGGCTTTGAGTAATAGGAAAGCCGTACTATTAAGAGGGGGTCCGCTTAGGAAAGGTTTGGGTGGAATCAACACGTACACATCTTTCTCTCGCACCACCTTTCCTTTGCTTCTCTGGAGTTCCAACCAGTTATTATCGTATATGCAAACTGTGACTTCTTAACTAAATCATCTGCCTGGCAAGCGGTAGTACCGCTCTACTAAGCGGTAGTACCGCGCAGACACACGGTAGTACCGCCTGCCGACACGGTAGTACCGCTCCAACGGTAGTACCGCGTCTCCAGAGCGTTAGTACCGTGTATCTGGCCCGGCGCTGATTCTAAGTGCAGAAGTAGGTGCGGAAGTAATTTTTTACTTCCGCATCCAATGCGGTAGTACCGCTTAGTCCAAGCGGTAGTACCGTGTCGCATTTTGCTACTACCGTTTTCCCTGCGAATGTAGCCGCGGATGTAATTTATTTCATCCGTGGTCGTCAATCATGTCGCATATTTTTTCCTAGCGGTAGTACCGCTCAGCCAGCGGTAGTACCGCAACTTACGTGCGGTACTACCGCTCCCTGCGGGCTGAAAACGCACATAATGGTTGGATTAGCTCTCCCACTATATATAGGGGGTGTTCTTCTCCAAGAAGACTCACCTCTTCCCCCACTACTCCATTGTTGCTCCAAAAGCTCCATTTCCGCCCGATCTCTCTCCCTAGCCAATCAAACTTGTTGATTTGCTCGGGATTGCTTGAGGAGGCATCGATCTACACTTCCACCAAGAGATATTTGATTCTCCCCACTAATCCCTTGCGGATCTTGTTACTCTTGGGTGTTTGAGCACCCTAGACGGTTGAGGTCACCTCGAAGCCATATTCCATTGTGGTGAAGCTTCGTGGTTTTGTTGGGAGCCTCCAAGTTGTGGAGATAGCCCCAACCTTGTTTGTAAAGGTTCTGTTGCCGCCTTCAAGGGCACCACTAGTGGATTCACGGCACCTTGCATCGTGTGAGGGCGTGAGGAGAATACGGTGGCCCTAGTGGCTTCTTGGGGAGCATTGTGCCTCCACACCGCTCCAACGGAGACGTACTTCCCCTCAAAGGGAAGGAACTTCGGCAACACATCCTCGTCTCCACCGGTTCCACTTGTGGTTATTTCTTACCTTTACTTGTGCATGCTTTACTTGTTCAACTCCTATAGCATGCATGTGTAGTTGTTATCCTTCTTTCCTTTAGTTGTCATCTTAATAGAATATCTAGACAACTTTCTTTATCGTTTAATTTAAAGTGGTTAAGAAAAGTTAAAAATTGTTAGTTGCCTATTCACCCCCCCTCTAGTCAACCATATCGATCCTTTCAATTGGTATCAGAGCCTCGTCTCTTTTTAAGGACTTTACCGTCCAAAGAGTATGGGTGACAACGTAGTCGAGACGGAGGACCATTCCGGTGGAACTCCGTCCTTGCCTACGTCAGATGGGGGAGCCTCGGTCTCTCGTGAGGAGTTTAATGTGGCCTTGACCACATTGAAAGAATCACTAGCGAGCGAGGTCAAAGGCATGTTTAAAGATTTGCTTGAGGGGCTTAAATTATCCACCACACCGTTGGAAGTGGCTCGTCCCACTACCAACGTGTTGGAGGCTAATCCCGACAAGGGAGAAGCTAGTAGTGAACAAGCCCCGGTTACTAAGAAAGGGAGTGGGAAATTTGCCCAATCCGCTCCTCCTACTCACTATGGAGGACCCGTTCCCACACCGCATTTAAATTCCGTTGGGCCCCCTCCCAAGTTTATCAAAAATACTGATTTTGCCACTTGGGTGTTTCGTTTCAAACGTCATATTAATCATTGTTCCACTAACCTTTGGAGAATCATTGAGCAAGGTTTTTATCCGTATGATCCCGACAACATGACTCCAAGAGAAACTGCAGATCATCAGTTCAACGAGTCCGCTCTTTGCATTCTTCAAGATTCCATCCCTCCTGAAGACATTGCACACCTTCGACCCTTCACTGTGGCCAAGGAAGCTTGGGAGCATGTTGGCACGATGTACAAGGGAAGCACCAGTATTCAACGCTCCAACTATGAAGTGGTGCAAGATGAAGCTGATGAGTTTGCTATGATCGAAGATGAAGATCCTCGTGAACTTTATTGAAGATTAACTATCCTTGCGGTTTCTCTTCGAGATCATGGCAGTAAGGATACGGATGACAATTGGATCAAGCGCAAGTTCCTCAAGGCCATGATGCCCTATCATAAGGCCATGTCCTCTGTCATACGTCAGAGACCGGACTTCCACACTTTATCCTCAAATGAAGTGTTGGATGAATTTGTTGCCATGAGGATCTTGGACGTGACCGCCGACAATGCGGTCTTAAGAGCTCAACGATCAAAGAAGCCTAATCTTGCTCTGAAGGCCCAGGCTTGTGTGGAAGAGGAGGAAGTGGAAGATGATGATGAGTGTTGCCCCGAGGACACGAAATATGCCTATCATGAGCACATGGCTCTTGCTTCAAGGCAATTCTAGGGCAAGAAGAACACAAGATCGAACTTCAACAAGAACAACTCTAGTGGGAACAAGGGGAAGCAACGAGTAAGGACATGCTTCAACTGTGGAAATGTAAGTCACTTCGTTGTGGATTGCCCATATGAGAAGAGAGAAGACTTTGGAGGCAAGCTTATTCGGAAGGACAAGTCAAAGTCCTATCCCAACAAGAACAACTTCATCAAGAAGACTCCTCCGAAAGTGTTGGTGGCCCAAGAAGAATATGTGGAGGATGATGATAATGATGAAGACGATGAGGTGACCACTATGGCCACGATTGCAATTGCAACTACTCCGCACTCATCTCTCTTCGACTCACCAAACGAGAACATCACCGCCAAGTGTCTCATGGCCAAGGCCACCAACAAGGTAACCCCAAACATCAATACTACTATCTCTTCTAATCCTTCATTGACCAATTGTATTGATGAGGGTGAGGGTGTTAAGGAGGGAGAAAATGAATTTGAGTTGTTCATGAAAAATCTCAAGGGCAAACCCAAGAAGCATTTTGTTGCTCTCTTGGAACAACTCGGTCAGGCCAATGACATGATCGAGGCTCACGAGGAAACCATTACTAAAATGGAAGGACATAGTCGAGACTATGCCGATGAGATATCGGATCTCTCTAACGCCCTAGAGGAAGAGCGTGGTCTTCGTTTGGCTCTTGAGGAGTCACACAACGATGGTCATGCTAAATTAAAGAAAGATCTTGATCATGCTTTAGTTGTCTCTCGCGTCCTTAACTCCGAGAAGGCAAAACTTGAGGTTGACCATGCTAAACTCAAAGAGGAGTTTGACATACTTGACAAGGCTCACAAGGCCTTGAAAAGTATGCATACTACTCTCAAGGAGTCTCATGACCAACTCCAAGTTTCGCTAACCAAGCAAAAGGCTATCTTTCCTCGCATGGTTTTAATTGATAATGCAAATGCTACTAACCCATGTTGCGAGCATGTGCATCTTGTTGAAGAGAATGTCGAGTTGAAGAAGCAACTTGAGAAAGGCCTTGTGACTTGCATACAAGGTGAGAAGAACCTCAACACCCTTTTGAGCAATCAAAAGGAAGTTGTGGCAAAGGAAGGAATTGGGTTTGTTCCTAAGCCCAAGAAGAAGAAGAATGACAAGACCAAGCAACCACCCCCTCTCCGACAATCTTTTGTGAAAGAAGGAGAGGGCACGTCCACGAAGAAGCAAAGTGGTGGTGTCAAGAAAAACTCCACCATACCATCAAACATGGCTGGCGATTTTAATCCTTCATATGTTTTATGCCGTGCTAGTGATGGTCATGTGTTTGCTAAATTTGTTGGTTCTTCTTATGAGTACATTGAATGGTCCATTTGGGTTCCTAAGACCCTTGTTACTAACCTCAAAGGACCCATTACCAAATGGGTACCTAAATCCAAGCATTGATCTATTGTAGGAGTTTGCTTCCGATGGGGGATCATGGTTGCTCGATAGCGGAGCCACAAATCATATGACCGGAAGCAAAGACTTGGTGGTGGACGTGCATCTCGGTTCATCTATGGCCACCAACGTCGAAAGGGGTGATGCTTAATCCTCTAAGGTATTGGGACTCGGCAAGGTTGTTATCTCTCATGATCTCACGATTGAGAAAGTCATGCTTGTTGAGTCCCTTGCATACAATTTACTTTCTGTACGCCAACTTGCACTCATGGGCTTTGCTACATTCTTTGATATTGATACCGTGGCCCTCTTGTGGAACAAGACTCTTAAAGTAGCCTATGTTGGGCATGTCGAGAACAGCCTTTATGTGATTAACTTCTCGAAGCAATCCACTAAGGTCGCGACATGCCTAATGGCTAAAGTTGATGTGGGATGGCTTTGGCATCGCCGTTTGGCCCACGTCAATATGAGATCTTTGCAAAGTCTTCTCAAGGGGGACCATGTCCGAGGACTAACAAATGTTAGCTTTGCCAAAGATCGTGCTTGCAGGGCTTGCATTGAAGGAAAATTACATGAGAAGGCTCACCCTCCCACGACTATCATCTATTCAAAGAGACCCCTAGAGCTCCTCCACATGGACCTCTTTGGGCCTCCATCTTTTGATAGTCTTGGGGGTAGGAAGTATTGCTTGGTGATTGTGGATGATCACTCAAGATACACCTGGGTATACTTCTTCAAGAAGAAGAGTGAGACCCAACAAACCATCATCAACTTTGCAAATGAAGCACAACGACAACATGAAGCAAAGATTTTGATGATCAGAAGTGACAACGGCACCGAGTTCAAGAACTACACCTTGGATGAGTTTCTTGGTGATGAGGGGATCAAACATCAATATTCAGCCCCTTATACCCCTCAACAAAATGGTGTAGCGGAGAGAAAGAACCGAACTCTAATGGATGCTGCAAGAACCATGATGGCTGAATTCAAATCTCCATACAACTTTTGGGCCGAAGCCATCAACACCGCTTGCCATGCATCAAATCGTCTCTATCTCCGCAAAGGCTTGAACAAAACTCCGTATGAGATTCTTACCGGTAACAAGCCCAATCTCAAGTACTTCCGGGTATTCGGGTGTAAGTGTTTCATTCTCAAGAAAGGTGTTCGTTTGTCTAAATTTGAATCTAGAGCTCATGAGGGCATATTTGTTGGTTATGCTACAAACTCTCATGCTTACCATGTCCTCAACAAGTCCAATGGACTCATTGAGGAGACGAGTAACGTAGAGTTTCATGAAAATAACGGCTCCCAAGTGGAGCAAAGTGGTACTTGTGATGCAGGTGATGAAATTCCTCCTCAAGCCATAAGAAGAATGGGTGTTGGATATATCCTACCCATTGAGGAACCCCTTGTGGCCGAAGGAGAAGGACAATGTTCCACTCAAGTGGAACCATCACCAACCCAAGACCCACACGCTTCCGAAGAACAAAGTGAAGGCCCTCAACCTGATGAACAAGGCCAAGTGCAAGATCAATCTCAAGTTGGTGGAGAGCCACCAAATGATGCACAAGGCCAAGTTCTGTCCCCCGAGCAAGATCAAGATCAAGAGGAAGCTCAAGATCAAGATCTAGCTCCTGACGGCGCTCAAGATGATCAACTCAGTGCTCCTCAGTTAACACTTGAAGAGCAATTAGAGCGTCGTGCTGCAAAAGTTGCCTCCAGGCTTGCTTCCAACGAGCATCACATCGAGAACATTCTAGGAAGCATCAAAAGGGGGGTAAGCACTCGTAGACAATTAGTAAACTATTGTGCTCATCAAGCTTTTGTCTCCTATGTTGAACCTCAGAAGGTTTATGAGGCGCTCGAAGACCCTGATTGGCTCAATGCCATGCATGAAGAACTCCATAACTTCGAGCGCAACAAGGTGTGGCGTCTGGTGCCAAGACTAAAGGAGAACCATAATGTCATTGGAACCAAATGGATCTTTAAGAACAAGGAAGATTCTCATGGCATTGTCATCCGCAACAAGGCGCGCCTGGTAGCTCAAGGCTACTCCCAAGTCGAGGGTATCGACTACGGTGAAACCTTTGCCCCCGTTGCTCGTCTTGAATCCATTCGTTTGTTGCTTGCCTATGCTTCCCATCATAACTTTAAATTACAACAAATGGATGTGAAAAGTGCATTTCTTAATGGTCCTATTAATGAGTTGGTGTATGTTAAACAACCCCCGGGGTTAGAGGATCCTAAGTTCCCCAATCATGTGTACCAACTCGATAAGGCACTCTATGGCCTTAAACAAGCCCCACGTGCGTGGTATGAGCACCTTACCGAGTTGTTACAAGATCGTGGGTTTGAAATTGGGAAAATCGACCCCACTCTTTTTACTAAGAAGGTCAAAGGGGAGTTGTTTGTATGCCAACTATATGTTGATGATATTATCTTTGGTTCTCCTAACAAAGCTTTCAATGATGAGTTCGCCGCACTCATGACCACACACTTTGAGATTTCCTTGATGGGAGAGTTGAAGTACTTCCTTGGATTTGAGATCAAACAAAGAAGAGAAGGCATCTTCATCAAACAATCCAAGTATACTCAAGACATGCTCAAGAGGTTCAATCTAAGTGATGTCAAGTCGGCTACTACTCCAATGCCAACCAAATGCCAACTTGACATTGATCCCAATGGTAAAGCGGTGGATCAAAAGGTATATCGCTCTATGATCGGATCCTTTCTTTACCTTTGTGCATCTAGACCGGATATTATGTTGAGTGTAGGAATTTGTGCACGGTTTCAAGCCTCACCTAAGGAGAGTCACTTTGTGGCTGTCAAGCGAATCTTTCGATATTTGGCTCATACCCCAAACTTTGGCTTATGGTACCTGAGAGGAGCAAATTTCAACCTTGTAGGTTTCTCTGATTCTGACTGGGCGGGAGACAAAGTGGATAGGAAGTCCACTTCGGGAGGGTGCCAATTTCTTGGTTGCTCTCTTGTTAGTTGGTCTTCCAAAAAGCAAAGTTGTGTATCTCTCTCGTCCACCAAAGCAGAGTATGTGGCTGTTGGCAGTTGTTGTGCTCAACTCTTATGGATGAGGCAAACTTTAAAGGATTACGGTGTCACTTGTGACAAAGTGCCTCTTTGGTGTGACAATGAAAGTGCCATCAAGATTTCTCTCAACCCGATGCTACACTTCAAGACGAAGCATATTGAGATTCGGTATCACTTCATCCGGGATCACATAAGGCAAGGAGAGATCGAGCTTCACTACGTCAACACTCATGATAACCTTGCAGATATCTTCACGAAGCCATTGGATGAAGCAAGATTTCGCGAGTTAAGGCATGAGCTAAATATCATCGATTTGAGCAATGTGGTTTGAATCTGTGCACACACCCCTCACACTCAATATAGCTATCTTGTCTAGAAGTAGGCATGGACATAGGGGGAGTATTGTTCTCTCAATGAACTATTCCTCCCCCTATTATGCATAAACTAATCAAGTCTTTATCATTTGCCATACATAGTTGGTTTAAATGCTTCAAGTCGAGTATTGGTCATGGGCCCAAGGATAATTCTTCGCGGTGCCATATCTATAAACTCAAACATAGGTGGCCTCGGCCACCGCCCTCCTCTGAGGAGTTGTGTTATTTGTTTTGCTTGTGCGTGCGTATGTTTTTCTCTCTTTCTGTGCTTAAAGCCTCTTGTCAAAACATGCAAGCTCTTGGAGGAGCGGTACTACCGTGATCGTTTACGGTACTACCGCAAAGGGGTTACGGTACTACCGCACATCCAGCATGGCAGTATTTATTTACTGCCGCTGGTAGGGCAGTACTACCGCTTGGCGAGCGGTACTACCTCGATGACCGCGGTACTACCGCACATATTCGAACGGGTGGGGGTTATAAACAAGCAGGGGGAGTTCCAACTCCCCCATACCAATTCACTCCTAACCCCCACGTCGTCCCTATCTCTCCCTCTCAAGAACGCCGCCGGAGGACCTCGCCGGATCTCCTCCCTCGGCCACTCTCCTCGCATTCCGACCGGTGGGATTGCTCCCCACCGCGCCCTCTTGCCATGGATGAAGGTTTCTCCCCTTTTCCCCTCTTCTTGTTGCCTTGTTGTTGTTTTTTAGGGTTAGGGGAGATGCTTAGTGTTCTTGTGTTCTTCGTGTTCTTATCCATGGAAGTTTAGGATGTAGGAGAGTGTTTTTGCCTAGAAATACGAATATGCATGTTGCTACCAAGGTACTATGATCAGCCGTAGTACCATAGTCGATCTATATGGCCTTCTCTAGATCTGTTCATCTCAGATCTGTTTCGTGCGGTACTACCGCTGGAGAACCGCGGTACTACCGCACGATCTGGTCCAGATCCAATCTGACCAGAGCGGTACTACCGCTGTCCTCAGCGGTACTACCGCTCTGGCGGAAGTAAAAATTTACTACCGCTTGCCGAGCGGTACTACCGCGCCCCAACGCGGTACTACCGCTCCGCAAGCAGCACTAAGTTTTTACTTCCGCTCCTGTACGCGGAAGTACATTTTTACTACCGCAGTGTATGCGGTACTACCGCATCCACCATGCGGTACTACCGCTTACTCTACGGTACTAATTTTTTACTTCCGCGTAGGGACAGCAGTACTACCGCTTGTGTCATATTGTCTTCGTAGCATGTACACATTCCTCGTTCTACTGGTTTCTTGTGCTTTTTGAGGCTTTGGCATTGATTCTCTTTGTGTTTTTGTCGTGTTCTTGTGGTTGTGTTTTAGGTGGTGGCTCCGGTTTCGATGCTCGTCGTACCAACCCTGTCAGCGACACCGGATCCAAGCGTCTGCGTACCCCCAGTGATGTGCCAGAGGGCTCCAAACCCCAGCGTAGGTTCAAGACTGCCGCCAACAAGCGCAAGGAATCCTCAATGTCTATGGAAGAGATGCCAGCTGCTGAGTTCATGGCATGTAGGAAGCAAAACCCATATGGAGAACCCCGTGCTTCGTTTCCTGGTGATGAGCTTTTCTGGACCAGGCAGCAGTATCGCATCTACCAGGAGGTGCTCAAGAGCAAGACCAACCTGTACGTGGATGCTCATTGGATAGATGTGGACCACATGCGGAAGGACACCAACCGGGCCTACTTTGCCGAGGCTCTTGATCTGGTCAAGCAGTTGGGACTTGAGCACATCATGACCTTCCAGCATGATTTTGATCCGGAGATTATTGCTCAGTTCTATGCCTCAGTCAATTTCCACACCAAGGAGGATCGCCCAATGACATGGATGACCAATGGTCACAAGATGACTTCTTCTTGGAAGGAGTTCATGGATCTTCTTCAGATACCTGATGAGGGACTCCACAACCCAATTGGTTTTCGGCCTCACGCCAATCCTGAATCTGCCAACAAAGACAAGCTGCTACCATTCTATGAGGAGAAGACTCTTGCTAGTGGCAAGAAGTCATGGGTGTTGAACCCCTTTTTGGACATCATGTATCGGATCTTTCGCAACACTTTGTTCCCTCGCGTTGGAGATAAGGACAAGGTCCATGCCTACCTGGTTGACATGCTGCTGATGTGTCAAGAGGCTCGCACGAACCAGACTGCCCCACTTGACATATCCCATATCATGTGGAATGAGCTCCGTTTTGCCATCTACACTCGCAAGGTACCCATCTATGGTCCATTCTTGTTTCTGCTAATCTCCAAGACTTGGGAGAAGCTATACCCTGATGAGGAGTTCGAGGCCGACTGCTTCCGCCATGATCCCATCCGTCTTCGCATCAAGACTCGATGGGCCAACACCACCACTCGTGCGCAAGCTGCTGCAGCCCAGATGGGCACTGATGAGGAGCCTGTGGAGGAGGCTGATGATGAAGGCCCTGGAAGATTTGCTCCTTCTTCCTCCTCTGCTGTGGAGGAGCCTTCTTGGGCTAAAAAGCTCAAGAAAAAGATGAAGGCCCTCTTCTGCATGCAGGCTAAGGGTCAATACAGGGCTCATGTGACTGACAAGAAGACGCGCCAGTGTGACAAGAAGCTCTTGGCGGTCTATGGAGAGGACGTATCAAATGGGTCAGAGGATAACATCACCCCTGAGGCAACTTGGATGGCCCGCCAGGGGTACAAGTGGTCAGAGTCTAACGAGGAGTATCAGGAGGAGCAGCCGGGATCTGATGATGAGTATGATGACTGAGTTTCTCCAGGGCTGCCACCCGTCTTAGTGTCCTCTTTCCCCTTTGTGGTGTCTCGATGACAAAGGGGGAGAGTGATTTGCGTCTTGTGCTCTTGTGCCAGTTGTGTCTTTTCGTTGGTTGAACTCTGTTTATTTGCGTGCTTTTGTGTCGTGTGCGTGAGACTATCGTATGGTGTAAGACATATGCTCCTTTATCGTTGAACTCGTCGTTATGTCTTTAATTTTATATCAAGAGCAGTTAGTTTACTTTCCCTTGTTTATGTGCTCTGTGGTATTTATATATAGAGTATCTTATGTGTAGAATATAGGGGGAGCACTGTACCTAGTATGTGTGTTGTGCAGTCCAAAGCACAATCTTGTGTAGGCACACATCCAGGGGGAGCTCACCTATATTCTAGGGTTTGGATTGCATACTCTCTTATTTTATCCCTGTGCAAATCCCGTATTGTCATCAATACACCAAAAAGGGGGAGATTGTAAGGGCATATTTCTCCCTAAGTAGTTTTGGTGATTGATGACAATGCATTTGCGGACTAATCGTGTACTCTAAGCTCCTACAGGTATATCTCACTTAGGCTAAGACGATTGATTGCCCCTCGGATTCGATGGAAGACGGTGTTTTCTTTTTGCTCCCTGTCGGTGGCTTTGAGTAATAGGAAAGCCGTACTATTAAGAGGGGGTCCGCTTCGGAAAGGTTTGGGTGGAATCAACACGTACACATCTTTCTCTCGCACCACCTTTCCTTTGCTTCTCTGGAGTTCCAACCGGTTATTATCGTATATGCAAACTGTGACTTCTTAACTAAATCATCTGCCTGGCAAGCGGTAGTACCGCTCTACTAAGCGGTAGTACCGCGCAGACACACGGTAGTACCGCCTGCCGACACGGTAGTACCGCTCCAACGGTAGTACCGCGTCTCCAGAGCGGTAGTACCGTGTATCTGGCCCGGCGCTGATTCTAAGTGCAGAAGTAGGTGTGGACGTAATTTTTTACTTCCGCATCCAATGCGGTAGTACCGCTTAGTCCAAGCGGTAGTATCGTGTCGCATTTTGCTACTACCGTTTTCCCTGCGGATGTAGCCGCGGATGTAATTTATTTCATCCGTGGTCGTCAATCATGTCGCATATTTTTGCCTAGCGGTAGTACCGCTCAGCCAGCGGTAGTACCGCAACTTACGTGCGGTACTACCGCTCTCTGCGGGCTGAAAACGCACATAACGGTTGGATTAGCTCTCCCACTATATATAGGGGGTCTTCTTCTCCAAGAAGACTCACCTCTTCCCCCACTACTCCATTGTTGCTCCAAAAGCTCCATTTCCGCCCGATCTCTCTCCCTAGCCAATCAAACTTGTTAATTTGCTCGGGATTGCTTGAGGAGGCATCGATCTACACTTCCACCAAGAGATATTTGATTCTCCCCACTAATCCCTTGCGGATTTTGTTACTCTTGGGTGTTTGAGCACCCTAGATGGTTGAGGTCACCTCGAAGCCATATTCCATTGTGGTGAAGCTTCGTGGTTTTGTTGGGAGCCTCCAAGTTGTGGAGATAGCCCCAACCTTGTTTGTAAAGGTTCGGTTGCCGCCTTCAAGGGCACCACTAGTGGATTCACGACACCTTGCATCGTGTGAGGGCATGAGGAGAATACGGTGGCCCTAGTGGCTTCTTGGGGAGCATTGTGCCTCCACACCGCTCCAACGGAGACGTACTTCCCCTCAAAGGGAAGGAACTTCGGCAACACATCCTTGTCTCCACCGGTTCCACTTGTGGTTATTTCTTACCTTTACTTGTGCATGCTTTACTTGTTCAACTCCTATAGCATGCATGTGTAGTTGTTATCCTTCTTTCCTTTAGTTGTCATCTTAGTAGAATATCTAGACAACTTTCTTTGTCGTTTAATTTAAAGTGGTTAAGAAAAGTTAAAAATTGTTAGTTGCCTATTC
>LR738713.1:31914598-31959245 GCA_902687465.1 Secale cereale | reverse complement strand
CCCCCCCCCCCCTCTAGTCAACCATATTGATCCTTTCAGCAAGTTAAGGAAGAAGCCATCCTCACCACCCCCGAAGAAGGAGACATAATCATATGGGTATGGGCACTCCCCTTGGCAACTGCCAAGCTTGGGGGAGTGACACCGGTATCGTATCACCATCACTCCTATCTTTACCATTTTACTTAGCTCAATCCTTTTGGTAGTATCTTGATCTAGTAGAATAAAGTTAGCATGATCTAGTTGTGAGCTTTATCCTTTGTAATCGAGTTCGTGAGCTATATAATAAAGATTAGTGTTGAGTCAAGGGCTTGATTTCCTCACTTGGATCATGATAAAAAGAAAAGAAAAGAAAACATAAAGAATATCAAAGAGATCATATTGATCTTATGGGAAGTAATGACTTCACATATAAGAGTATGATAAATAAAAGTTGTTGGGAGTTGACAAACATAGTTTTGGTCATCATTGCAATTAATAGGAAGTAATAAAAGAAGAGAGGCTTCACATGAAAATATACTATCTTGGACATCTTTTATGATTGTGAGCACTCATTAAAGTATGACACGCTAAAGAGTTGATGTTGGACAAGGAAGACAACATAATGGGTTATGTCTTCTTATATCCAAATAAAGTATATTGTCATGGATCATCCAACATGGTGAGCTTGCCTTTCCCCCTCATGCTAGCCAAAACTCCTCGCACTAAGTAGAGATACTACTTGTGCTTCCATATATCCTTAAACCCAGTTTTGCCATGAGAGTCCACCATACCTACCTATGGATCAAGAAAGATCCTTCCAAGTAAGTTGTCATGTTGCAAACTCGCTAAAATATGTATGATTTATTAGTGTGGGAGAAATTAGCTTTATACGATCTTGTGATATGGAAGTAATAAAAGCGACAAACTGCATAATAAAGGTCCTTATCACAAGTGGCAATATAAAGCGAATTTCTTCTATGCTAAGACTTTGTGCATCCAACCATAAAAACATATGACAACCTCTGCTTCCCTCTGCGAAGGGTCTATCTATTATTCCTATCTTATACGTGTCACGGTGAAATCCACCTTTCCTTTTTACATTTTATCCTTTGGCAAGCACATTGTGTTGGAAAGATCCTGACATATATACCCACTTGGATGTAAGTTTTCTTGATCTATTACTATTGACATTACCCTTGAGGTAAAAGGTTGGGAGGCAACACCATAAGCCCCTATCTTTCTCTGTGTCTGATTAAAACTCCATAAACATAAGTATTGCATGAGTGTTAGCAATTGTGAAAGACTATATGATAGTTGAGTATGTAGGCTTGCTGAAAAGCTCTTATATTGACTCTTTCCGATGTTACGATAAATTGCAATTGCTTCAATGACCGAGATCAAAGTTTGTTAGTTTCCAACAAAGTTTATGGTTCATACTTGATATTGTGTATGAATTGTTACTTTAGCATAAGAATCACATGACTATATTTATATAAATTGTTGTTATGAGAATAATCATGATGCCCTCATGTCTGTATTTTGTTTTTATCGACACCTCTATCTCTAAACATGTGGACATATTTTTCGATATCGGCTTTCGCTTGAGGACAAGCGAGGTCTAAGCTTGGGGGAGTAGATACGTCCATTTTGCATCATGCTTATATGTTGATATTTATTGCATTATGGGTTGTTCTTACATGTTTTGTCACAATACTTATGCCTTTTCTCTCTTATTTTACAAGGTTTACATGAAGAGGGAGAATGCCGGCAGCTGGAATTCTGGGCTGGAAAAGGAGCAAACTCTTGAAACCTGCACAACTCCAAAAGCCCTCAAACTCAAGAGAACGTCATTTCAGAAAATATAAAAAATATCTGGCGAAAGAAGTCCACGAGGGGGGCCACCGGCTGCCCACGAGGGTGGGGGCGCGCCCCCTTCCCAGGGCGCGCGCCCCTACTTCGTGGGCCAAGCGGAAGGCCCCCGATGCCCATCTTCTCCTATATGAGGTGTTTTGACCTGGAAAAAATCATAAGGAGGCTTTTGGGACCAGACATCGCCGTCTCGAGGCGGAAACCAATCTAGGGCTCCGGCAGAGCTGTTCTGCCGGGGATACCTCCCTCCGGGAGGGGGAAATTGTCACCGCCGTCATCACCAACAACTCTCCCATCTTGGGGAGGGCTATCTTCATCAACATCTTCACCAGCACCATCTCCTCTCAAACCCTAGTTCATCTCTCGTATCCAATCTTTGTACCCAAACCTCAAATTGGTACCTGTGGGTTGCTAGTAGTGTTGATTACTCCTTGTAGTTGATGCTAGTTGGTTTATTTTGTGGAAGATCATATGTTCAGATCCATTATGCATATTAATACCCCTCTGATCGTGAACAATATTATGTCTTGTGAGTAGTTACTTTTGTTCCTGAGGACATGGGAGAAGTCTTGCTATCAGTAGTCATGTGAATTTGGTCTTCGTTCGATATTTTGATGAGATGTATGTTGTCTCTCCTCTAGTGGTGTCATGTGAACATCAACTACATGACACTTCACTATTATTTGGGCCTATAGGAAGGCATTGGGAAGTAATAAGTAGATGATGGGTTGCTAGAGTTGACAGAAGCTTAAACCCTAGTTTATGCGTTGCTTCATAAGGGGCTGATTTGGATCCATATGTTTCAAGTTATGGTTAGGTTTACCTTAATACTTCTTTTGTAGTTGCGGATCCTTGCATTAGAGGTTAATCATAAGTGGGAGGCTTGTCCAAGTAAGGGCATCACCCAAGCACCGGTCCACCCACATACCAAATTATCAAAGTACCAAACGCGAATCAGATGATCGTGATGAAAACTAGCTAGATGATAATTCCCATGTGTCCTCGGGAGTGCTTTCCTTCATAAGAGTTTGTCCAAGCTTGTCCTTTGCTACAAAAAGGATTGTCCCACCTTGCTGCACCTTATTTGCTTTTACCTTTTGTCACTTGGTACAAATTACCTTATCACAAAACTATCGGTTACCTATAATTGCAGTGCTTGCAGAAAATACCTTACCTAAAACTGCCTATCATTTCCTTCTGCTCCTCGTTGGGTTCGACACTCTGACTTATCGAAAGGACTACGATAGATCCCCTACACTTGTGGGTCATCAAGCGATCAAGAACATCCTGAAGTACCAGAAAAGGACAAAGGATATGTTTCTTGTTTATGGAGGTGACAAAGAGCTCGTCATAAATGGTTATGTTGATGCAAGCTTTGACACTGATCCGGATGACTCAAAGTAAGAAACCGGTATGTATTTTTGTTAAACGGTGGAGTTGTCAGTTGGTGCAGTTCCAAGCAGAGCGTCGTGGCGGGATCTACGTGTGAAGCGGAATACATAGTTGCTTCGGAAGCAGCAAATGAAGGAGTCTGGATGAAGGAGTTCATATCCAATCTAGGTGTAATACCTAGTGAATCGGGTAGAATGAAAATCTTTTGTGACAACACTGGAGCAATAGCCTTGGCGAAGGAATCCAGGTTTCACAAGAGAACAAAGCACAGCAATAGACGCTTCAATTCCATCAGCGGTCTAGTCAAGGAAGGAGACATAGAAATTTGCAAGATACATACAGATCTGAATGTAGCAGACCCATTGACTAAGCATCTTCCACGGGCAAAACATGATCAGCACCAAGACTCCATGGGTGTTAGGATCATTACTTTGTAATCTAGATAATTGACTCTAGTTCAAGTGGGAGACTGAAGGAAATATGCCCTAGAGGCAATAATAAAGATGTTATTTGTATTTATTTATATCATGATAAATGTCTTTTATTCATGCTAGAATTGTATTAACCGGAAACTTAGTACATGCATGTGTGAATACATAGACAAAACAGTATGTCCCTAGTATGCCTCTACTAGACTAGCTTATTGATCAAAGATGGTTATGTTTCCTAGCCATAGACATGAGTTGTCATTTGATCAACGAGATCACATCATTAGGAGAATGATGTGATGGACAAGACCCATCTGTTAGCTTAGCACTATGATCGTTTAGTTTTACTGCTATTGCTTTCTTCATGACTTATACATTTTCCTATGACTATGAGAATATGCAACTACCGAATACCGGAGGAACACCTTGTGTGCTATCAAACGTCAGAACGTAACTGGGTGATTATAAAGATGCTCTACAGGTGTCTCCGAAGGTGTTCGTGGTGTTGGCATAGATCAAGAATCGAATTTTTCACTCCGAGTGTCGGAGAGGTATCTCTGGGCCCTCTCGGTAATACACATCATAATAAGCCTTGCAAGCAAATGACTAATGAGTTAGTCACGGGATGATGTATTACAGAACGAGTAAAGAGACTTGCCGGTAACGAGATTGAACTAGGTATTGAGATACCGACGATCGAATCTCGGGCAAGTAACATACCGATGACAAAGGGAACAACGTATGTTGTTATGCAGTTTGACCGATAAAGATCTTCATAGAATATGTAGGAGCCAATACGAGCATCCAAGTTCCGCTATTGGTTATTGACCGGAGATGAGTCTCGGTCATGTCTACATAGTTCTCGAACCCGTAGGGTCCGCAAGCTTAACGTTTGATGACGATCGGTATTATGAGTTTATGAGTTTTGATGTACCGACGGTAGTTCGGAATCCCGGATGAGATCACGGAAATGATGAGGAGTCTCGGAATGTCCGAGACGTAAGGATTGATATATTGGACGACTATAGTCGGACACCGGAAGTGTTCCGGAAAAGTTTCGGATTTAACCGGAGTGCCGGAGGGGGTTACCGGACCCCCCCCCCCGAGGGAGTATAGGCCATAGTGGGCCAATGAGGAAAAGAGAGGGGCAACCCATAGGGCTGGCCGCACCCCCCTAGTGTTCCTAGTTGTACTAGGAAAAGGGGGGAGGCGCCACCTCTCCTTTCCTTCTCCTCTTGCCCTTTCCTTTCCTACTCCTAGTAGGAATAGGAAAAGGGGGTTCCTATTCCTACTAGGAGTAGGAATCCTACTCCTAGGCGCGTCATACATGGCCGGCCGGCCCACCCCCCTTGCTCCTTTATATACGGGGGTAGGGGGGCACCCAAAGACACGGAAGAAACTTTGTTCTAGCCGTGTGCGGTGCCCCCCTCCACAGAAACACACCTCGGTCATATCGTTGCAGTGCTTAGGCGAAGCCCTGCGCCGGTAGCTTCATCATATACGTCACCACGCCGTCGTGCTGACAGAACTCTCCCGTGAAGCTCAACTGGATCAAGAGCCCGTGGGACGTCATCAAGCTGAACGTGTGTTGAGCGCGGAGGTGCCGTACGTTCGGTGCTTGATCGGTTGGATCGCGAAGAAGTTCGACTACATCAACCACGTCACTAGACGCTTCTGCTTTCGGTCTACGAGGGTATGTAGACACACTCTCCCCTCTCGTTGCTATGCATCTGGTAGATAGATCTTGCGTGATCATAGGATTTTTTTTTAAATACTACGTTCCCCAATAGGTATGAGTTGTATATTTTATTTTGATGTTGTCCTATGGTGCCCTCCATGTCGCACAAACATAAGGGATCCCCGCTGTAGGGTGTTGCAATACGTTCATGATTCTCTTATAATGGATGGCGTGAGTGACTGAAACACATACCCGAGTAAGGGGGTTGTTGCATACGGGAGTAAAGATGACTTGATACTAATTAAAACTATGGTTGGGTTTTACCTTATTGATCTTTATTAGTTGCGGATGCTTGCTAGAGTTTCAATCATAAGTGCATATGATCCAAGTACGGAAAGTATGTTAGCTCATGCCTCTCCCTCATATAAAATTGCAATAATGATTACCGGTCTAATTATTGAATTCCAGGGACAAATATTTCTCTTGTGTTACAAAAAAGTTTTCTACTACAATACTAAGTTTATTATCTCCTATTTTATTCTTAGTTTTATTTTTGCAAAGTACTGCTAATTTTATTCTTGTTCTAGGTAAAACAAACGTTAAGTGTGCGTAGAGTTGTATTGGTGGTCGATAGAACTTAAGATAATATTTGTTCTACCTTTAGCTTCTCGTTGGGTTCGACATGCTTACTTATCGAAAAAAGACTACAAACGATTCCCTACATTTGTGGGTTATTGTCAGGATCGGGATTTCGGGGTATTAAATTCCCAAAACTCGGACCTTATGCTCATCAACCCCAGGATTGCTGTTAGCTGATGAGGCACCTCTTGATACAGAAAAATCCAAGCAAAGGCACATATATGTAGTACACGACCATTCAGGCCTATAAGTACAACACGGGTTTTCTGGTAGGTGATGGCGGAAGCGGTTGGGATACGTCAGTGCTTGTGGAACTCCATTTACCACGGTAATAGCTTACCGGGATAACTCCTATCTTCGCAGGGCGGCTATCCCAATAGTGTAGGCTTTGGGGTAGCTTCACGTCGTTCCTTCCTTCGCAAGGAATCTAGCCAAGACAATAGCCAGGGACAAGCCAGTGAGTACTTTGAATGTACTCGCAAACATTCTTAGCATGGGTGAAATAAAATCTTGCTCGCAAATAAATTATAACCACGGTGTTAAAATTGGTATAACTGTTTATGATGCATGCAATTCACTTAAATAACATATAAGAATATGCATATGCTTTCAGAGAGATGTATATAAACAGAAGACAATTAAAGAGGATGAAAACATGCCGCAGTCGGGCGTCTGGGCGACACCACAAAAAGGGGCTTAGTAAATAAAAGAAATGCCGCAATCGGACGTCTGCGTGACATCACAGAAAGGGCTTAAAAAGAATGCCACAGTCGGACGTCATAGCGACATCACAGAAAGGGCTTTGAAATAAAAAGAATGCCACAGTCGGACGTCTGAGCGACATCACAGAAAGGGCTTTGAAATAAAAAAAATGCCACAGTCGGACGTCTGAGCGACATCATAGAAAGGGCTTTGAAATAAAAAGAATGCCACAGTCAGACGTCTGGGCGACATCACAGAAAGGGCTTTGAAATAAAAAGAATGCCACAGTCGGACGTCTGAGCGACATCACAGAAAGGGCTTTGAAATAAAAAGAAAGGAAATAACAGGGAATATCCGGGAGGTAGAACCGTCCTGCGGATACTCGCTGTTTCAAGTAATATGAATGGTTAGTCCATAATAAGGATAAATCACAATCACTACCTGTCACCGGTCATAAATAATGTTCTTAATCAATAGATTTCTCCTCCGAAGACCGACACAAGACCGACACTCGACCCATCCCAGACTGTAGTCCTTAACCATGGACACGGCTATTCGAATAGGTTTTATATCTCTGCAGAGGGTGTACTCTTTACCCACGGATAACGGATTTTCTATAGCCCTTCTGGACTAATTCTGTTTACGGTCTTTTAATTTGAAGACACACCTGACTACACACACCAGCCTAGATTACCGGTGTTTGGAATCACCCACGACACTAGTTAAGCCAAACTTTAAGTGGGGAGGCTACAACCTCGACTAGCATGGGATCACAACAATTTATAACGCGCGCGAGAAAGTAGGGACGCTATCCCCTTCGGCTACAACCGAAACACCCATGCCCCCGGACCAGGTGGCCTGCCAACCGGATGCAACCGGTATCTTCCACCGTGGCCTCTCTGTACGGTGTGTGATAGAACAGGGGTCGACAAGTTTACTAAACCGTACCCTTCCCGAAGCAGGGACACGCGGTAGTACAAAACAAGTATGGGGGTTGCCGGAGCAAGACTCGATCTGTGGTCGACTTAGGAGGTTATTTATATACTTTGCATGGCTAGTGCCTTGATGGTCTCACAGTTTCCTGACAGGGGCACTCTCCTCACGCTACAAGCTGCCTCACTGCACATCCTCGTCACAACGAGATGACAGTCTCGTGGTTGGTTCAACGAAACACAACCTTCCTTCGGATTCCATCTGAACTATCACCAGGCAGCTGTGGCATGAGGAGTGGTGGTTGTCACCAATATCACGTACAAAACTGAAAAGAAGTATTCACTTCATGATGCCATGCAAGAGTATGCTTTTCACATGAAATGATGATGCTCAAACTTTGGCATATCAATGGAGTTCTTCAGTTTAAAGCAACAACACACAAATGGTATCATCACAAGGTTCAGGATGCTTGCCTTCAAGTAGAGGGGAGGAGAAAGCATTCCAAGAGTTTTGGAAGTTTTCTCCCTCTTCAAAAATCCTAAAAGAATAAAAAGGAAATCAATACATAGACTTAGAACATCCCCAAAAGTTGTCTTGGAAAATTTTCATATAAATATGAAAATAAACTAAACAATATTTGGGGGACAACAGAAAAAGAATCAAATCATTTGGAGTTATATTTAAAAAAATATTGCCAGCCAAAGTTTAGTCAAAACTGGTTTTTAAAACAAAACAGAAAAAGAAAACGATTCGGCTAAGAATACGCCTTCGAGCTAGGGGATACGTACTTCAGAGAATGCGCTTCCACTTATGCGCGCGTGGGTGCGGGGTTGGGTCACTAACAATGGGCCCCGGGGTCCACTAGTCAGGTTTGACTAGTATTTCCCCCCTCCCTTTTCCTCTGCCCGAACGGCAGCGGGGCTCCGGCGATCGTCGCCGGCGAACCAGGGTTCCTCGAGGGTCATCGAGTGTGGGAATGGATCCACGGGGTTGGTGCGGTCCTTCCGTTAGTCAATTGGTCGGAGGGGGCGAAGGGAGTCGCCGGCGGCGCTCCGCGGCGGAGGGAGCTTCGGGCGTAAATGGGGCATCGCTATACGGTGGTCCTCGAGCTTGCTTGAGACGCTGGGCAGCTCCATAAGGCTGAATGGAGTCGAGTGGTGGTGCTGGTTAGACGGGAGGGGCTCGGGCTGAGGCGTATTGAACTGGGCAGAGGCGGTGGCTGTACCTCGCCGGAGTTGGGGAAGAAGCCTCCTCGAGGCGATTTGCTGTCGTGGGGGCGCTCTGCGGGATGGCTGGGGTTGCCTGAGGCTGCGGAGGAGCTCGGGGCCTCCTTAAATAGGCGAATGAAGGCGGTTCCGTGGCGGCCGTGGATAAGGATGCCGGCGACCGGCGTTCTGTTGCTCAAGGCGACGTGGCGGCGACGCACGCTTGAGGACAAGCTCACCGACGCGCTGGGGCTGTTCCAGGGGGCAGGTGGCGGGCGCTGGTGTCTTGGGTGGCGCTGCCCACAGCAGGAGCATTAGTGTTGTCCGCTAGCCGCCGCGGCCGACCTGACGGCGGCCCTGTGGAGCGCCAGGGCTGTCTCTGCGGCGCAGAGATAAGGGGCGAGCTGTCGGTGCGAGGGGAGCGGCAAAAACGTGCGCGAGGCGTCGGCCGAGGGAAGCGGCGGCTCGGTGCGCGCGCGTGCAAAACGTGCGCTCTGGGCGCGCCCAGAGCACGCACACGAGTCGCTCAACGAAATGCCTCTGCTAGCTAGAGGGCTTGGATGGAACTAGGATTTAGCAGGTGTGGTTTAGGGGTTGAGGGGAGTTTATTGGACATGGAATTAGGCACTGAGGGTCAAGTTCACATTGCAAGGCAAAACTCATGTCAAAACTGTCCATGCATACCAAGTGCTCGACAGAATGCCATGAGCAGGTGGGCATTACTTCTGTTGGCCAAAATCTCCAGATCAGGGTCTCTCTAGATGAAGGTGATGATGGCAAAGTTGGTTGAGCAAAACCAGAAACTTGACAGTGCAAGTTTTGCAAAACTATAGTTCTGGACAGGAAATGGAAGGCACTGTTCCATGAACTAAAAATGTTCCAATGGGTCCACTCTTCTGGACTTAAGGGTTTTGCAAGATGGACTACAAGCAGGAGGAAACTCAAGAGCACTGGAGCAAGATAAACTAGGGTTGCAGTGCAAAATGCCAAACTGGACCAGAATAGAAAAGAGGTTGTTTCACTCAAAATTTCCAAAGGACCAAGATGGGTTTTTGCATAAAGATGGATAACATACTGCTATGAACCTCCCATAATTTTGGTGGAAGCAACAAATGCAAATATAAAGGGGTTGTACTGCAATATGACCTACTGGACCAGATTGGCAAACATGCTGTGGAGCTCAAAATATTAATTGAAATAATTTTATTATGGCATATAAGTGATCTAATAGCATCACTTGACATCTCCAATTTTTGGTTGCAATTATAAATAAATTTATCAAGTAGTTGCAGTTCAAAAGAGGCCTTAAAACTAGGTTTAATCATTTATAGAGAAGTAAATTAGGGAGACCAATATATAATTAATCATGTTGATATGAGCAAAGCTTTTAAAGGATGCAATTGAGAATCTAATATTAGCTGGAAAGTTTTTACCATGGGCAAAATTTCAACATAACATAACCAGAAAGGTTCTGAAAACCAAGGGACATAAAGCAAAAGGCAAAAAAAAATTTACTGGCAAAATTTTAATTAATAAAACATTGCTAAATTTTGGGGTGTTACAACACTACCCCCCTTAAGAAAAATCTCGTCCTCGAGATTTGTTAAGGGTAGCCATGAGGTCTACTACTGCTTCAAAAGATACTATCAAACTCTTACTGTTCTAATAATGCAATCAACAGCTACTACAGTGCATGAGCGATCAGTGATGCAGCTGGTGTGGCACGGGGAAAGAAAAATCTACTGTCGTGGGAAACGGTATATTTCTACTCTGGGACGTAGTAAATTTAGAAATGGTATTTTTCTAAATTCACAAATACGCCGGTTGCACCCGAGAGCACAGTGCTCTCACTGGCTGACAGGTGGGGCCTGGGCCCTTGGTCAGCCTCTTCTTCTTCCTCCGGCTCTCTCTTCTCCTCTCTCTCGCGCGCTTTCCCGCACTTTCTCCACCGGCGACGGCTAGCTCGTAGGGCATTTAGGCCGTACTGTCGTAGTGCGCGGCGTGCTAGCTGCCGGTGCAGCTTGCACTCACTTCGCGGGCCAGCGGGCTGTCGGCACTGCTCGCGGATTCGCCTCCGAACACCGGCGGTTGAGCGACGAGCGGCGCTGGTGGACTTCGCCCACCGTACACCGATCTCGAGCTATAAAACGGCCGAGGAGCTACTTCTCCTTCCTCTCATCGGGCCTCTCTTCCTTCTCCTTTCTTCCCTCTCTTCCTTTGTGTTTGCAGGAGCTCGGGTCGAGGCTCTAATGGTGGAGGTGATGCCAGACTGGTGCATGGTTCTCCTGAGCGTGGGGTTGGCGGCATTGCTGGGGGTGTCGGTGCTCTTATGTGCGATGATCCTCGACGATCGTCATGATGCGGCGGCTCGAGTGTTAGCTCTCCGCGGCGGCGGCGATCACGAGGATTAGGTGAGAGCGGCAGGACTAATGGTGGTTAGCGTGCGGTAGGCACTTAGTGCTCAAATAAATCCCTACGAGTTTCTTTTTAAGAAACTGTGGTGTGCACGGAGGTGTTTGATGAAGCAGATGTAGGCGGATTAGCAACTTGGTGTACCGTGTGGAGTGGCCGGAGTTGTATTAACGTTGTTGTGGTGCTGTGTGATGAAAGAAAAATCTATGCTAGGCAGATGGACAAGATGCAACACACAGGAAAGAATTCATTTAACACACAATGCAACACACAGTTCTTATAAAAGATACAGGTACATTCCCGTGGCAGAAGCATCTAAAATATAAACGGTAAATGGACAGGGTCCTGAGAAAAAGTCTCTGGTGCCGGGGGACACTCTTCTTCTATCGGTGGTAGCGGGTTGACCAGTCGGTGAATGTGCTTCTCCTGCGCGGGCCTCAAAGGTCTGTCGATAGTGATTCGAGGATTTAAATCGGCGAGGCTCTGGAGATAACCCATTATCCGCTGGTTCAAACGCTCTTGTGCGATCACATACTGCGAAAGGTTGGCTAGCACCGGGTCTCTCTCAATACGCCCACCAGGAAAAGCTGCTGCTTCTCCGGGTGCTGCGCGGCTTGGAAAGTAGTAATATCCTCTTTCGCTGGCATAGGGTACCGCAAATCGCAGGCGAGCAATCGCTTCGCAGGCGGCAGCCTCTATGGCCATCTGGGGAGTTGGCATGGATTTCCCTATGAAGGAAACCTCTGTGGGGTCTTGCTTTGGGTTGGAGAGTGGGATGTGTACCACTGCCCAGTATTTCGAGGTGGATGGTGTGATCCTCGCTTTGAGCAGCTCATACTGGGGTGGTTGGGTAGCACTCATGGTATTGCAGGTAAAATCCAACAATATCTTCACGAAACTACCCGGGGGTGCCTCAGGGGTTCTCAGGTAAATACTGGGGATCGGCATGGCGAAGGTAGTGGCTGCGAGAGGAGAGCACCGGTGAGGGATGCTCGGCAAGTTCTCGGCGTGGTCTATATATAGCGGTCTGGCTGGTTTATAGGGTTATGGTGAGGGCATCTATGTTGTCGGTTGCGCTTTACTGGGTCGGGGTTAAGGCTACAGATACTCACGTCTCGAAAAAAGGCGTGTTCACTGTAGGGGGTTGTCGGCAAGGTGCTTTGGAAGTCACACCTGAGAAAAGGAAAAAAGGCATAAGCACATGGTCACAACGGCGCACGAGTGCTAAGAGGGTGCACAATAAGCTGTACATACATATAGGCATACAGGTTACATGACCACGGGCAAAATAAAGCTTGGCACTACCCGGGTGATTTAATCAACCTCGTTTATATCCAAGTGGCCTTGCCTCGTGGGTGCTGAAGCTTCTCCGGGAGCTTCATCATTGGGGTTAGCTGGCGGTGGCTGAGGAGGTGCAGGGTCGGGGCAGGGATGGTGACCCTCGCGGGGATTGTTGGCTACAATCCCGTTGGAGCGTGCGCCAAACAAGCGACGCATCACTTCTGGGGTTACCAAGGCATTCTGGTCAATGACCGTGGCAGGCCTTGGGGACTCGATTGGCTGTCCGAACAGCACGACTGGGTTGTCCGTGCTGGACTCGCCTCGTCCTCTAGTTGGGGCTCGGCGAAGCAGTTCTCCACGGGCTGCGATCAGATCCAGGGTGATTTGATCGAATAGCTCCTCGAGTACGCTAACATAGCGCACCAGATGCAATAATGCAGGATCTGTCTCGTGGTCTCCGCTCGCGACTCGGGGAGGCCTACCATACCCGTTACGACTGGGGTAGTAGTAAAATGAGCGATAGTTAACTCTGGGCGACAAGTGCCTGAGTTGAACTATAGCCTCCCGAGCGGCCAGTTGGATAGCTTGCGGCTCAAAGGAAGTTGTCCTTCTGGTGAACCTGTAGGGGCGTTCTGGCGTCAGACCCCTACCGTAGATGTGCACAGTGGCCCAGAATTGACGGCTTTCACCGCCCATGGTGTCTTGGTAGACCACGTATTCTGGGGGCTCTTCCATCGCAAAAGCACGACGGGTGAGGTTTGCGAGCACAGTCACAAAACCTCCAAGGTTGGTTGCTGTGGTTTCATTATGGACAATGGGTCCTGGCATTCGGCTCGGTATGGGGGTGGAGATTGTGTGGTGTTGGGATTGGGGGCTAACGTGTCCTATTTATAGAAAAGGACGGTGTCTTCCTCTGCACGCTTGCGGAGTCTTCCTCTGCACGCTTGCGGAGTCTTCCTCTGCACGCTTGCGGAGTCTTCCTCTGCACGCTTGCGGAGGGGAACTGTTCAGGTGTCGGTTACTGACGCGTGATTGATAAGCTAGGCTGGTAGGTTGGGCACCGACTACCAAAGGCGTCGGTCCACTGTATGGGTATCTTACGCGAGAAGCTTGGCTGGGGGTTGAAATATGGTCTGGTGGGGTGGTAAATCTGGGTTTTTGGACCTGGCTGAGATAGGATTAGCCAACGGTCAGCCTGGCTCTGATACCAAGGTTGTCAGGACCGAGATTTCAGGGTATGAAATTCCCAAAACTCAGACCTTGTGCTCATCAACCCCAGGATTGCTGTTAGCCGATGAGGCACCTCTTGATATAGAAAAATCCAAGCAAAGGTACAGATATGTAGTACACGACCATTCAGGCCTATAAGTACAACACGGGTTTTCTGGTAGGTGATGGCGGAAGCGGTTGGGATACGTCAGTGCTTGTAGAACTCCATTTCCCACGGGAACAGCTGACCGGGATAACTCCTATCTTCGTAGGGCGGCTATCCCAATAGTGTAGGCTTTGGGGTAGCTTCACGTCGTTCCTTCCTTCGCAAGGAATCTGGCCAAGACAATATCCAGGGACAAGCCAGTGAGTACTTTGAATGTACTCGCAAACATTCTTAGCATGGGTGAAATAAAATCTTGCTCGCAAATAAATTATAACCACGGTGTTAAAATTGGTATAACTGTTTATGATGCATGCAGTTCACTTAAATGAACATATAAGAATATGCATATGCTTTCAGGGAGATGTATATAAACAGAAGACAATTAAAGAGGATGAAAACATGCCGCGGTCGGGCGTCTGGGCGACACCACAAAAAGGGGCTTAGTAAATAAAAGAAATGCCGCAATCGGACGTCTGAGTGACATCACAGAAAGGGCTTAAAAAGAATGCCACAGTCGGATGTCTTAGCGACATCACAGAAAGGGCTTTGAAATAAAAAGAATGCCACAGTCGGACGTCTGAGCGACATCACAGAAAGGGCTTTGAAATAAAAAGAATGCCACGGTCGGATGTCTGAGCGACATCACAGAAAGGGCTTTGAAATAAAAAGAATGCCACAGTCGGACGTCTGGGCGACATCACAGAAAGGGCTTTGAAATAAAAAGAATGCCACAGTCGGATGTCTGAGCGACATCACAGAAAGGGCTTTGAAATAAAAAGAAAGGAAATAACAGGGAATATCCTGGAGGTAGAACCGTCCTGCGGATACTCGCTGTTTCAAGTAATATGAATGGTTAGTCCATAATAAGGATAAATCACAATCACTACCTGTCACAGGTCATAAATAATGTTTTTAATCAATAGATTTCTCCTCCGAAGACCGACACAAGACCGACACTCGACCCATCCCAGACTGTAGTCCTTAGCCATGTACACGGCTATTCGAATAGGTTTTATATCTCTGTAGAGGGTGTACTCTTTACTCACGGATAACGGATTTTCAATAGCCCTTCTGGACTAATTCCATTTACGGTCTTTTAATATGAAGACACACCTGACTGCGCACACCAGCCTAACTTACCGGTGTCTGGAATCACCCACGACACTAGTTAAGCCAAACTTTAAGTGGGGAGGCTACAACCTCGACTAGCATGGGATCACAACAATTTATAACGCGCGCGAGAAACTGGGGACGCTATCCCCTTCGGCTACAACCGAAACACCCATGCCCCCGGACCAGGTGGCCTGCCTACCGGATGCAGCCGGTATCTTCCACCGTGGCCTCTCTGTACGGTGTGTGATAGAACAGGGGTCGACAAGTTTACTAAACCGTACCCTTCCCGAAGCAGGGACACGCGGTAGTACGAAACAAGTATGGGGGTTGCCGGAGCAAGACTCGATCTGTGGTCGACTTAGGAGGTTATGTATATAATTTGCACAGCTAGTGCCTTGATGATCTCACAGTTTCCTGACAGGGGCACTCTCCTCACGCTACAAGCTGCCTCACTGCACATCCTCGTCACAACAAGATGACAGTCTCGTGGTTGGTTCAACGAAACACAACCTTCCTTCGGATTCCATCCGAACTATCACCAGGCAGATGTGGCATGAGGAGTGGTGGCTGTCACCAATATCACGTACAAAACTAAAAAGAAGTATTCACTTCATGATGCCATGCAAGAGTATGCTTTTCACATGAAATGATGATGCTCAAACTTTGGCATATCAATGGAGTTCTTGAGTTTAAAGCAACAACACACAAATGGTTTCATCACAAGGTTTAGGATGATTTCCTTCAAGTAGAGGGGAGGAGAAAGCATTCCAAGAGTTTTGGAAGTTTTCTCCCTCTTCAAAAATCCTAAAAGAATAAAAAGGAAATCAATACATAGACTTAGAACATCCCCAAAAGTTGTCTTGGAAAATTTTCATATAAATATGAAAATAAACTAGACAATATTTGGGGGACAACAGAAAAAGAATCAAATCATTTGGAGTTATATTTAAAAAAAATATTGCCAGTCAAAGTTTAGTCAAAACTGGTTTTTAAAACAAAACAGAAAAAGAAAACGATTCGGCTGAGAATACGCCTTCGAGCTAGGGGATACGTACTTCGGAGAATGTGCTTCCACTTATGCGCGCGTGGGTGCGGGGTTGGGTCACTGACAGTGGGCCCCGGGGTCCACTAGTCAGGTTTGACTAGTCTTTCCCCCCTCCCTCTTCCTCTGCCCGAACGGCAGCGGGGCTCCGGCGATCGTCGCCGGCGAACCAGGGTTCCTCAAGGGTCATCGAGTGTGGGAATGGATCCGCGGGGTGGGTGCGGTCCTTCCGGTAGTCGATTGGTCGGAGGGGGCGAAGGGAGTCGCCGGCGGCGAGCTCCACGGCGGAGGGAGCTTCGGGCGTATATGGGGCATCGCTATACGGTGGTCCCCGAGCTTGCTTGAGACGCTGGGCAGCTCCGCAAGGCTGAATGGAGTCGAGTGGCGGTGCTGGTTGGACGGGAGGGGCTCGGGCTGAGGCGTATTGAACTGGGTGTTGGAAATATGCCCTAGAGGCAATAATAAAAGTATTATTATTATATTTCCTTGTTCATGATAATCGTCTGTTATTCATGCTTGAATTGTATTGTATGGAAACAGCGATACATGTGTGAATACATAGACCAAAATGAGTCCCTGGTAGGCCTCTAGTTACCAGCTCGTTGATCATCAGATGGTCACGGTTTCCTGACCATGGACATGGGATGTCGATGATAACGGGATCACATCATTAGGAGAATGATGTGATGGACAAGACCCAATCCTGAGCATAGCACGAGATTGTATAGTTCGTAATGCATAAGTTTTTCAGTGTCAAGTATTTATTCCTTAGACCATGAGGTTGTACAACTCCCGGATGCCGTAGGAATACTTTGGGTGTGCCAAACGTCGCAACGTAACTGGGTGGCTATAAAGGTACGCATCGGGTATCTCCGAAAGTGTCTGTTGAGTTGGTATGAACCGAGACTGGGATGTTGTCACTTCGTATGACGGAGAGGTACCTCTGGGCCCACTCGGTAAGACATCATCATAATGAGCTCAATGTGACTAAGTAGTTAGTCACGGGATGATGGATTACGGATCGAGTAAAGAGACTTGCCATGACGAGATTGAACAAGGTATCGGGAATACCGACGATCGAATCTCGGGCAAGTACCGTACCGATGGACAAAGGGAATAACATACGGGATTAAGTGAATCCTTGACACGGTGGTTCATCCGATGAAGATTATCGGGGAACACGTGGGAACCAACATGGGTATCCAGATCCCGCTGTTGGTTATTGACCGGAGAGTGGTCTCGGTCATGTCTACGTGTCTCCCGAACCCGTAGGGTCTACACACTTAAGGTTCGGTAATGCTAGGGTCGTAGAGATACATGCACGTGGAAACCCGAAAGTTGTTCGGAGTCCCGGACGAGATCCCGGACGTCACGAGGAGTTCCGGAATGGTCCGGAGGTAAAGATTGATATATAGGAAGTCAGGTTTCGGCCATCGGGTGATCTCCGGGGGTCACCGGGAGCGTCCCGGGACCACCGGAGGGGCCCCGGGGGTCCACCGGGTGGGGCCACCCATCCCGGTGGGGCCCCTACTCCGCAAGGGGAAGTGTCCAGCCCTAATGGGCTGGCGCACCACTAGGGGGCCCACCTCCCCATGCGCCTAGGGTTGAAACCCTAGGGGGAGGGGGCGCCCCACTTGCCTTGGGGGGCAAGGACTCCCCCCTGGCCGCCGCCCCCCTGCAGATTGGATCTGCAGGGCCCTGGCGCACCCCCTTGGTCCCCTATATATATGTGGGAGGGGAGAGGGCAGCCGCACCCTTGCCCTGGCGCCTCTCCCCCTCCCGTCACACCTCCATACTCCCAACGCAGGGCGCCCGGTGAAGCCCTGTTGCGATCTCCACTGCATCCACCACCACGCCGCTGTGCTGCTGGATCTCTGACGACTTCTCCTCCCCCCCTTGCTGGATCAAGAAGGAGGTGACGTTGATGCACCGGACGTGTGTTGAACGCGGAGGTGCCGTCCGTTCGGCGCTGGATCATCGGTGACGAAGAACGCGAAGAGTACGACTACTTCATCCACGCTTCTTCGAAAGCTTCCGCACGCGATCTACATAACGGTATGTAGATGCACTCTTACTTGCTCGTTGCTAGATGTCTCCTTAGTTGGATCTTGGTGAAAGCGTAGAATTTTTTTGAATTCTGCTACGTTCCCTAACAGTGGCATCTGAGCTAGGTTTTAATGTGTAGCATCTTGCACGAGTAGAACACAAAGCAGTTGTGGGCGTTTGAGTTTGTTCAACTTTCTTACCGTTACTAGAAATCTTGATTCGGCGGTATTGTGGGATGAAGCGGCCCGGACCGACTTTACACGTACGCTTACGTGAGACTGGTTCCACCGACAGACATGCACTAGATGCATAAGGTGGCTGGTGGGTGTCTGTCTCTCCTACTTTAGTCGGATCGGATTCGATGAAAAGGGTCCTTATGAAGGGTAAATAGAAATTGACAAATCACGTTGTGGTTTTGGCGTAGGTAAGAAACGTTCTTGCTAGAAATCCTATAGAAGCCACGTAAAACTTGCAACAACAATTAGAGGACGTCTAACTTGTTTTTGCAGCATGTGCTATGTGACGTGGTATGGCCAAAACGAAGATGTGATGAATGATATATGTGATGTATGAGATTGATCATGTTTTTGTAATAGGGAATCACGACTTGCATGTCGATGAACTTGACAACCGGCAGGAGCCATAGGAGTTGTCTTAATTATTGTATGACCTGCGTGTCACTGAATAACGCCATGTAATTACTTTACTTCATTGCTAAACGTTAGCCATAGTAGTAGAAGTAATAGTTGGCGTGACGACTTCTTCAAGACACGATGATGGAGATCATGATGATGAAGATCATGGTGTCGAGCCGGTGACAAGATGATCATGGTGCCCCGAAGATGGAGATCCAAGGAGCAAGATGATATTGGCCATATCATGTCATTTTAATTGATTGCATGTGATGTTTATCATGTTTATGCATCTTGTTTACTTAGAACGACGGTAGTAAATAAGATGATCTCTCACTAAAATTTCAAGTATTGTGTTTCCCCTAACTGTGCACCGTTGCTAAAGTTCGTTGCTCCGAAGCACCACGTGATGATCGGGTGTGATAGGTTCTAACGTTCGCATACAACGGGTGTAAGACAGATTTACACACGCGATACACTTAGGGTTCACTTGACGAGCCTAGCATGTACAGACATGGCCTCGGAACACGGAAGACCGAAAGGTCGAACACGAGTCGTATAGAAGATACAATCAACATGAAGATGTTCACCGTTGATGACTAGTCCGTTTCACGTGATGATCGGACACGGGCTAGTCGATCTGGATCGTGTATCACTTAGATGACTAGAGAGATGTCATTCTGAGTGGGAGTTCATTAAAATTTGATTAAGATGAACTTAATTATCATGAACTTAGTCTAAATTCTTTACAATATCTCTTGTAGATCAAATGGCCCACGCTCCAGTTTCCCTCAACTTCAACGCGTTCCTAGAGAAAACCAAGTTGAAAGACGATGGTAGCAACTATACGGATTGGGTCCGTAACCTGAGGATTATCCTCATAGCTACCAAGAGATCATATGTCCTTGAAGCACCGCTAGGTGATGCACCTGCTCCCGATGCGGCCCAAGACGTTTTGAACGTCTGGCAGTCGCGTAGTGATGATTACTCCCTGGTTCAGTGCGGCATGCTTTACAGCTTAGAGTCGGGGCTCCAAAAACGTTTTGAGCACCACGGAGCATATGAGATGTTCAAAGAGCTGAAAATGGTTTTCCGAGCTCATGCCCGAGTCGAGAGATATGATGTCTCCGACGCATTCTACAGCTGTAAGATGGAGGAGAACAGTTCTGTCAGTGAGCACATCCTCAAGATTTCAGGATTGCACAACCGCTTGTCTCAGCTGGGAATGAATCTCCCAGATGAAGCGGTCGTTGACAGAATCCTCCAGTCGCTCCCACCAAGCTTCAAGAGCTTTGTGTTGAACTTCAATATGCAGGGGATGGAGAAGTCCATTCCCGAGGTATATTCGATGTTGAAATTAGCGGAGGTGGACATCAAGAAAGAACATCAAGTGTTGATGGTCAATAAAACCACTAAGTTCAAGAAAGGCAAGGGTAAGAAGAACTTCAAGAAGGACGGCAAGGGAGTTGCCGCGCCTGGCAAGCCTGTTGCCGGGAAGAAGCCAAAATATGGACCCAAGCCTGAGACAGAGTGCTTTTATTGCAAGGGAACGGGTCACTGGAAGCGGAACTGCCCCAAATACTTAGCAGACAAGAAGGCCGGCAACGTCAAAGGTATATATGATATACATGTTATTGATGTGTACCTTACCAGCACTCGTAGTAGCTCCTAGGTATTCGATACCGGTGCAGTTGCTCACATTTGTAACTCAAAACAGGGGCTGCGGAATAAACGGAGACTGGCGAAGGATGAGGTGACGATGTGCGTCGGGAATGGTTCCAAGGTCGATGTGATCGCCGTCGGCACGCTACCTCTACATCTACCCTCGGGATTAGTTTTAAACATCAATAATTGTTATTTAGTACCAGCTTTGAGCATGAACATTGTTTCTGGATCTCGTCTTATGCGAGATGGCTACTCTTTCAAATCGGAGAATAATGGTTGTTCTATTTATTTGAGAGATATGTTTTATGGTCATGCCCCGCTGGTCAATGGTTTATTTTTGATGAATCTCGAACGTGATGATACACATATTCATAGTGTAGATGCCAAAAGATGTAAAGTTGATAATGATAGTCCCACATACTTGTGGCATTGCCGCCTTGGTCATATTGGTGTCAAACGTATGAAGAAGCTCCATTCAGATGGACTTCTAGAGTCTCTTGATTATGAATCATTTGACACATGCGAACCATGCCTCTTGGGCAAGATGACCAAGACTCTGTTCTCCGGAACAATGGAGCGAGCAACCAACTTGTTGGAAATCATACATACCGATGTGTGGGTCCAATGAGTGTTGAGGCTCGCGGAGGCTATCGTTATGTTCTCACCCTCACAGATGACTTGAGTAGATACGGGTATATCTATTTGATGAAACACAAGTCTGAGACCTTTGAAAGGTTCAAGGAATTTCAGAATGAGGTTGAGAATCAACGTGATAGAAAAATAAAGTTCTTGCGATCGGATCGTGGGGGTGAATATTTAAGTCATGAATTTGGCACACACACACCTTAGGAACTGTGGAATTGTTTCAAAATTGACACCGCCCGGAACACCTCAACGTAACGGTGTGTCCGAATGTCGAAATCGTACTCTGTTGGACATGGTGCGATCTATGATGTCCCTCACCGATTTACCGCTATCTTTTTGGGGTTATGCTTTAGAGACTGCCGCATTCACTTTAAATAGGGCTCCGTCGAAATCCGTTGAGACGACTCCATATGACCTTTGGTTTGGCAAGAAACCGAAGCTGTCGTTTCTAAAAGTTTGGGGTTGCGATGCTTATGTCAAGAAACTTCAACCTGAAAAGCTCGAACCCAAATCGGAGAAATGCGTCTTCATAGGATACCCAAAGGAAACAATTGGGTACACCTTCTACCACAGATCCAAAGGAAAAGTCTTTGTTGCCAAGAATGGATGCTTTCTGTAGAAAGAGTTTCTCTCGAAAGAAGTGAGTGGGAGGAAAGTAGAACTTGATGAGGTGACAGTCACCCCTCCTGTACCGGAAAGTAGCGCAGCGCAGGAAACTGTTCCTGAGGTGCCTGCACCGACAAGGGAGGAAGTTGATGATAATGATCATATAGATACAGATCAAGTTACTACTGAACTTCGAAGGTCCACAAGGGCACGTTCCGCACCAGAGTGGTACGGCAACCCTGTACTGGAAATCATGTTGTTAGACAACGGTGAACCTTCGAACTATGAAGAAGCGATGGCGGGCCCGGATTCCAATAAATGGCTTGGAGCCATGAAATCCGAGATAGAATCCATGTATGAAAACAAAGTATGGACTTTGGTGGACTTGCCTGATGATAGGCACGCCATAGAAAACAAATGGATATTTAAGAAGAAGACAGACGCAGATGGTAATGTGACCATCTATAAGGCTCGGCTTGTCACTAAGGGTTATCGACAAGTTCAAGGGATTGACTACGACGAGACTTTCTCTCCCGTAGCGATGCTGAAGTCAGTCAGAATCATGTTAGCTATTGCCGCATTCTATGATTATGAGATATGGCAAATAGACGTCAAAACAGCATTCCTTAATGGCTTCCTCAAGGAAGAGTTGTATATGATGCAACCGGAAGGTTTTGTCGATCCAGAGAACGCTAACAAGGTATGCAAGCTCCAGCGCTCGATTTACGGGCTGGTGCAAGCATCTCGGAGTTGGAATATTCGCTTTGATGAGGTGATCAAAGCGTTTGGATTTATACAGACTTATGGAGAAGCCTGTATTTACAAGAAAGTGAGTGGGAGCTCTGTGGCATTTCTCATATTATATGTGGATGACATATTGCTGATGGGAAATGATATAGAATTCTTGGAAAATGTAAAGGCCTACTTGAATAAAAGTTTTTCAATGAAGGACCTTGGAGAAGCTGCTTACATATTAGGCATCAAAATCTATAGAGATGATCAAGACGCCTCATTGGTCTTTCACAAAGTACATACCTTGACAAAATATTGTAGAAGTTCAATATGGATCAGTCAAAGAAAGGATTCTTGCCTGTTTTGCAAGGTATGAGATTGAGCAAGGCTCAGTCGCCGACCACGGCAGAAGATAGAGAAAAGATGAGTGTCATTCCCTATGCCTCGGCCATAGGTTCTATCATGTATGCCATGCTGTGTACCAGACCTGATGTGAACCTTGCCATAAGTTTGGTAGGGAGGTACCAAAGTGATCCCGGTACGGAACACTGGACAGCGGTCAAGAACATCCTGAAGTACCTGAAAAGGACTAAGGATATGTTTCTCGTTTATGGAGGTGACGAAGAGCTCGTCGTAAAGGGTTACGTCGATGCTAGCTTCGACACAGATCTGGATGACTCTAAGTCTCAAACCGGATACGTGTATATTTTGAACGGAGGGGCAGTCAGCTGGTGCAGTTGCAAGCAAAGCGTCGTGGCAGCATCTACATGTGAAGCAGAGTACATAGCTGCTTCCGAAGCAGCGCAGGAAGGAGTCTGGATGAAGGAGTTCATCACCGACCTAGGAGTCATTCCAAGCGCGTCAAGCCCGATGACTCTCTTCTGTGACAACACTGGTGCTATTGCCATTACCAAGGAGCCCGGGTTTCACAAGAAGACCAAGCACATCAAGCGTCGTTTCAACTCCATCCGGAATTATGTTCAGGACGGAGACATAGATATTTGTAAAGTGCATACGGATGTGAATGTAGCAGACCCGTTGACTAAACCTCTTTCACGGGCAAAACATGATCAACACCAGAACTCTATGGGTGTTCGATTCATCACAATGTAAATAGATTATTGACTCTAGTGCAAGTGGGAGACTGTTGGAAATATGCCCTAGAGGCAATAATAAAAGTATTATTATTATATTTCCTTGTTCATGATAATCGTCTGTTATTCATGCTTGAATTGTATTGTATGGAAACAGCGATACATGTGTGAATACATAGACCAAAATGAGTCCCTGGTAGGCCTCTAGTTACCAGCTCGTTGATCAACAGATGGTCACGGTTTCCTGACCATGGACATGGGATGTCGATGATAACGGGATCACATCATTAGGAGAATGATGTGATGGACAAGACCCAATCCTGAGCATAGCACGAGATCGTATAGTTCGTAATGCATAAGTTTTTCAGTGTCAAGTATTTATTCCTTAGACCATTAGGTTGTACAACTCCCGGATGCCGTAGGAATACTTTGGCTGTGCCAAACGTCGCAACGTAACTGGGTGGCTATAAAGGT
This sequence comes from Secale cereale, assembly GCA_902687465.1. Taxonomy (NCBI): domain Eukaryota; kingdom Viridiplantae; phylum Streptophyta; class Magnoliopsida; order Poales; family Poaceae; genus Secale; species Secale cereale. The sequence continues at coordinate 31,935,303 of LR738713.1, read as the reverse complement.
ACACATCGGGTATCTCTGAAAGTGTCTGTTGAGTTGGTACGAACCGAGACTGGGATGTTGTCACTCCGTATGACGGAGAGGTACCTCTGGGCCCACTCGGTAAGACATCATCATAATGAGCTCAATGTGACTAAGTATTTAGTCACGGGATGATGGATTACGGATCGAGTAAAGAGACTTGCCATGACGAGATTCAACAAGGTATCGGGAATACCGACGATCGAATCTCGGGCAAGTACCGTACCGATGGACAAAGGGAATAACATACGGGATTAAGTGAATCCTTGACACGGTGGTTCATCCGATGAAGATCATCGAGGAACACGTGGGAACCAACATGGGTATCCAGATCCCGCTATTGGTTATTGACCGGAGAGTGGTCTCGATCATGTCTACGTGTCTCCCGAACCCGTAGGGTCTACACACTTAAGGTTCGGTAACGCTAGGGTCGTAGAGTTACATGCACGTGGAAACCCGAAAGTTTTTCGGAGTCCCGGATGAGATCTCGGACGTCACGAGGAGTTCCGAAATGGTCCGGAGGTAAAGATTGATATATAGGAAGTCAGGTTTCGGCCATCGGGTGATCTCCGGGGGTCACCGGGAGCGTCCCGGGACCACCGGAGGGGCCCCGGGGGTCCACCGGGTGGGGCCACCCATCCCGGTGGGACCCCTAGGCTGCAAGGGGAAGTGTCCAGCCCTAATGGGCTGGCGCACCACTAGGGGGCCCACCTCCCCATGCGCCTAGGGTTGAAACCCTAGGGGGAGGGGGCGCCCCACTTGCCTTGGGGGGCAAGGACTCCCCCCTGGCCGCCGCCCCCCTGCAGATTGGATCTGCAGGGCCCTGGCGCACCCCCTTGGTCCCCTATATATATGTGGGAGGGGAGAGGGCAGCCGCACCCTTGCCCTGGCGCCTCTCCCCCTCCCGTCACACCTCCATACTCCCAACGCAGGGCGCCCGGCGAAGCCCTGTTGCGATCTCCACTGCATCCACCACCACGCCGTTGTGCTGCTGGATCTCTGACGACTTCTCCTCCCCCCTTGCTGGATCAAGAAGGAGGTGACGTTGCTGCACCGGACGTGTGTTGAACGCGGAGGTGCCGTCCGTTCGGCGCTGGATCATCGATGACGAAGAACGCGAAGAGTACAACTACTTCATCCACGCTTCTTCGAAAGCTTCCGCACGCGATCTACATAACGGTATGTAGATGCACTCTTACTTGCTCGTTGCTAGATGTCTCCTTAGTTGGATCTTGGTGAAAGCGTAGAAATTTTTTGAATTCTGCTACGTTCCCCAACACTGGGCAGCGGCGCCGGCTGTACCTCGTCGGAGTTGGGGAAGAAGCCTCCTCGAAGCGGGATGGCTGGGGTTGCCTGAGGCTGTGGAGGAGCTCGGGGCCTCCTTAAATAGGCAAATGAAGGCGGTTCCGCGGCGGCCGTGGATAAGGATGCTGGCGACCGGCGTTCTGTTGCTCAAGGCGACGTGGCGGCGATGCACGCTTGAGGACAAGCTCACCGACGCGCTGGGGCTGTTCCAGGGGGCAGGTGGCGGGCGCTGGTGGCTTGGGCGGCGCTGCCCGCAGCAGGAGCTGGCGGAGCTGTCCGCTAGCCGCCGCGGCCGACCTGACGGCGGCCCTGTGGAGCGCCAGGGCTGTCTCTGTGGCACAGGGATAAGGCGGCGAGCTGTCGGTGCAAGGGGAGCGGCTAAAACATGCGCGAGGCGTCGGCCGAGGGACGCGGCGGCTCGGTGCGCGCGTGTGCAAAACGTGCGCTCTGGGCGCGCCCAGAGCACGCACACGAGTCGCTCGACGAAATGCCTCTGCTAACTAGAGGGCTTTGATGGAGCTAGGATTTAGCAGGTGTGGTTTAGGGGTTGAGGGGAGTTTATTGGACATGGCATTAGGCACTGAGGGTCAAGTTCACAGTGCAACGCAAAACTCATGTCAAAACTGTCCATGCATACCAAGTGCTCGACAGAATGCCATGAGCAGGTGGGCATTACTTATGGTAGCCAAAATCTCTAGATCAGGGTCTCTCTAGATGAAGGTGATGATGGCAAAGTTGGTTGAGCAAAACCAGAAACTTGACATTGCAAGTTTTGCAAAACTACGGTTCTGGACAGGAAATGGAAGGCACTGTTCCATGAACTAAAAATGTTCCAATGGGTCCACTCTTCTGGACTTAAGGGTTTTGCAAGATGGACTACAAGCAGGAGGAAACTCAAGAGCACTGGAGCAAGATAAACTAGGGTTGCAGTGCAAAATGCCAAACTGGACCAGAATGGAAAAGAGGTTGTTTCACTCAAAATTTCCAAAGGACCAAGATGGGTTTTTGCATAAAGATGGATAACATACTGCTATGAACCTCCCATAATTTTGGTGGAAGCAACAAATGCAAATATAAAGGGGTTGTACTGCAATATGACCTACTGGACCAGATTGGCAAACATGCTGTGGAGCTCAAAATATTAATTGAAATAATTTTATTATGGCATATAAGTGATCTAATAGCATCACTTGACATCTCCAATTTTTGGTTGCAATTATAAATAAATTTATCAAGTAGTTGCAGTTCAAAAGAGGCCTTAAAACTAGGTTTAATCATTTATAGAGAAGTAAATTAGGGAGACCAATATATAATTAATCCTGTTGATATGAGCAAAGCTTTTAAAGGATGCAGAAGAGAATCTAATATTAGCTGGAAAGTTTTTACCATGGGCAAAATTTCAACATAACATAACCAGAAAGGTTCTGAAAACCAAGGGACATAAAGCAAAAGGCAAAAAAAAAATTTACTGGCAAAATTTTAATTAATAAAACATTGCTAAATTTTGGGGTGTTACAACACTACCCCCCTTAAGAAAAATCTCGTCCTCGAGATTTGTTAAGGGTAGCCATGAGGTCTACTACTGCTTCAAAAGATACTATCAAACTCTTACTGTTCTAATAATGCAATCAACAGCTACTACAGTGCATGAGCGATCAGTGATGCAGCTGGTGTGGCACGCGGAAAGAAAAATCTACTGTCGTGGGAAACGGTATATTTCTACTCTGGGACGTAGTAAATTTAGAAATGGTATTTTTCTAAATTCACAAATACGCCGGTTGCACCCGAGAGCACAGTGCTCTCACTGGCTGACAGGTGGGGCCTGGGCCCTTGGTCAGCCTCTTCTTCTTCCTCCGGCTCTCTCTTCTCCTCTCTCTCGCGCGCTTTCCCGCACTTTCTCCACCGGCGACGGCTAGCTCGTAGGGCATCTAGGCCGTACTGCCATAGTGCGCGGCGTGCTAGCTGCCGGTGCAGCTTGCACTCACCTCGCGGGCCAGCGTGCTGTCGGAACTGCTCGCGGATTCGCCTCCGAACACCGGCGGTTGAGTGACGAGCGGCGCTGGTGGACTTCGCCCACCGTACACCGATCTCGAGCTATAAAACGGCCGAGGAGCTACTTCTCCTTCCTCTCATCGGGCCTCTCTTCCTTCTCCTTTCTTCCCTCTCTTCCTTTCTGTTTGCAGGAGCTCGGGTCGAGGCTCTAATGGCGGAGGTGATGCCGGACTGGTGCATGGTTCTCCTGAGCGTGGGGTTGGCGGCATTGCTGGGGGTGTCGGTGCTCTTGTGTGCGATGATCCTCGACGATCGTCGTGATGCAGCGGCTCGAGTGTTAGCTCTCCGCGGCGGCGGCGATCACGAGGATTAGGTGAGAGCGGCAGGACTAATGGTGGTTAGCGTGCGGTAGGCACTTAGTGCTCGAATAAATCCCTACGAGTTTCTTTTTAAGAAACTGTGGTGTGCACGGAGGTGTTTGATGAAGCAGATGTAGGCGGATTAGCAACTTGGTGTACCGTGTGGAGTGGCCGGAGTTGTATTAAGTTGTTGTGGTGCTGTGTGATGAAAGAAAAATCTATGCTAGGCAGATGGACAAGATGCAACACACAGGAAATAATTCATTTAACACACAGTGCAACACACAGTTCTTATAAAAGATACAGGTACATTCCCGTGGCAGAAGCATCTAAAATATAAACGGTAAATGGACAGGGTCCTGAGAAAAGGTCTCTGGTGCCGGGGGACACTCTTCTTCTATCGGTGGTAGCGGGTTGACCAGTCGGTGAATGTGCTTCTCCTGCGCGGGCCTCAAAGGTCTGTCGATAGTGATTCGAGGATTTAAATCGGCGAGGCTTTGGAGATAACCCATTATCCGCTGGTTCAAACGCTCTTGTGCGATCACATACTGCGAAAGGTTGGCTAGCACCGGGTCTCTCTCAATACGCCCACCAGGAAAAGCTGATGCTTCTCCGGGTGCTGCGCGGCTTGGAAAGTAGTAATATCCTCTTTCGCTGGCATAGGGTACCGCAAATCGCAGGTGAGCAATCGCTTCGCAGGCGGCAGCCTCTATGGCCATCTGGGGAGTTGGCATGGATTTCCCTATGAAGGAAACCTCTGTGGGGTCTTGCTTTGGGTTGGAGGGTGGGATGTGTACCACTGCCCAATATTTCGAGGTGGATGGTGTGATCCTCACTTTGAGCAGCTCATACTGGGATGGTCGGGTAGCACTCATGGTATTGCAGGTAAAATCCCACAATATCTTCACGAAACTACCCGGGGGTGCCTCAGGGGTTCTCAGGTAAATACTGGGGATCGGCATGGCGAAGGTAGTGGCTGCGAGAGGAGAGCACCGGTGAGGGATGCTCGGCAAGTTCTCGGCGTGGTCTATATATAGCGGTCTGGCTGGTTTATAGGGTTATGGTGAGGGCATCTATGTTGTCGGTTGCGCTTTACTGGGTCGGGGTTAAGGCTACAGATACTCACGTCTCGAAAAAAGGCGTGTTCGCTGTAGGGGGTTGTCGGCAAGGTGCTTTGGAAGTCACACCTGAGAAAAGGAAAAAAGGCATAAGCATATGGTCACAACGGCGCACGAGTGCTAAGAGGGTGCACAATAAGCTGTACATACATATAGGCATACAGGTTACATGACCACGGGCAAAATAAAGCTTGGCACTACCCGGGTGATTTAATCAACCTCGTTTATATCCAAGCGGCCTTGCCTCGTGGGTGCTGAAGCTTCTCTGGGAGCTTCATCATTGGGGTTGGCTGGCGGTGGCTGAGGAGGTGCAGGGTCGGGGCAGGGATGGTGACCCTCGCGGGGATTGTTGGCTACAATCCCGTTGGAGGTGCGCCAAACAAGCGACGCATCACTTCTGGGGTTACCAAGGCATTTTAGTAAATGACCATGGCAGGCCTTGGGGACTCGATTGGCTGTCCGAACAGCACGACTGGGTTGTCGGTGCCGGACTCGCCTCGTCCTCTAGTTGGGGCTCGGCGAAGCAGTTCTCCACGGGCTGCGATCAGATCCAGGGTGATTTGATCGAACAGCTCCTCGAGTACGCTAACATAGCACACCAGATGCAATAATGCAGGATCTGTCTCGTGGTCTCCGCTCGCAACTCGGGGAGGCCTACCATACCCGTTACGACTGGGGTAGTAGTAAAATGAGCGACAGTTAACTCTGGGCGACAAGTGCCTGAGTTGAACTATAGCCTCCCGAGCGGCCAGTTGGATAGCTTGCGGCTTAAAGGAAGTTGTCCTTCTGGTGAACCTGTAGGGGCGTTCTGGCGTCAGACCCCTACCGTAGATGTGCACAGTGGCCCAGAATTGACGGCTTTCACCGCCCATGGTGTCTTGGTACACCACGTATTCTGGGGGCTCTTCCATCGCAAAAGCACGACGGGTGAGGTTTGCGAGCACAGTCACAAAACCTCCAAGGTTGGTTGCTGTGGTTTCATTGTGGACAATGGGTCCTGGCATTCGGCTCGGTATGGGGGTGGAGATTGTGTGGTGTTGGGCTTGGGGGCTAGCGTGTCCTATTTATAGAAAAGGACGGAGTCTTCCTCTGCACGCTTGCGGAGTCTTCCTCTGCACGCTTGCGGAGTCTTCCTCTGCACGCTTGCGGAGGGGAGCTGTTCAGGTGTCGGTTACTGACGCGTGATTGATAAGCTAGGCTGGTAGGTTGGGCACCGACTACCAAAGGCGTCGGTCCACTGTATGGGTATCTTACGCGAGAAGCTTGGCTGGGGGTTGAAATATGGTCTGGTGGGGTGGTAAATCTGGGTTTTTGGACCTGGCTGAGATAGGATTAGCCAACGGTCAGCCTGGCTCTGATACCAAGGTTGTCAGGACCGGGATTTCGGGGTATTAAATTCCCAAAACTTGGACCTTGTGCTCATCAACCCCAGGATTGCTGTTAGCTGATGAGGCACCTCTTGATACAGAAAAATCCAAGCAAAGGTACAGATATGTAGTACACGACCATTCAGGCCTATAAGTACAACACGGGTTTTCTGGTAGGTGATGGCGGAAGCGGTTGGGATACGTCAGTGCTTGTGGAACTCCATTTCCCACGGGAACAGCTGACCCGGATAACTCCTATCTTCGCAGGGCGGCTATCCCAATAGTGTAGGCTTTGGGGTAGCTTCACATCGTTCCTTCCTTCGCAAGGAATCTGGCCAAGACAATATCCAGGGACAAGCCAGTGAGTACTTTGAATGTACTCGCAAACATTCTTAGCATGGGTGAAATAAAATCTTGCTCGCAAATAAATTATAACCACGGTGTTAAAATTGGTATAACTGTTTATGATGCATGCAGTTCACTTAAATGAACATATAAGAATATGCATATGCTTTCAGGGAGATGTATATAAACAGAAGACAATTAAAGAGGATGAAAACATGCCGCGGTCGGGCATCTGGGCGACACCACAAAAAGGGGCTTAGTAAATAAAAGAAATGCCGCAATCGGACGTCTGAGTGACATCACAGAAAGGGCTTAAAAAGAATGCCACAGTCGGACGTCTTAGCGACATCACAGAAAGGGCTTTGAAATAAAAAGAATGCCACAGTCGGACGTCTGAGCGACATCACAGAAAGGGCTTTGAAATAAAAAAGAATGCCACAGTCGGACGTCTGAGCGACATCACAGAAAGGGCTTTGAAATAAAAAGAATGCCACAGTCGGACATCTGGGCGACATCACAGAAAGGGCTTTGAAATAAAAAGAATGCCACAGTCGGACATCTGAGCGACATCACAGAAAGGGCTTTGAAATAAAAAGGAAGGAAATAAGAGGGAATATCCGGGAGGTAGAACCGTCCTGCGGATACTCGCTGTTTCAAGTAATATGAATGGTTAGTCCATAATAAGGATAAATCACAATCACTACCTGTCACAAGTCATAAATAATGTTCTTAATCAATAGATTTCTCCTTCGAAGACCGACACAAGACCGACACTCGACCCATCCCAGACTGTAGTCCTTAGCCATGTACACGGCTATTCGAATAGGTTTTATATCTCTGCACAGGGTGTACTCTCTACCCACGGATAACGGATTTTCTATAGCCCTTCTGGACTAATTCCGTTTACAGTCTTTTAATTTGAAGACACACCTGACTGCACACACCAGCCTAACTTACCGGTGTCTGGAATCACCCACGACACTAGTTAAGCCAAACTTTAAGTGGGGAGGCTACAACCTCGACTAGCATGGGATCACAACAATTTATAACGCGCGCGAGAAACTGGGGACGCTATCCCCTTCGGCTACAACCGAAACACCCATGCCCCCGGACCAGGTGGCCTGCCTACCGGATGCAGCCGGTATCTTCCACCGTGGCCTCTCTGTACGGTGTGTGATAGAACAGGGGTTGACAAGTTTACTAAACCGTACCCTTCCCGAAGCAGGGACACGCGGTAGTACGAAACAAGTATGGGGGTTGCCGGAGCAAGACTCGATCTGTGGTCGACTTAGGAGGTTATGTATATACTTTGCACGGCTAGTGCCTTGATGATCTCACAGTTTCCTGATAGGGGCACTCTCCTCACGCTACAAGCTGCCTCACTGCACATCCTCGTCACAACGAGATGACAGTCTCGTGGTTGGTTCAACGAAACACAACCTTCCTTCGGATTCCATCCGAACTATCACCAGGCAGATGTGGCATGAGGAGTGGTGGTTGTCACCAATATCACGTACAAAACTGAAAAGAAGTATTCACTTCATGATGCCATGCAAGAGTATGCTTTTCACATGAAATGATGATGCTCAAACTTTGGCATATCAATGGAGTTCTTGAGTTTAAAGCAACAACACACAAATGGTATCATCACAAGGTTCAGGATGCTTGCCTTCAAGTAGAGGGGAGGAGAAAGCATTCCAAGAGTTTTGGAAGTTTTCTCCCTCTTCAAAAATCCTAAAAGAATAAAAGGGAAATCAATACATAGACTTAGAACATCCCCAAAAGTTGTCTTGGAAAATTTTCATATAAATATGAAAATAAACTAGACAATATTTGGGGGACAACAGAAAAAGAATCAAATCATTTGGAGTTATATTTAAAAAAATATTGCCAGTCAAAGTTTAGTCAAAACTGGTTTTTAAAACAAAACAGAAAAAGAAAACGATTCGGCTGAGAATACACCTTCGAGCTAGGGGATACGTACTTCGGAGAATGCGCTTCCACTTATGCGCGCGTGGGTGCGGGGTTGGGTCACTGACAGTGGGCCCCGGGGTCCACTAGTCAGGTTTGACTAGTCTTTCCCCCCTCCCTCTTCCTCTGCCCAAACGGCAGCGGGGCTCCGGCGATCGTCGCCGGCGAACCAGGGTTCCTCGAGGGTCATCGAGTGTGGGAATGGATCCGCGGGGTTGGTGCGGTCCTTCCGGTAGTCGATTGGTCGGAGGGGGCGAAGGGAGTCGCCGGCGGCGAGCTCCGCGGCGGAGGGAGCTTCGGGCGTAAATGGAGCATCGCTATACGGTGGTCCCCGAGCTTGCTTGAGACGCTGGGCAGCTCCGCAAGGCTGAATGGAATCGAGTGGTGGTGCTGGTTGGACGGGAGGGGCTCGGGCTGAGGCGTATTGAACTGGGCAGCGGCGGCGGCTGTACCTCGCCGGAGTTGGGGAAGAAGCCTCCTCGAGGCGATTTGCTGTCGTGGGGGCGCTCTGCGGGATGGCTGGGGTTGCCTGAGGCTGCGGAGGAGCTCGGGGCCTCCTTAAATAGGCGAATGAAGGCGGTTCCGCGGCGGCCGTGGATAAGGATGCCGGCGACCGGCGTTCTGTTGCTCAAGGCGACGTGGCGGCGACGCACGCTTGAGGACAAGCTCACCGACGCGATGGGGCTGTTCCAGGGGGCAGGTGGCGGGCGCTGGTGGCTTGGGCGGCGCTGCCCGCAGCAGGAGCTGCCGGAGCTGTCCGCTAGCCGCCGCGGCCGACCTGACGGCGGCCATGTGGAGCGCCAGGGCTGTCTCTGCGGCGCAGGGATAAGGCGGCGAGCTGTCGGTGCGAGGGGAGCGGCTAAAACATGCGCTAGGCGTCGGCCGAGGGACGCGGCGGCTCGGTGCGCGCGCGTGCAAAACGTGCGCTCTGGGCGCGCCCAGAGCACGCACACGAGTCGCTCGACGAAATGCCTCTGCTAACTAGAGGGCTTTGATGGAGCTAGGATTTAGCAGGTGTGGTTTAGGGGTTGAGGGGAGTTTATTGGACATGGCATTAGGCACTGAGGGTCAAGTTCACAGTGCAACGCAAAACTCATGTCAAAACTGTCCATGCATACCAAGTGCTCGACAGAATGCCATGAGCAGGTGGGCATTACTTCTGGTAGCCAAAATCTCCAGATCAGGGTCTCTCTAGATGAAGGTGATGATGGCAAAGTTGGTTGAGCAAAACCAGAAACTTGACAGTGCAAGTTTTGCAAAACTACAGTTCTGGACAGGAAATGGAAGGCACTGTTCCATGAACTAAAAATGTTCCAATGGGTCCACTCTTCTGGACTTAAGGGTTTTGCAAGATGGACTACAAGCAGGAGGAAACTCAAGAGCACTGGAGCAAGATAAACTAGGGTTGCAGTGCAAAATGCCAAACTGAACCAGAATGGAAAAGAGGTTGTTTCACTCAAAATTTCCAAAGGACCAAGATGGGTTTTTGCATAAAGATGGATAACATACTGCTATGAACCTCCCATAATTTTGGTGGAAGCAACAAATGCAAATATAAAGGGGTTGTACTGCAATATGACCTACTGGACCAGATTTGCAAACATGCTGTGGAGCTCAAAATATTAACTGAAATAATTTTATTATGGCATATAAGTGATCTAATAGCATCACTGGACATCCCCAATTTTTGGTTGCAATTATAAATAAATTTATCAAGTAGTTGCAGTTCAAAAGAGGCCTTAAAACTAGGTTTAATCATTTATAGAGAAGTAAATTAGGGAGACCAATATATAATTAATCATGTTGATATGAGCAAAGCTTTTAAAGGATGCAGAAGAGAATCTAATATTAGCTGGAAAGTTTTTACCATGGGCAAAATTTGAACATAACATAACCAGAAAGGTTCTGAAAACCAAGGGACATAAAGCAAAAGGCAAAAAATAATAATTTACTGGTAAAATTTTAATTAATAAAACATTGCTAAATTTTGGGGTGTTACAATTATCCCAAACTAATTGGCGAACTGCAAATGGTCACCAGCCATCGCGGTCCTAAATTTAAGCTTACAATTGTTGGGCACCTCTTAATTAGTCTAGACTCGAGGGAAATTATATACTGCTATCTACCGAAGAAGAAAGAAGCAATTGACAGAGCTTACAGCTTGATGTCTAAGTGATGACGTTATAGGTACGTAAGAGCATCTCCAAGTATGTTGTAAAAATGGTCGTGCTAAAGAAAAACTATCTAGGCAAAAAAACTCTAAGGGGTGCCTTATACCTATATGATGAGAAAAACAATAGAGTTAGCCCAAAATTTGCTACAAGGAGTAGCTAGATCTCTCACCATCTTTCTATCTCTCTCTGATCTTCAATACAATGTTCTCTTCGGAGATCGATATGATGTAATCCTTTTGTGCGGTGTGTTTGTTGGTATGTGATGAATTATGGGTTTATAATCAGATTGTTCATTGAAAGTAATTGAGTTATTTCTGAACTTCATTATGTGTGATTGTGATAGCTATGTAATGCTTTCCTATCTATGAGTTATCTTTGGCCAAGTTGATGATCAGATCTTCAATGGAAGTGGTGCATAGTAGTAGGTTCAATCTTGCGGTGTCCTCACCTCGTGACAGAAGGGGTATCGAGGCACGTATTTGTATCGTTGCTACTAAGGATAAAATGACGGGGGTTTGATCATATTAGTAGGTCATATTTTGTCTATATTATGTCATCATACTTAAAGCATTACTCTGTTTGTCATGAACTTAATAGATAGAGAGGTAAGAATAGAAGCGCTCTCGAAGTGGAGTAATAGTAGTAGATGCAGATGGATGCCGATCTACTTGTCACGGACATAATGCCTATTTACTGATAATGCCATGAATAACATCATAACTATGTAATATTCAATCAATTGAGAACTGTAATTTGTGTAACCCACAGTTTGCTATGTCCTTGAGAGATATGCCTCTAGTGATGCTATGGCCCCAGGATCTATTCACCTTATATTACTCCCTCCATTCCATATTCTAGTGCGCATAGTTTTTTGGGCTAGATTCCAAAATGTAGTGCGCCTAAGCTGCTTTGGACTACAATAGCCATCGGCTGGTTCATTGAGTGCAGCAGCATGCACCCATGTGTTGTGGCAGAGTGAGCAGAAGTAGGGGCAAATCCTGTCCAAATAAGAGTGCCAGGTCACATCTTGGTATAAACGCTATGCACAACCACGCACTACAAAGAGGAATGGAGGGAGTACTAAAATCCCGAAAACCTTGCTACAATTTATTAATTTTTGTAATTTATATATCTACCACTATCATAATTAATCCTTGCAATTAAAAACTATAAGGGGATTGACAACCCTCCTGCCCGCGTTGGGTGCAAGTATTTGTTTGTATGTGTGTAGGTATAGTTGATCGTCGTTTGTGTGAATCTCCTGTTGGTTTGATAAACATTTGTTCTTTACTGAGGGAAATACTTTCCGCTACTATACTACGTCATCCTTCCTCTTCGAGAAAATTCCAACGCCTATCACAAACAGCATCTACCTCTTGGACCTTGGGCGACTGGCATTCCTGCCAATTCTGGTCTGGCAGATCGTTAGACGGTCAGGGGATCGCTGACATGCGTCGTATTTGTTCTCCTTGGTTTCCTCCTGGCGGTGCAAGAGGCGCATGGTGGAAAGGGGCTTCTCAATCAAGCATGGCTTGCTGACATTAGTGGAGGGATGGGCCCGGCGGCTATGGTTGAGTATGTGTAGCTTTGGCGGAGGCTCAGGGGCATCGTGTTGCTGCCACAACCTGATCAGCCTCACTGGAGGTGGACATCCAGTGCTACACCGCCAAGTCGTGTTACCTGGCCATATTCAATGGCTCAACCTTCATGCCCCACAGGGGTCTGTTTGGTTGGGGGTAATTAGAGCTAGGGAATGGGAATTTAAGAGGTACGAGACTTCAAATCTATTGTTTGGTTGGAGGGATTGAGAATTCATAAGGGAATAGTCATGGGACTTGAGGCTCCAACTCCCACCGTTTTATTAACAGGGGAGGGGGTGGGAGTTGGGAGGGAATTGTATTAGTGAGTCAATCTTAACCGTTCATCATAACTTATGTTAAATTCCTTTGTCTAGTCCCTCGTCAATTCCCACGAACCAAACAAGGGAATACAATTTGTCCTCAATTCTCCTATTATGTGCCAAACATAGGATTGGGAATAAAATGACTCATCCCATGTTTAATCTCAATACAACTCCCTGCTCTAAACTCCCATTCGCCTTCCCAAATATTGCCAAACACGCGGTAGGTGTTAGTCTCGTTACAATTTTTCTACTGTATTTCTTTGGGGCTGAACATCCTTGATGTCGTCTGCTCATTGTGATGACCCTATGCCGGCTTGTGTACGTAGGACGTCACAAACCTTGTACCCATTGCTTTCTTCTGACAATGCAATGATACACCTAGGCGTGTTCATACAAAAAAAATCTTATTGATATCCCAGCTATCTCTGGACAATAGAGAGTGCACGAATAAATAAAAACTTCCAGACTAGTGTGCGAGCTCTCACAGAGTAAAACAGGATAAACACGCGACACCATGTTTAATGGCAGAGAGTTGTTTGCGTGTGTACTTCTAATGCTTTGCTGTGATCTATCTGGACAGAGAAATATCCTCCTACTTTTTGTAAAATTAAATACCTCCCGTTTTGCAGGTTGGCCATGAATCCATCTTTTTACTAATGTACGAGAAAGGAAATAACATCTGTCCTTTTCAGCATCAATCCAATACAGGCTGATATGAAGCAACAAGAAAGCGACTCGTGACCTAGCGCATGCATGTGCTCACTACACGCACATGCACACACTCAAAGTTCGTCGTGCGCTCGCTGTGATGATCCCCAAGAAGCATCAACCCTTCAATAAAGAGTGTTAGGGCATCTCCAAAACAGACTCCTAAAACTTGCACGGTATCCGACCGCGGAAGGATCCGAACACGTCCATAAACAGTGATACATGAGCCGGCCATCCAACTGCATACCTGACAAATTGTCAGACGCCTGCTTCATCATGAGGTCATCATCGCTCACCTCCGGTGAGCTAGCCGGCAAGCTGGCCTCTACCCGTTGCGCATGATGGGCCTGCCAGCTAGCCGCAAGGCCGGCCAACTCGTGCTTCTACTCAGTCGAGAGCATCCTCCAATCGCTCTAGAGCTCGCGGTCATGACGAAGGTGGGGCACAGAGGGGAAATGGAACTAGAAGTTGTGTGGTACGGATCGTGTCGGGCGTGTCCATGTAAATAGCTAACACTAGGCAGGACACAAGGGGGTTGTGTCAACTCTGAAATTAATCAACTCTGAAATACATGAAGGTTCCCAAAGCAGCGCCTTCAAGAAGGGAACGGCACCGTGAGCACCGCCGCCACCCAAGAAAGTTAGGGCTTTCGCCCGGGAGACCTAGGGGAATGTGAATTGAGGAGACCAGTCCATACCGACGCCTCGGAGGGGAACGGCGCCGTCAGGCGTCGCCGTCGGCGCGGCTGGTCATGGCCGGCTAGGGATCTCGCCCGAACTAAATCTCCGCCACCAGCAACACCTCTTGTACAAAACCGGCGACCAAAAGGAAGCGCGGCCCGACCAGGCTGGCCCGCACACCGAACAGGGAAGGAGGGGAGCCTCCAGATCGCGCGCACCGACCGTCGCAGAAGCCGCCGCCGACCGCCAACGACCACCGGATCCCGCCGCCCGCGCGACCGGGACACCTGATCCACCGCCCGCACGGCTGCTAGTCGGTCGTGCCTTGCCAATGAAGTCGCTGCTCCAGATCCGGGGTTCCCCACGCAGAAGCAGGGTAACCAAGGCCCCGCCGCCACCATCCTTGGCGCTTCGGGTTTGCCCGGCGACTCCCTCAGGCGGCGGCGAGGAAGGGAGGAGGGGGAGGGGGTGAGGAGGAGGAGCGGCTGAGGGTTCCTGCCACCCCAGATTTTAGCTTCACCTGAATCGTGTAGCTTTTGGTGCTGCGAGGTCATCGCTGTTCAGATTTGATCGTTTCGATTTTGGGGAATTTAAAATTTGTAAATCACACGGTGATCTCCCCTGTGTTCAAGTTCGGTAAGTATTTGCGATGTTCAAGTTCAGTACTCTTGTGAGGCAGTTCATATCCCAAATCTGAAATGTAGATTTTACTCTGTGACGGTCATCATGTGTACTAGGATTTTTGTTCAGTGGCAAAATTCCTACAGCAGCCCATTAATTTTGTGAGGTAGCTGTGGTGGTTCTCAATCCATGCATATGTGTGTGTGATTCATATTTATTTTATTTTAGCGGCTTAGAAGGTGTGAGCTATGCATGTTTTTGTTATCAACTCATTCTTCCCCTCAGTATTCAGATATGTTTTAGCTTTTGCTCAGCCTTTTCTCAGTTTAGTTATTTTATTTTCTAGTTGATCATTTAATTCCGCCGGCCTTGTGTATAGTTTCAGTATTTAAGTGTGTATTACCAATCATTTTCAGTCACCAGTCTTTATTGATTCTAAATTAAGTCATGTTTCATTTAGTAGATCAGTATCTCAGCATGAGTCTTGTAGTTGATTCAGTCTTTTAAGGCATCCGTTTTTCTTATCTGTGTGTCTTCTTCAGTTTTGTCTTCAGAATGTAGGTTTATTCCATGCTGATTTTTGTCAGTTTGGAATTTATTGGTTTTCAGTCTAGTGATTCTTACTCCTTTGAATTCATCAGTGTTCATTTTCGCTTCAGTCTAGTGCACTTGTCATTCATCCATTAGTTTTTCAGATTTTGTTTGTGTGCTAGTTGTCATCAGTCCTCCGATATTGATTGTTACTAGCAGTGTTTTCAGGCATCACCCTCCGTGTATTCTCTATTATCAGCCTCCATGATTTCAGTGATTACTCTTCAATTTTTTCAGTTTGTTGATAATTTTTTCAGTGATATATATAAATTAAAGATGACTGGTCAATGTTTCAGTTTTCAGTTTCAATCATCTTCATTGTAGGTTTCTTTCATTTTTTCAGAGTTTTCTTCAGTTTTAGATATTTGTCTCTCAGATTGTTTTGGTGGTAGGTATTTTTTGTTTGAGTGTCATTCCTCAGTCTATCAGGTTTCTTCAATATATATATA
Source organism: Secale cereale (assembly GCA_902687465.1). NCBI lineage: Eukaryota > Viridiplantae > Streptophyta > Magnoliopsida > Poales > Poaceae > Secale > Secale cereale. The sequence goes on along the minus strand of LR738713.1, from coordinate 31,919,702 downwards.
TGCCCTCAAGTTTTAGTCCAATATGTTCCTCAATAATGCGGCGCCTCTGATAACCGGTTAAATTATTTTTGGACTGCGCATATAATTAATCAACTCTGAAATACATGAAGGTGGTTGGCACTTGCAATTTGCCCTTCCATGCGCTTGTGTTATATAAGCACACGGGCTCTCCCCTCTCCATTCCCACAAAATCCTCCAACCACCTCCTCATGCTCGCCGGGGCGGCAAACCTCGCAAGAAAACCAACCACCATGCGGCGCCTCCGCCTCCTCGTGCCGCTCCTCATGCTCGCCGGGGCGGCGGCGGTCGTCGCCGCGCGCCCACCGTTCGCCTGCGCGCCGGGTGGACCGGCGATGTCGATGCCATTCTGCCGGCGGTCGCTGCCGCTGCGGGCGCGCGCGCGGGACCTCGTGGCGCGGCTGACCCGGGCCGAGAAGGTGCGGCTCCTGGTGAACAACGCGGCCGGCGTGCCGCGGCTGGGAATCGCCGGCTACGAGTGGTGGTCGGAGGCGCTCCACGGGGTGTCCAACACCGGGCCCGGGGTGCGGTTCGGCGGCGCGTTCCCGGGCGCCACCGCGTTCCCGCAGGTCATCGGCACCGCCGCGTCGTTCAACGCCTCGCTCTGGGAGCTCATTGGCCGGGTACGTACGGGTACGGTATTGCCGCCGCCGGCATTGCCGATGCCATTCTTTTCTCATGCATGAGCGCTCTCCTCTGATGATGTTCCTGTTTGGTATGCAACTCTTGCTTGTCCGGTCCCTCTGTCTCGGGCAGAGTAGTTACTTCCTTTTCTTCTGACGGCGCTGACGCTTTGAGGCACGAATCTCAAAGCAGAATCCTACCACGCAGAGTTAGATAAAGATTAATAGGCTGATTGATTAGATAACCTTGCCGAGAGATTAACAACTCTCGTATCTGTAGCTCACGAAATTTTCCCAGTTTTCAGTAAACTTATTAGTGTGCTGCATATTGAGTTTTTTTGTTTTTGTTTTTGCGAATTGTGTCGTAGATTCAGCCAATAACGAGTGTGCTGTGCACTCTACTGTTGCACCGGCCAGCAAGTAGTAGCAGGAGCAGCAGCAAGTGGTGTGGATGCAGTGGATAGGGTACTACTGGTGTTAGCACAGTGTAATTATTTAGGCGTGGAGCCTACTGCAACATGTGTGATGATGAGCCAGGAAAGGCAAACAATCCGGACGCCCTTTTGCAACTGGCTGTCTTTAACCTTTTATAGTATAAAGGGCACTTTAGGACAAATCTAGTGCCATTTATTCGTCTAATAAACAGGAAAAAAGAAGAGACAAATCTAGTCTGAATTTAGCTTATGCTGCAGGACTTGCTTTCACACCATCACCTAGGAGCCAAAGTAAATTAAATAAACACCCCAAAAGTGATGAACAAATATACTCCCTCCGTTCCTAAATATTTGTCTTTCTAACCATTTCAAATAGACTACAACATACGAATGTAAGTAGACATATTTTAAAGTGTAGATTCACTCATTTTGCTTCGTATGTAGTCATTTGTTAAAATCTCTAAAAAGACAAATACTCCCTCCGTCCGGAAATACTTGTCATCAAAATGAATAAAAGGGGATGCATCTAAATGTATTTTAGTTCTAAATACACCCCTTTGTGTCCATTTTGATGACAAGTATTTTTGGGCGTATGGAGTATTTAGGAATGAAGGGAGTAGTAGAATAGTAGTTTCCGAAAAAAAAGAAAAGAAAAAAAAAGACACATCTAGTACAGTAGAGTGTAGTGTCCAGATTTTGTAGCAGATAGGAATGAGTTGGTGGGTGGATTGCCTGGTTGGCCAAATCCAATGGTACAAGATGTTCCGTGCAGGGCGGCCATGTGCAAGCCAGCCTAGCCACCTAAATCAGGGCTGGTACTAGTATGTCTCTAGCTAATCCAATAAAGAAAAGAAAACGGAAATAAGTGCTGCTTTAAAAATCGATCTAATAGGCATGGATCAAACGAAAACTCTTGACAGCGCTAATATCTGGGGTTAGTAGCTCACTAGTTGTTGGCCTCTTGATGATGGCAAGTACTGTGCCTACTAGTTACTCCCTCCGTTCTTGAATATTTGTCTTTTTAGACATTTCAAATGGACACAACATACGGATGTTTATAGACATGTATTTTAGAGTGTGGATTCACTAGTCATTTTTTGAAATCTTTAGAAAGACAAATATTTAGGAATAGTATAGAAATCCTGCAATGTTGGTGCATCCAATGGGATGTTAAACACTGCGATTCGAGATTAAACAATGATGTAAGATCAACAAGCTGTTGCGTGCAGACTGGGACCAAGTTGATGCCGAGTAGTACTTCACACGGACTTGTGTCTTCCGGTCTATGAATCCACTGAAGACTGAACCACGTGCATCCCATCGTAACTTGACATGACAGGTACAGCACGCAGTACATCATCCAACCAGCTCATCCACGTGATTGGAGAGGCAAAGATATGATCCCGCATAGCATAGATATCCGTGCCATTGCCAGCCAGATTCCTCTTGCTAGGACAAGTGTTTTTCTTTAACATTTGATTTGATCATGGCTTGCATTGCGCGGTCACTCCATTTGGTGTTAACTAACATACGTCCACGTACGTACGTACATGGTGCATGCAGGCGGTGTCAGACGAGGGGCGAGCGATGTACAACGGCGGTCAGGCGGGCTTGACCTTCTGGAGCCCCAACGTCAACATCTTCCGCGACCCGCGGTGGGGCCGCGGCCAGGAGACTCCCGGCGAGGACCCCGCCGTCTCCGGTCGCTACGCCGCCGCCTATGTCCGCGGCCTCCAGCAGCCCCACGGCGACGGGGGTCGCCACGGCGGCCACACGCGCCTCAAGACCGCCGCCTGCTGCAAGCACTTCACGGCCTACGACCTCGACAGCTGGTCCGGCACCGACCGCTTCCACTTCAACGCCATCGTCACGCCGCAGGACCTCGAGGACACCTTCAACGTCCCCTTCCGCTCCTGCGTCGTCGACGGCCGCGCCGCCAGCGTCATGTGCTCCTACAACCAGGTCAACGGCGTGCCCACCTGCGCCGACCAGTCCTTCCTCCGCGGCACCATCAGGGCCAAGTGGCACCTCGACGGCTACATCGTCTCCGACTGCGACTCCGTCGACGTCTTCTACCGCGACCAGCACTACACCAGGACCCACGAGGACGCCGTCGCCGCCACGCTCCGCGCCGGCCTCGACCTCGACTGCGGCCCCTTCCTGGCCGTCTACACCGAGGCCGCCGTCGCGCAGGGCAAGGTGTCCGACGCCGACATCGACGCCGCCGTCACCAACACCGCCATCGTGCAGATGCGCCTCGGGATGTACGACGGCGACCTGGCCACGCAGCCGTTCGGCCACCTCGGCCCGCAGCACGTGTGCACGCCGGCGCACCAAGAGCTGGCGCTGGAGGCGGCGAGACAGAGCGCCGTGCTCCTCAAGAACGACGGCGTCGTGCTGCCGCTCTCACGAGCCGCGCACCGCACCGTTGCCGTTGTCGGCCCGCACTCCCAGGCCACTGTCGCCATGATCGGGAACTACGCCGGTCAGCCGTGCCGGTACACCACGCCGCTGCAGGGCATCGGCGGGTACGTCAAGACCACATTACACCAGCCGGGCTGCACGGACGTGGCATGCCAAGGCGGTAATCAGCCGATCGCCGCCGCCGTCGACGCGGCCCGTCGTGCTGACGCCACCATCATCATGGTCGGCCTCGATCAGACGGTCGAGGCCGAGGGCCTGGACCGGACAAGCCTGCTCCTTCCTGGTCGCCAGGCGGAGCTCATCTCCGCGGTGGCCAAGGCCTCGAAAGGGCCGGTGATCCTTGTCCTCATGTCCGGCGGGCCCGTCGACATTGGCTTCGCGCAGAACGACCGGAAGATCGGTGGCATCCTGTGGGCAGGGTACCCCGGCCAGGCCGGCGGGCAGGCGATCGCGGACGTGATCTTCGGCCAACACAACCCAGGTATGTAATGTACGCTTCGGCAGTCTCTATTATTTGAATGATTCATTCAAGTCAGGATCGAATTTTCAAATGAGAAAGTTGATCAAAAATTGAAGGAAGAAGACGAGTTTGATAGATAGATTTTGGGATTGGAATTTGGTGCAGGAGGGAAGCTGCCGGTGACATGGTACCCACAGGATTACCTGCGGAAGGCGCCGATGACAAACATGGCGATGCGCGCCGACCCCTCTAGGGGGTACCCCGGACGGACGTACCGGTTCTACACCGGCCCGACCATCCACCCGTTCGGGCACGGCTTCAGCTACACCAAGTTCACCCACACGCTCGCACACGCGCCGGCGCAGCTCACGGTCCAGCTTGCCGGCCACCACGCCGTCGCCGCCTCCTCCTCCCTCAACTCAACGAAGCATCTTGACGCCGATGTGCGTGTCTCGCACGCGCGGTGCGAGGGCCTGAGCATCCCGGTCCACGTGGACGTGAAGAACGTCGGAGACCGGGACGGTGCGCACACGGTGCTCGTGTACGCGTCCCCTCCGGCTGCGGCGGCCGCGGCCCACGGCGCGGCCGCGCGTCAGCTGGTTGCGTTCGAGAAGGTGCACGTTCCGCCCGGTGGCGTGGCCCGCGTGGAGATGGGCGTCGACGTGTGCAAGGAACTGAGCGTGGCCGACCGGGACGGGGTCCGAAGGATCCCCGTGGGCGACCACACGCTGACAATCGGCGAGCTAACCCACTCTGTCACGCTGCGGGTTGAATTGAGCAACTAGCAGTTCGGAGGAATTGGATTTTCATGGTGCTTCTCCTCCGCAAAGGTGGAGAGAGGAATTACCAAAATTGCAAAACTATTATGGAAGTGGAAGCAATACAAACAAGGAAGGAAATCACTGTTTCTACCTCTCGGTCTTGCTTCTACTTTGATTGCTCCAAAACAAACCTCTGGAGCGCTTCACCTCTGTCAAGACCCGAGTGCCATCCCCAGCTAGCGCCTCCCGCTACCAATCCCATCAATCCCATCACCTCTTTCCTCGCACCAATCCCATCACCTCTTTCCTCGCACCAATCCCATCACCTCTCTCTCTCTGCCGTCGATCGCGTCCAGACTCTGTCTTCTTCGTCACTCTTTTTTT
>LR738713.1:31863249-31914505 GCA_902687465.1 Secale cereale | reverse complement strand
TTTTACGGGGAAATGTCTTCTTCGTCACTCTGCACAACAAAGGGCGCATCTTTCATCTGCACCTCGTCCTCGTCCTCGTCCTCGTCACGGCGGCTCTTCGGAGTTGTTGCAGCTGGAGCTGTGCCTCGCGCGCTCGCCGCCGCCGGCTCTGACTGCTGTTGCCTTCCAACACCGGGGTCGCCGGCCATAAACAGCCATCCTTCCCCTCAATCCAGCTGGTCGTCTCCTCCCTCGTCGGTCAGTGCGATTCCGGCAGCTCCCCGGCCGCCTGCAGAAATCCCTTGTGCTCCGGCCGAATCCCATCCCACCACCACCGCCTGACGCGCCATCCTCCTCTCTCCCGTCTCCGGCGCCAACATAGGCCACTACAGTAGATCCCAACCGGTCGGCCGCCATTCACGACGCCGGCCGGCCGGTGGCTCCGACGACGTTGGTTGGGTGGGGTGGGGATCGAGCAGAGCAGGCAACGACCTCTGTTTACTTCTTTTTTATTTCCTTCCTTATAACGCTGATGATGATGCTAATTTTTTTTAAATAATACATTTTATTTAGTGTTGGGCCCATGAACCCCAACACGACTACCAGACCAAGGCCTGCCTACACTCATCCAAAAATAAACAAACAAAGCCCAAGGCCCAGAGTGTGAAGCAGCCTTTTTCTTTTCCCCTTCTTTCTGCACGTGAATGCAACTACCGTTTCTGTTCTCACAAAAAAAATGTGAATGCAACTACCGATACTACCGTTTGACATCTCGGATAAATACAAGCAGTGTCTAAAAAAAGAGTAAGGGCCATTTTTTTTCCTAGCTTTTTTGGGCTTTCCCTTTATTTCAAAAAAAAAAAAAAGAATAAGATGCCCCCTACCCAGCTTATTCTAGAAGCCCAACCATAATTTTTATTTTAGAAGCCTACTAATCTATTCTTAACTACTAGGCTTCTAAAAAGATAAATTTGGTTGGGCTTCTAGAATAAGCGTTGGTTTGGCGAGTGGTTGTCGTTGGCCACGAAGACGACACCGACGTCCATGGTGTTCTCAGGGGTTCGAGATCGTGGGAAAGAGATGGGAATGGCCACGGGAGAGAGGGGTAGGCAGGTAGGAATTAGTGGGTTCCTTATCCCCTCCTCGTCGCCGTATGCTCCGTTGGAACCACGATGAGTCCAGAGGAGCTCGTGGGCACCGAGTTCGACGGTAGTAGGGGTCACCAGAGGAAGAGATTGAGGCGTCAGCGCTCTCGACGTACATGAGGAGACAGGGGTTGCGGATGACGTGGGGGCCCTATTGGTCAAATACCGCTTTGACCTCGTCCAAACCAGCAAACCGTGTAAGTAAACCCACGCAGGATAGTTTTTTGAACTGTATTGGATAGTTCGGGGGGCAAGAGAGCATAAAAGTAGTTCAGGGGGTTATGTGAACCAGGCACTTTGTTCAGGGTAGTAAAATGGACTTTTTTCTATATTTTATGTGCAATCAGATCGTAGTGTTGCGGTGCATGTAGCAACTGGCTAGGATGATTTCTGGACGGACATAACTCTCTTGCACACGTGCATTCAATAATTATTACAATGGAAACCTTGCATATTTTATAAAAAAAGAGAATTAAAATTTAACCATGTGCGATGTTTACTATCTATTTACTACCTCAACTGTGGCATGAATGTGATAATTATGCTTGAATTTTTAGTAACAGTCGACAATTGAGCTTGACCATGGCCCTGAATCTCTGCATGTGACTTCCGTGTTCTTTTATTAATTCAGGTTGTAAATCTTGTTACATGAAATCACACAAGAAGGCCTAATGGATAGTTCTCTAGTGCTTCATGGGGCAGTCCACAAAAAAAGATACTCACCTTGTCCGATCTCTTTTCATCTGGATGCCCAACCCTTGGTCGCGGATGACGGGCGACACCCTTGGTGCATGTTAGTGCTAACCACAGTTTTTATATGTAGGTGTTGCTGACTAGGTGGTGAGCTTGGGGGGGAGGTGGTGTGAAGTTACGTGAACATGGAGACAAGCAAACGACGATGTGTTGGGAGCCGCGATGCGATGCAAGACACAATAAGCCACGAACCAACCGTATGAATAGGGGTCAGAGGCATGATCTCAACTCTCTTCTTATGGTGGAGATGGTGTGTTGTTGGGCTCCACCGGCGAGCACCACGAGGTGGAATCATGAGATTGAATCGAAATGGGCATTTTTTGCTTGCCTTATGGTTGGATCTGAAATTGGACAAGTGCCCGGGGGTAAGCACGACAAGTGACATGGTGCTATTTGCATGGACGACACTTAACTCTTGCTCTGAAGATGAGTGAAACGATCTTCTTGCCCACATTGGAGTTTGACGACCGAGACAGCAAAGGGCTCCAACATTGTTAGGTCTACGACTTGCTCCTTGTAGGACCATTTGTACCCATTGCACAAGTAATGTACTGCTCATCATGCACGGACAAATTAATATATCGCTGGTTGTTAAAAATAGAGGACGGTGGGGAGAGAGGGCACATGGAGGTGGATGTTGGCAGGCACAATTTTTTGATTTAGAATAGTTCAATCCCTCTCCCCATCCCTCTCTTTGTCCTTGCATATATGTATTTGAGGGTTGCCCTCGCTATGGTCCACTTGGCTGCTTCACACCCGATCAGGATCTGACAATGCCACTCTTTGCTCCAATATCACCTCGAGAACGACTTGTTTAAAAACAAAATACGATGAATATTATTCTAGATGGATTCAATTCTAGTTCTTATACAACAATCACTTTAAAACTCTACTCTAAACTCAAAGGCAATGATGATGTAGTGTTCAAGCGAGCAAAGTCCCGAGCCATGAACATGCCAATGATTGAGATGCCTTGTCCGTGGGCTAAATTTGTATTATATCATATGAGTGAAAGAATTTCATGCGTTGGATGCAGGCGAAGTGGATGGTCATGATTTGAATCAAGGGAGGGATGCGTGGCCTAGTTTGTGTTTGGTTGGTTCTTTTCTTTCTTTATCTACCAAATAAAATGTATTACGTACTACTAGATTGGTTGGTTGGATCCTCTCGCTCACATGGGAGTTCGACGTGTGAGGCGACAAGTGGAATAATTAGATGCATTGGATGTAGGGATAGTGTATGGTCATGATTTGTATTAAGGGAGGGATTCATGGCCTGGTGTGTGATTGGTTGTTTTGTCAAAGAGAAATAAAATACATAGTGCTAGTAGAATGGTTGGTTGGATCCCATCTCTCACACCAAAAATTACTCCCATATCCAAATTCCCATCGTGCAAAGATTTTCTATCTACAAATATTACTCCCACTTGAGTTTACTGCCAGAAGAGCCCAAAAATTACTCACGCCAGAGAAAAAAAAAGGTGTATCCCGCATAAGTTAGCGCATCTCCAAGGTTAGTCATCAAACCACCCGTAAAGGTTTGGAGCATGTGGTCCGAACACTTTTTGCCATAGAACGGAGTACCACAAATATACACAGACCGGTGTGCATGCATGAATTCCGTTTAACTGGAAGCAAACCTGAGAGAGCTTTGTTGGAGGCCGGATATCCATCCGGTGTTCGTCCGTCCCACTAGTGACACTATCTCCCTCCCTAAAAAATGCAAGCCCGCCAACAGCCGCGCCAGCCATCGCCAAGACCGCGCTCGAGGCCGCCTGCTCGCGCACCGCCCCGGCGAAGCACGAAGATACGGTGACAGGTTCGGTTGGACGTGTGTCTGCGCGTGCTCTGCAGCGGTGTCACCGCCGAGGCTTGTGGTGCTTGCGTGGCCGCCGTGAGGAGGATGCGTCCACATCCATCGCGCCATGGTCGGTGGCGGGGAAGACGACAACTCGGTTGTAAGAGATCGAGACGCGTTGAGGGGCTTTGGCGGTGATGAGGATCCGTGTCTCGCGAAGCGTCCAATTGCCCTTGTGGTATTCCCCTGGGGGCGGACGCATGCGACAGCGGCGCGGGAGCATGCGCGTGCTGCGGAGGCGGCGTGGAGAGGTGCAGGTGGTGGCGGTGTTGCGGATGCGCGTGGAAGGCGGCGCGCAGGCAGCGCGTGAGGGCGACTAGAACCCGATCACGTTCTTGGAGTAGTGGTGCAACACAAGTGATGTTAATTATGGCGACGACGGTTGGTCTGACATACATGCACCTGTCTGTGATGGTCCGGGGAGGAGCACCGGTCGTGGTCGGGGGAGACGACCTCCATCACTTGAAGCAGCGCCCCTTCCCCCTCCCGCTCAAGCGTGCAAGGACGGAGCCGAAGTGGCAGCCGACGTAGAGGCCGGTGTGCAGCCATAGTCCGTCCGACGTTTGGAGCCACACACCAATTATTCGATGAAATGCCAAAAAGTAAAGGCGGTCGTTAAGTTTTTTTTTTCTTTTTAGAAAAAGGCGGTCGCTAAGTGACCAGTGTCGAATGATTTGCCTCCCGCCACGAGTGACTGGTGATGAAATGCCAAATAATATGCCCTGCCACGCCATTAGAATCGACCCGCCAGATTAAAAAATTCCCTCCACAACCATCACCAAGGCAGACCAGTCAGATCCAAACAATTCATATCCCGAAAATTCTCCCGCCACCACCAATGAAGCCCGCCCACCAGATCCAAAGTTTCTCCCCGCAACGAACCCGCTCGCCAGATCTCGAAAATTTTCCCGCGCAACGAACCCGCCCGTCGGATCTCGGAAATTTTCCCGCGCAACTTACCCGCCCGCCAGATCTCGGAAATTTTCCCGCGCAATGAACCCGCCCGCCAGATCTCGGAAATTTTCCCGCGCAACGAACCCGCCCGCCACATCCAAAAAATCCGTATCCCGAAAATTTTCCCTCGCAACGAACCCGCCCGGCAGATCCAAAAATTTCGTATCCCGTGGAAGCTTCAAAACTTGCAAGTGTAGAAGAAAGAAATGAAAAAGTAAAAGGAGAGCCCCACACATCCCATCCCCTCCCCTCCTCTCCCCATTCTCCCACCCACCGCGCCGCCACCTCCTCTCACCCTCCCGCCGGCGACCCCCGCTCTTTCCCTCTCCCCTACCTCCGGCACCACTCCTCTCCTTCCGCAGTGCTACCGGATCTGGCCACGTCTGCGTGAATCGCCCCGCTCCCTCGGAAACCCTAGCCGCCGTGCTCATCCACAGGAGGAACACGAGCGGCCCGACGGGCACCGCCGACTTCTTCTACCGCGGGCCGACGCGCCGCGCCTCGGCTACGTCGCCCGCTCCGCTGTCCAAGGTCAGCACTGGCACTGCCTCGCTCCTTCTCCCCCGCTCTCCGCACGCTCGCCATGGATTCATGTCTCGCGCGATTTTGTTTTCCGCGATTCCTCTCAGGCAGCTCGTCGTCCAGGGCGCAAGCAAGGACGACGGCCGTGACGACGCTGGGCGCCGCTGCCGCCAAAGACCAAACTTGCCTTCTCCACACTCGCGCGCCGGGAGAGGAGCCTCCCCTCTGCCCGCGTGGATGTGGTTCTGCTCGGGCCATGACGCGGCCGTGCGTTGGCTGCCCCGTGCTCAAGGTCTCCTCCCCCTCACTCGCCCATCTTCTCCTTAATTTCTGCTTCGCCGCTCCGATTTGATGCGGTTTCTTCACGCAGGTGGACATGGTGGTTGCTCGCCGGACGACAACAACAGCGACTTTCCTTCTTCCTGCCCCGCGTCCTGCCGCCTCCCACGGCCACCGAAGGTCCTCACTCCGTTCCCCCACCCATTTCTTCCTTGCACTTCTTTACATTTTGATGAAATCCTGAAATGGGTTCCTGAAAAAATGAGCGAGCTGTTGTTGGAGAGGCTCGTTAACCTCTTTGGTAGATTTCCTTGACAAGGTTATGGAGGAGTCTGACCGGTTGTTGAATTCTGCAGTTTCCAGCACCATTGACTGTTGTGCGTATATAAATGTGTCTCCTTTCCATTCTCCATGTTATCAATTTTCTGTAATCTGCCACGGAAAAGCATAACCCACACTTCAAATGAATGTAGTGGTTTCTTGCCATCTAGCCTGCGAGTCTTTGAATCCCCTGTAACTTCTCTGTTACAGTGCCTAGGTATAGGAGAAATTATTTCACTTGCATGACAACTGCATGAACCAGGAGGTTCGGCAAAATAATTCAGTTCAACTGACAGTGATGGTACATTTGTTTAGTTTCTAGATGAATCAAAGGGCACTGGAATTTCGTTCTCTCATGTACTATTTTCAACTTCACATGACTGTTCAAACCGAAACTGACACTGTTTATGAGCTATCCAGAACCTCATGACGAGGATTTTTGACACGGTTTATGTACTCAAAGACTAGGCTACAGCTAGCGGAATCTCCATTCTCGAGTGGTGGTTGTTTGTACGGAAGTGCTGTGCAGACGACACACCATGCACGACAGCGGAATGATGGCAAATCCAGCCGTAAACTGCACTTTATTCGTATGCATGGACAGGCGGATATATACTGTCGTTCACAAATCGTTCGCCCACCATCGTGTGCATAGCATCGCTCTTGTTTGTATGATGAGAATTAACAACTAGTCATTACTAGTTTATATAGGACCATGTTTGTTCCCTCTACGGTGCAGGAGATATTACCCCCTGACCTCCACGATTGGCTACTACCAACGCTGTGGGGTGATTTTTTTTACAATTTTTTTAGGTACAATTGCTCAATTCTCGTTTCAAAAAACAAACGGACCAGTGGCTGGGATTGCATAAGTTTTTCAATAGAGATTGACTTGTTCCCATGTTCAACTAGTAAGCTTCAGTACTTGTGCATGCATATTGTCCCTTTTGAGCAAATGAAGGCTCCATTAGAAACTTGACTGATTCATGTGTCTTGTCCCTTTTGAGCAAACTGTTCTGTTGTTTGTCTGTAGCATTGACCATGATGTATGTCTCTTGTGATCCTTGCTGCAGGACTTCTGGCACCAATTCTACTATGGTGATGTGATTGTATTGATGGTGCGGTCGGTAGCCTTGTATAGCTGGTAAGCAACTAGTCCTCTCCTGTGCTCTCTCTCTTGCTGGAGTGCTTCAAATGGCCGAGTTATTTGTTTACACTTTGCTGCAACTTGTGCCACTAGTTCCAGTAGTGCTTCATTTCATTGCCTGATGGGTATTGCACTTGTTCATTTCATTATGAATTTCTGAAAGTTCGTCTCAGGTTGCTGATGGGTACTCTAATTGTTCATTTCTTGTTTGATTATTGACTGCTTACTATAGTGAGTGTGGCCATATAACTTATGCTAGTTTCTTGATAGTTTTGCCTCAAGTGTCATGGGTAATTCCACAAGTTGTTTCTGCAATGTGCTAGTAAACTGATCGGTTAATTTCGCTCATCTTCTTGCGCGAAGTTTGCTGGTAATCGGAACGTGTGCATAGAGAAACAGTAAGTTTAGAAAAAATAATTCGCCGGGAAAATAAAATACTTTGCACTCTATGCATTGATTTCTTCACCTTTTCTTCTAGGTCATGCACTTGCTCGCGTTTTGCATTAGTTCGCCCGTCACAAGCAGTGAAAATTATGATTTTCATTTTATTTCTTAGAAATGTGTCTAGGGTATGTTTGTGAGTGCAGACTTCAGTGTAGTATGTGCTGTCCTGCAAAACATAAATGCAGTATTTGTCCAGGCTAAAAGAAATAGTATACACCCTGAAGATAATGTGTTATGTTGGTTAGCTAACTGTATGTGTTTGAAGGCATCAAATAGTCTAGCTAGTCGCCTTAACCAGTTGATGGAAAAACCTGTAATCTCTAGAGAACTTTATGTGCCTTCTCTGAAAGAACTAGTCATGCTCACACAGCTCTCTACATATCAGAGAATATAGATAGTCAGCCACACATCCAGCTATCTTGGTAAGATTGTTGATTAATTTCATCAATAAAAAATGAATGTACCTATGAGTTACTCCCTCCGTCCCATAATGTAAAACGTTTTTTAACACTAGTGTAGTGTCAAAAAAGTCTTACATTATGGGATGGAGGGAGTACTTTCTATTGGGTCTGATGATTACTTGTGCAGACGGACAGGAGCGGACGTTGTAGTTGTGGGTTAATTCCACAAGTCGTTTATCTGTTATCGAGTTAGATTTGTAGTTTGATTATTTGAGCTTCCTCCGTGGGTTAACTTAATTTCTTATACTTCTTCTGTCATGTGATACTGAACTGTTGATTGACTTATTTTATTCTGAATTTTAGATAAGTCAAGAATTCACCGCTTCAATTGAGACAATCCGGTCCCTGGCTGCTATTGAAATGGTATATGTGATGGCTCATCTCACTCAGCTCTTCAAGATAATGTGCGTATGAGGAAGGGAAAAGGGCAGAATAGCATGCAAGGGCTACTACTTAGAGTGGTAAGCTTGCTGCAAGTTCTAACCACTTTTCATCTAATGGCCTAGCATATCATAACCATTATGGGACCATGCGTGTACAAAGTTGTAGGATACAGACTTGTACCACTCATAGTACTAGGTTCAATTATGTATGTTTTTTTCCATGAATAGTTGACTGTTCTTATGGTTCCAAACAGGTTGAATAGCTGCGTTTTCAATGATATTAAAAGACAGTAGATATTAACTGCGTTTCCTAAGGACAACAAGCAAACAGAAACGTGCGTCATAAATTAACTAAACTGACAACGGATGTGATGCTAGTCTCGGCCATGCAAGGGTATCATAATACATGGACTCAATTGTTCCTCTGTTTGAGTTGTGAGTTTTAGGGGATGCTAGTTAGTATGTCAGGAAAACTCCAAAACTGAATGTGTTTTAATTCAATCTGCTATGAAATCTTCCGCTTTCTCTTGTTGGTATCCACTGTTGAATCGTTTAGCTTCTGAGACTGTGGATGAACAACTCAGCATGCTGACCAACGATGCCACACCACCTCCATAGTTAATGGACTCATACCATTGGCTTCCTCTTCCCTGGAAAGTCTGGGTGGTTTCAGAGAAGGCACACCACCTCCATAGTTTTACTCTTTAAAAGATAGAACACATTTAAAGGTGCAAGCTGGGTGGTTTAGGCCACAATCCGTGCATTTTTGTGCTTCACTGAGTTTGTTCACGAATGTCATCTCTAGTAGTTGGGAGGTTATGCTTGGTTTATGGCAGGGTGGCTCTGTATAAGAGGTTGCAACATATTATTCTTGTTTACGGATGTAAGCTGGGTGTCCTCTGGTTTTACCAACCCTGGCTAAAAAAGAACTTTATTAGGTTGGTGAGAAAATATAAGAGGTTGCTGGCAATGTATGTTGCCAAATGTGTAATCTTTCACCAATGAAATGGAACTAGTGTGTACTGGTGTGGGACCTTGGGATTGAATGTACTAGTGGTCATATCAGCAGAAGTACATGGTGCATTATAAATGATGAGCTTGTGGTCTTTTACCAAATCTACCTACTGTTCTAATAGAGAAAAAGTTGTGTAACATTCTTTTAGTTGAGTACATATTTTGTTCTCGAATGAAATTGGTCTCTTTTATGAGACACCAACAACGTAAAGTTATGTGTATGTCCCACTGTTTCACATTAAGCATCACTCCTTTTTTAATATAAAGCCTGTGAAGCGCTCGCATCCTCTGCGATTAGTACTGCATAATATTTTCTAGCTCTATAATGTTCTCTCCTTGGTTCGATTTCATCTTCCCTGACGTGGTTTTCTCATGCAGGTGCACAAGAGAAGATGTGGTGTCCCGATGGTGTGTGCCCCTAGCTTGCTTCAACTGTGATGGTGAGTGTCTTGTCTCACTTGCCCTCCTCCCTCCATGGTCTGTGTGATGCTTTTGAGGTCGGAGATGCACAACCTAGCCTGCTGACCAATGTTGCTGGCTTCCTCTTACCCTGTAATGTCTCGCGTGCAGGCTTGCTTGGTGCAGATTTAATTTACTCTTTAAATATAGATAGAATCTTATTTGAAGATGTGCAATCTAATAGTCCACCCAACGCTGAAATTTCTTCACTCGCCGGATCATCCCAGTTGTAGCATTATAGGGTCAACAGCCCCTGGCCAGAAGAAAGAGAGAAAAATCGAAATAACTTGCCCCACTGTATTAACTATTTGTAACGGAATGATCTTTGTTTTCCATGCCTGAGTTATTCAGTTCTTGATTATCCCACCTAGATCAAATACTAGGATGATTTGTAGGAAGTGACCACCGTTTCCCCCGGAATGGAAGCCAGATGCTCCAGATAGAATTATGGCAGAAAAGCCCAATATGTTTATGCGAGGTTGTTCATGGGAACTTAACTGTTATGTATTTTGTCGCAAAAGTGTTTGAGCATTGAAAGTCTGATGGTTTTCCATGCTGGCATTGAAAGTCTAGTTGTCAAGCACATACAATTTGTATTCTTGTCCATATTGTGTCATGATCTTGACTGTTCTTATCATCCAGTAATTATCTCAAGTATTTGCAGCAATCTTACTAAATTATGCTTCAACTCTACCTGAACAGCTCAGCGGCTGTGAGGGAGGTGTGTCTGCTCAGCGGGGCCAAGGTGCCATGGCATTGAGATGGTGTTGGGAGCATTGGGCGTCTTTGAGGAGAAAGTGCGTGATTCTCTCTTGGAAGGTAATGTATGCTTTAGTTCATGATGTTGGGTGTAGTTCCCTGATGTTGCCAAAGGTGTAGTCTTTCCCCAATGAAAAAAACTAGCGTGTACTTTTGGGGCACTTTGGGACTAGATGCGCTAGTGATCGGTCAGAAGTACATGGTGCTTTATCGATGATGAGCTTGTGGTATTTATTGTATCCACCTACTAGTTCTAATAGAGAAAAAAGTTCTGTAACATTCTTTCACAGAATAAAACCGAAATTCTTTCACAGCTTGTGGTATTTATTGTATTGATGATGAGTGTCCTGTCTCACCTGCCCTCCTCCCTCCATGGTGTGTGTGGTTGTTTTGAGGCCAGAGATGAACAACCTAGCCTGCTGACCACCGTTGCTGGTTTCCTCTTACTGTAATGTCTCGCTTGCAGGCTTGCTTGGTGCAGATTTAATTTACTCTTTATTAAAGATAGATAGATTCTTCTTTGAAGATGCGCAATCTAATAGTCCACCCATTGCTGAAATTGCTTCATTCGCCGGATCAGCCCAGTTGTAGCACTATAGGGACAACATCCCTTGGCCAGAAGAAAGAGAGAAAAATCCCAGTATTTGCAACGGAATAATCATTTTTTGCTTTCCATGCTCGAGTTATTCAGTTCTTGATTAACCCACCTAGATCAAATACTGGGATGATTTGTAGGAAGTGAACACCGTTTTCCCCCAGGAATGGAAGCTAGACGCTACATATAGGGTTATGGCAGAGATGCCCAGTATGTTTGTGCGAGGTTGTTAATGGACACTTCACTTCTATGTATTTTGTCGCAAAAGCGTTTACCCATTGAAAGTCTGATGGTTCTCCATGCTGGCATTGTCATGTACTAGTTGTCAAGCACATATCATTTGTCTTCTTGTCCATATTGTGTCATGATCTTGACTGTTCTTATCATCCAATGATTATCTCAACTCTCAAGTATTTGCACCAATCTTACTAAATTCTACTTCAACTCCACCTGAACAGCTCCGCGGCGGTTAGGGAGGTGTGTCTACTCAGCGCGGCCGAGGTGCCATGGCATTGAGATGGTGCTGGGAGCATTGGGCGTCTTTGAGGAGAAGTGTGTGATTCTCTCTTGGAAGGTAATGCATGGTTTAGTTCCTGATGTTGGGTTTAGTTCCTTGATGTTGCCACAAAAATTCACCCCTGTCTTTTCGCCGGACCGGAACAGACTATGCTTTATTTGTGTTCATTAATTACTTGATATGAAGGTCCCTGCTTGCTCATCTTACATGCAAACACCTCCTTCACGAGACATCAACAACATATTATTATGTGTATGTCCCGCTGTTTCACATTAAGCAACACTCTTAGGATATAAAAGCTCGTGAAGTGCTGGCATCCTCTGCAATTAGTATTGCAGAATTCTTTCTAGTTTTATCATGTTCTGCCTGAATAGTACTGCATCATTGTTTGTTCAATTTGATCTTCCCTGATGCGGTTTCTCACCCAGGTGCACAAGAGACCTTGTGGTTTTTGCTGGGAGAAGTTGTGAGGGAAATTTCAACCGCAAAAGGCACTCAACAGTAAGTGCCCTTCCGTCTCACTTGCCCTCCTCCCTCTGCATGATGTTTGTTTGCAATCTTTTTTTCCTGAGAGGAAAATTGCATTTCACGGGGATTAGTGTATACTAAAACATGGACTGAATCAGTCCTCTGTTGTTTGAGAGAGAGAGAGAGAGAGAGAGAGAGAGAGTTTTGGTTGTGAGTTTCCATTTCTAGTTTGTCGTATAAACCTCAAACTGAATGTGTTTTAATTCAATCTGATATGAACTCTTCCCTGTTATTTGTATGCATCGTCCATTCTCTTAGCTCTTGAGGCCGCAGATGAACAACCTCTATCTGATAAGTTCTTAGCCTGTTAGAGTGACTTGCATAGCTGTAAGCTATCTCATTAGGTCCTGGTATGATGTACGGACAATATTTGGTTCAGCTGGAGAGGTTACTAGGCGATTTGTATTTTATTTGTGAATTGTAGACAAGTCCCACATCACCAAGGAGACATACCTTGTTTGATTTCTCAGGTTCAACATTCACTGCACAATAGAGTGAGTGCTTTATGTGCATAAATGATGTCTTCAGAGGTCTTGTCATGATGTACAAAGAAGTAATATTTGGTTCTTCCTTTAAAAGAGGAACCCTATGGTCGAATATCTATTATTTTTCAGCAATCTGTAGCAAAACACCCCCAAAAAAGAGGTGCCTTTTGTCCATAAAAGATGCTTTGGTTCGAGTAGAAGTGATGTTTGTAATTGCCCCATCATGGTACATTGTGCACTTCTTTGTTGATTTATAAGAATCTAATATGTTTGTGTGAGGCTGTTCGTGGGAACATCACTGTGAGGTACTCCCTCCGTCCGAAAATACTTGTCATTAAAATGGACAAAATGGGATGTACGTAGAACTAAAATACATGTAGATACATCCCCTTTCATTCATTTTGATGACAAGTATTTTCGGATGGAGGGAGTACTTTGTTGGAAAAGTGTTTCCATGTTGACAATCTGATGGTTTTCCATGTTGTCATTGTCATGTACTAGCGCAATGTTATTCTGGTTGTCAAGTACATATAATTTGCGCTCTTATACCTATTGTGTCACGATATCTGCTTTTCTTATCATCTAATAATTGTCTCAAGTTTTTTGCACCAATCTTACTAAATTCTAGTTCAACTCTACCTGAACAACTCAGCAGCGGCAGCGGCGGTGTCGTGGGAGGTCTGTCTGCTCGGTACGCCTGAGGTGCCAGGGCATTTGGATGGTGCTGGGAGCATTGGGCGTCTTTGAGGAGCAAGTGCGTGATGCTCTGTTGGTAGGTAATGCATGGCTTTGTTCCTGATGTTCGGTTTAGTTTCGGATGCTACCAAAGGTTTAATCTTTCTGCGATGAAAATAAGCCAGTGTGTACTTGTGGGGGACATCGGGTTTGAATGTGCTCATATGTTCAGAAGTACATGTTGCATTAACAATGATGAGCTTGTGGTCTTTATCATCCACCCACTAGGTCTAATAGAGAGAAGAAGTTTTGGAACATTCCTTCAGTAGAGTTCATGTTTCCCTCTCAGAATAAAATATGAATCTTTTTCTCTAAGGGCATTTGTATTCATACATTAGTCTGTACCGAGAAGTTGCTTATCTCAGAACATGCTTTCCGAGTGCCTACATGATGTCACTAGCAGGGTCGATCAACCTGTTGGTTGTTGCCACACAAATCCATCCATGTTGCATTAACAATCAATAGAGGTTGCAACATTATTATTCTTATTTATGGATGCAAGCTGGGCGTGCTCTGTTTTTATATAAACATTATTATTTGTCCTCTGTTTTTACCAACCCTGGCTAAAAAATAAACTTGATTAAGTTGGTGAGAAAAATACAAGAGGTTGCTGGCAATGTATGGCTATGTTCCCGATGTTGTCAAATGTGTAATCTTTCACCAGTGAAATGGAACTAGTGTGTACTGGTGTGCGACCTTGGGATTGAATGTGCTAGTGGTCATATCTGCAGAAGTACATGGTGCATTTGTGATCCCTGGTTGCATTACCTTACCTGGAAGCACCTCTTTTATAAGACACCAACAACGTAAAGTTATCGGTATGTCCCACTATTTCACATTAAGCAGCAACGTAAAGTACATGGTGCATTTATATATATATAAAAGCTTGTGAAGCGCTCGCATCCTCTGCAATTAGTATTTAATAATTTTTTCTAGCTCTATCATGTTCTCTCCTTGGTTTGATTTGATCTTCCCTGACGTGGTTTTCTCATGCAGGTGCACAGGAGACCCTGTGGTTTCCCAAGGATGATGTGTGCTCCTAGCTTGCTTCAACTGTGATGGTGAGTGTCCTGTCTCACCTGGCCTCCTCCCCCCATGGTGTGTGTGTTGCTTTTGAGGCTGGAGACGAACAGTCCAGCCTGCTGAATAACGTTTCTGGCTTCCTCTTACCCTGTAATGTCTCGTGTGCAAGCTTTCTTGGTGTAGATTTAATTTACTCTTTAAAGATAGATAGAATCTTATTTGAATATATGCAATCTAATAGTCCACCAAGCGTGGTAATTGCTTCAGTCGCCAGATCAGCCCAGTTGTAGCATTATAGGGTAAACAGCCCCTGGCCAGAAGAAAGAGAGTAAAATCAAAATAACTCGCCCCACTGTATTAACTATTTGCAACAGAATAATCTTTTTTTCTTTCCATGCCTGAGTTATTCATTTCTTGATTATCCCACCTAGATCAAATACTGGGATGATTTGTAGGAAGTGACCACTGTTTCCCCAGGAATGGAAGCCAGATGCTATAAATAGGATTATGGCAGAGATGCCAAATGTTTTTATTGGAGGTTGTTCATGGAAACTTCACTGTTATGTATTTTGTCGCAAAAGCGTTTACCCATTGACAGTCTGATGGTTTTCTATGCTGACATTGTCATGTATTAGCTGTCAAGCACATATAATTTGCGTTCTTGTCCATTGTGTCATGATCTTGACTGTTCTTATCATCCAATAATTATCTCAAGTATTTGCACCAATCTTACTAAATTCTGCTTCAACTCTAGCTGAACAATTCAGTGGCGGTGAGGGAGGTGTGTCTGCTCAACGTGGCCAAGGTGTCATGGCATTGAGATGTTGCTTGGAGCATTAGGCGTCTATGAAGAGCAAGTGCGTGGTTCTCTCTTGGAAGGTAATGTATGGTTTTGTTTCTGAAGTTGGGTTTAGTTCCTTGATCTTGCCAATGGTGTAATCTTTCTCCAATGAAAAGAAACTAGTGTGCACTTTTGAAGTGCTGGCATCCTCTGCAATTAGTACTGTAGAATTCTTTCCAGTTTTATCATGTAAGCTATCTCATTAGGTCATGTTGGAAAAGTTTTTCCATGTTGTCAATCTGATGGTTTTCCATGTTGTCATTGTCATGTACTAGCGCAATGTTATTCTGGTTGTCAAGCACATAGAATTTGCGCTCTTGTACCTATTGTGTCATGATCTCTGCTTTTCTTATCATCCAATAATTGTCTCTAAGTTTTTCCCCAATCTTACTAAATTCTAGTTCAACTCTAGCCGAACAACTCAGCGGCGACAGTGGGGGTGTCGCGGGAGGTCTGTTTGCTCGGTGCGCCTGAGGTGCCAGGGCATTGGGATGGTGCTGGGAGCATTGGGCGTCTTTGAGGAGCAAGTGCGTGATGCTCTCTTGGAAGGTAATGCATGGCTTTGTTCCTGATGTTGGGTTTAGTTTCGGATGCTACCAAAGGTTTAACCTTTCCACAATCTAAATAAGCCAGTTTGTACTGGTGGGGGACATTGGGATTGAATGTGCTAGTGCTCATATGGTCAGCAGTACATGTTACATTAACAATGATGAGCTTGTGGTCTTTATCATATCCACCTACTAGTTCTAATAGAGAAAAAAAGTTTTGTAACATTCTTTCAGTAGAGTTCATGTTTTTCTCTCAGAATAAAATATGAATCTTTTTCTCTAAGGGCATTTGTATTCATACATTTAATCTGCACCGAGAAGCTGCTTATCTCAGAACATGCTTTCCGAGTGCCTACATGCTGTCGCTAGCAGGGTCGATCAACCTATTGGTTGTTGCCACACAAATCCATCCATGTCTTGTCGATTGACTGAGACAGGCTATGCTTTATTTGTGTTCAACAAATACTTGATATGAAGATCCCTGCTTGCATTACCTTACCCTCAATCACCTCTTTTGCGAGACATCAACAACATAAAGTTATGTCTATGTCCCACTGTTTTACATTAAGCAACATTTTCTTTGTATATAAAATCTTGTGAAGCGCTCGTGTCCGCTGCAATTAGTACTGCAACATCTTTTCTAGCTTTATCATGCTCTGCTTGAATGGTCTTGCATAATCCTTGTTTCTCAATTCGATCTTCTCTAATGTGGTTTCCTCATGCAGGTTTACAAGAGACCATGTGTTAGGCCTACTTCCAGCGCAAAAATCACCCGATGGTGAGTGCCCTTCCATCTCACTTGCCCTCCTCCCTCCATTGTGTGTGCTTGCCATCTTTTCTTTTCTGGGAATTTTTTTTTGCATTTTCAGGGTACACTAAAACATGACTCAATCATTCCTCTGTTGTTTGAGAGAGTTTCAGTGGTGTGTAATGCCAATATGCCAAGAAAGCCTCAGACTGAATGTGTTTTAATTCAATTTTCTAGGAACTCTTCCCTGTTGTTGTATCCACCGTTTGGTCTCTTAGATTTGTCTAAATAGGGAAGTATCTTACACTAAAATGTGACTAGATACATTCATATTTAGACAAATTGAAGACAAGAATTTTGGGACGGAGGGAGTATAAGGCTGGACATCAACAACCTTGGTTTGTATTTTGTCTTTATCAACCTTGGCTATGAAGAATAAATATTATGTTGGGGAATTTATTTTTAGGCGAATGAGGGCTTAGTAGATATTAACCATCACCTCCTCATTTACATTCATGTATATTAAGCATCATCTCTTCATTTACATTCATATGTATTAAGCATCTACCTACTTTTCTATTCGAGAAAAACTTCTGCAATTATCTTTCAGTTTAGTGCCTTCATGTTGTTGCTAGCAGGGTCGATCAACCTGTTGGTTGTTGCTAATAAAAATCCACCCATGCCTTGTCGGTGGAACAGGGCATACTATGCTTTATTTGTGTTAATCAATTACTTGATATTAAGATCCCTGCTTGCATCACCTTACCTGCAAGCACCTGTTTTACGAGACACCAACAACATAAAGTTATATGTATGTCCCAGCATTCACTTAGGATATAAAAGCTGGTCAAGTGCTCGCATTCTCTGCAATTAGTACTGCGAAATCTTTTGCAGTTTTATCATGTTCTGCCCGAATAGTACCACATCCGACTTGGTTTGATTTGATCTTCCCTGATGCGGTTTCTTATGCAGGGGCACAAGAGACCCTTTGGTTTTCGCTGGGGAGAATGCACCCAACATCACCACCGAGTCTGTCGGTGTTGGACCAACTTCAATCGCAAAGGCACCCAACGGTACATGCTAGTATGTAAAGAAAACCTCATAACTGAATGTGTTTTAACTCAATCTGCTATTATCTCTCCAGGGTGTGTGCTTGTGCTTGTCTTTTTGGATTTGTGAAGATTTAATGAACTGATTGATAATGCCTCTATCCATGGTAGCAGCATCATCCATAGCAGTACTAGAGCTGCAAAGGTACAATACAACTCAGCATATGCTCGAATGCGTGCCAGCTTTCACTGTAGCCTTGTATTTTGCTGGCCCATATGCTCGAATGCGTGCCAGCTTTCACTCTTGTATTTGTGTTTCTGCTATTTATTGAACGATAATTTAGGACCCCCTGTCTAGCAAAAATGATGTGATATTTGAGCTGACCCCTGTACTCTGTCATGTTTGTAGTGGAGAAATGAAGGATTGTATGGAGTGCCAAGACGCAACAACCTTTTGGACCCTCGCCACCAAACCGTCGAAGACATATCAAAAGCCCTTCCGGTTGGCATTGCCGATCACTGGAGTTGGGCCTTTTGCACCGCCAGTTAGTTGGTGGTTACCATTACAAACCTGTAGTGTTGGGTTTGGTTGTAGCTGATGCTTGCTTGTAACCCCCAACAATTTTTGTTTTGCTTTGATGATTATTCATGCAATGAAGTTTCTATCAATCTGGAGGAGAAGCAAGCCAAGTACCCTGTTAGGATTTGGATCATGAAAGAACTTTGGATCATGTGGCGTTGAGTTGTTTGGTCACATAATCAGTTTCTATCTAAGTTGATGATCTAAAGAGCCTGTACGTTCATCACATAATCAGTTTGCCCTTGTTTGAGGATACATGCCTATATTCCCAGATGAAATATAAGATAAAGTTTCTTGTAACTGTTGTGAAATATAAGAGAAAAGAGTCCCGGGCTTGTACATTGGAACCATTAAAAACAACAAACTCTAGAACAATTGAGCTCTTTGTTTTTTACATCATCCAAGAACCAGAATAGATAGCTCTAACTCGACTGACTTGGAAAGTTTGCTAAAAAAAATAGAGGAAATTGGACCAGATACAACATTCTTCAGATTGTAAAAGTGTCGCGTAATAATTTCATTTCTTGAAAACAAAATGGATCATCGTCATGATGTCATCAAACGGCCTAGGGATGCGCACCGCCCATCCAGCAAGGGTCTGGTTTACGCCACCTCACTGATCCGCGGCACACTCGTTCTTTTCACTATGCCTTCTTCTAAGACCATCTCTATATATACTAGGAAGAGTCATTCATCCGCGTGCGGGGTGCGCGTGCGACTTAGGAAGAGTCATTCATCCTTCTCAAGTACCGTAGATCCGTACAAGGAAACATTCCAAGGAAGTTGTTGCATGAAATCCTATCCAAGCCCACCTTCTTCTCTTTTTGTGAGGAATACTAACCCTATCTTCTACGTTCGACAAAACGGGAAGTAGTTACTCTTGCCTTCCAGCATGTTTTAGTCTCATGTAACTCTATTTATTGTTATGAACTTTCATCGAGCATCCTTTTAAATCTATAGAATTGCAATCTAGAGAATGTTTGTCAAGAGCCCAATCCTGGCGAACGACCCTGAAACCGTCATATCAAGATTTGATAGTGGCAGTTTTCTACCAAAAACTCTCACAAAAATGTCACCCACCCCCCACCCCCCCTCCTACAAAAACTGCCAGTCGCGTCGCTCGCCAGTGCCATACTGATACGTCTTCATCGTATCTATAATTTTTTATTGTTCCATACAAATATATACAACTTTTATATACTTTTGGTGATATTTTATATTATTTTTGGGACTAATATATTGATCAGTATCCATGTTTGTTGCAAGTTTATCGTTTCACCAGTTCCTGTTTGTTGCATGTTTTTTATTTCATAGAATATCCGTGTCAAACGAAGTCTAAACGCGATAAAAATTTATGAAGAATTATTTTAGAATATAGGTGATTTTTGGGAGGTGGAATCAACGCAAACAGAGGCCTGCGGCCTCCACTAACCACCAGGGCGTGCTACCCCTCGACGCACGGTGGTGTCTAGTGGGCACCCCGTAAGTCGGTTGGGGCTCTTCCTCGAGCGCAAGGAAGCTTATATCCAGAAAAAAATCATGTTAAAATTTCAACGCAATCGGAGTTACGGATCTCCGGATATTTAAGACACGGCGAAGGGCGAGAAAACGTGATCGCGAAACAGAAGAGAAACAGAGAGAGATCCAATCTAGGAGGGGCTCTCGCTCCTCCGCCGCCATGGAGGCCAAGGACCCGAGGAGAAACCCTCCTCCCATCTAGGGAGAAGGCCAAGGAAGAAGAAGGAGGAGGGGGGCTCTCTTCCCATCTCTCTCGGTGGCGCCGGAGTGCCGCCGGGGCAACAAGGATCACGACGGCGATCTACATCAACAATCTTACTACCGTCAACACCAACTCCTTCCCCCCCTCTATGCAACAGCGTAACCTCTCTATTCCCGCTGCAATTTTCTACTTAAACATGGTGCTCAACACTATATATTATTATCCAATGATAGGTGGCTATCCAATGATGTTTGAGTATATCTGTTTTGTCATATGGTTTAATCGACGATCATGGTTGGTATGAGTTGTATATTTTATTTTGATGTTGTCCTATGATGTCCTTCATGTCGCACAAACGTAAGGGATCCCCGCTGTAGGGTGTTGCAATACGTTCATGATTCTCTTATAATGGATGGAGTGAGTGACTTCAACACATACCCGAGTAAGGGGGTTTGCGTACGGGAGTAAAGAGGACTTGATACTAATTAAGGCTATGGTTGGGTTTTACCTTATTGATCTTTAATAGTTACGGATGCTTGCTAGAGTTTCAATCATAAGTGCATATAATCCAAGTACAGAAAGTATGTTAGCTCATGCCTCTCCCTCGTATAAAATTGCAATAATAATTACCAGTCTAATTATTGATTGCCAGGGACAAATATTTCTCTTGTGTTACAAAAAAGTTTTCTACGACACTACTAAGTTTATTATCTCGTAATTTATTCTTAGTTTTATTCTTGCAAATTACTGCTAATTTTATTCTTGTCCTAGGTAAAGCAAACGTCAAGTGTGTGTAGAGTTGTATCGGTGGTCGATAGAACTTAAGATAATATTTGTTCTACCTTTAGCTCTTCGTTGGGTTCGACACTCTTATTTATCGAAAAAGGCTACAAACAATTCCCTACATTTGTGGGTTATCACATATTGACTCGCGAACCCTAAATTTAAGCTTACAATTGTCGGAGCACCTCTTAATTAGTCTAGACTCGAGGGAAATTATATACTGCTATCTTCCGAAGAAGAAAGAAGCAATTGACAGAGCTCACAGCTTGATGTCTAAGTGACGATGTTATAGGTACGCAAGAGCATCTCCAAATATGTTGTAAAAATGGTCGTGCTAAAGAAACTATCTAGGCAAAAAAACTCTAAGGGGTGCCTTATACCTATATGATGAGAAAAACAATAGAGTTAGCCCAAAATTTGCTACAAGGAATAGCTAGATCTCTCACCCTCTTTCTAGCACTCTCTGATCTTCAATACAATGTTCTCTTCGAAGATCGATATGATGTAATCCTTTTGTGCGGTGTGTTTGTTGGTATGTGATGAATTGTGGGTATATGAACAGATTGTTCATTGAAAGTAATTGAGTTATTTCTGAACTTCATTATGTGTGATTGCGATAGCTATGTAATGCTTTCCAATCTATGAGTTATCTTTGGCCAAGGTGATGATTAGATCTTCAATGGAAGTGGTGCATAGTAGTAGGTTCAATTTTGTTGTGTCCTCACCTCGTGACAGAAGGGGCAGCGAGACACGTATTTGTATCGTTGCTACTAAGGATAAAACGACGGGGGTTCAATCATATTAGTAGGTCGTATTTTCTCTATATGATGTCATCATACTTAAAGCATTACTCAGTTTGTCATGAACTTAATAGATTTTTTTGATAAAGGGCGGATTTTATTGGCTTAAAACGAAGTATCAAGAGAATACAAACATGATAAGCACACCCGGCCTCTGCATAGCTAGGATGCACACAGCCAACACTAACATACACAAAAGCACACGCATGCAAATAGCAAAGTCATATAAGACCAAAGCTATGCATAGGCGAGGCAAAAGAAAAAAAGAAACAACTAAGTGATCAGATCCTTGATCGGCAAACTATAGGAAAGACCATATCCGCACCAACCATCTCATGACAACACGTGAACGACGGGATTCTTCGACAGCAACGCCTTTACAAAGGGAGCGACGCTTAGGCGCCCGCGTCACCGGATCCAACCACCGAAGGATAGAATCTAGGTTTTCACCCTGAAGAAATGGTCCGAGCATATTCGAGCAATGCCTTCAACAAGGTAACGATGTATAAACGTCGCCATTGCCAGGTATAAACAACTCGGGTCAAACCTGGGCTTTCACCCCGGAGCTCGATAGTAGGTGCTCGAGAAGCACCACCATTGTAGTCATTCAAGTGACGTCGCCACCACTTTGCCGCAATCCGAGCAGCTACACGCGACGAACGCTGCCGCTGCACAACCATTCCTCTGCGTCAAGCCGCCATCCATAGTTTGCATCTCATCGCCGAAGCACCAAATCTGGAGAGATGAATCCTCACCGAGATTTCCAGTGGCCACAGCCGCCATGGAGCCACAGGAGGTCAAAGCTGCGTAGTCTGCATCCACCACCAAATAGGCCGATCAAAATCTAGATCACCACCACTACCTGAGTGCCCGTACGCCGGCGAGGGAAGGCCAGACCCAAACAAGTGCATGCCCGCCCGTGAAGATGCATGCAGCCATACGCTCTGGAACAATTCCACGCATTGCAGGAACAAATCCTGACCCTGGCCAACGGCAGCACCCATCCAACGCCCGTCCATTCAGGCTTGTGCGCGACCACCATTGACGTCCAAGACCAGCCGCCAGGGGCAGTCGGCCGTGTCCACCAAGCCACCGAGCCCCGCCAGGACCTCGCATCCCAGCGCACGTCGACGTGCCGCCCTCATCTGTGCCCACCAGATCTGGGTGCCGCCGCGAGAGGAGGCCCCGCCGTCGCCGTCAGCCGCACACGCTTCGCCCGACGGCGTCCTCCAGCGACGGCACGGTAGCAGGTGGAGGGAAGGAGGGTGGCGGCGCTAGGGTTTGGCAAGGGACGCCCGAGCCGCCCTGGGCGAGGCGACACCATGAACTTAATAGATAGAGAGGTAAGAATAGAAGCGCTCTCGAAGTGGAATAATAGTAGTAGATGTAGATGGATGCCGGTCTACTTGTCACGGACATAATGCCTATTTACTAATCATGCCATGAACAACATCATAACTATGTAATATTCAATCAATTGACAACTGTAATTTGTGTAACCCACAGTTTGCTATGTTCTCTTCGCTTGGCTCGTGGGCCTCGATCGATGCTGGTCTGTCGCTCGCCTTGCGCGCCATGGTCTACCCCATGATGCCCATTGCATCCTCTGCGACCAAGTGCTTGAAACCCTGGATCACCTTATCCTCCACTGCCCGTTCTCCCGGGAGATTTGGCATGAGATCTTCGCCTGGTGCCGCGCTCCGGTCCCTCTCCCCGGCGATGCCGACTGCTTCCTGGATTGGTGGGCGTTCATCACTTCCCAGGCTCCCGCTGGTTCGCGCAAGGGCCTTGCCTCCCTCACTCTCCTCACCGCCTGGTCTATCTGGTGTCACCGCAATGCTTGCATCTTCGACAACATGCGGCCTTCTATCACGAACCTGCTGCAGATGATCAAGGACGACGCTAGGTCCTGGGCTCTTGCCGGGGTCAAAGATATCGCTAATTTCCTCCCCCCATGATGTAGCTTAGGGTTGGGCTGAGCACCCCTATTGTTCTGCTCTCGTAGCTCTTCTCTGCGCGTGCTGAGTGTACGTTGAGATGCAGCTACCCTTGTACCCAATTCTTGCTTTCTACCTATCAATGGAATAATACGCAGCTTGCGTATTCGCGAAAAAAAAAGTTTGCTATGTTCTTGAGAGAGATGCCTCTAGTGATGCTATGGCCCCGGGGTCTATTCACCTTATATTACTAAAATCCTAAAAACCTTGCTACAATTTATTTATTTTTATAATTTATATATCTACTACTATCAGAATCAATCCTTGCAATTAACAACTACAAGGGGATTGACAACCCTCCTGCCCGCGTTGGGTGCAAGTATTTGTTTGTATGTGTGTAGGTATTGTTGATCGTCGTTTGTGTGAATCTCTTATTGGTTTGATAAACCTTTGTTATTTACTGAGGGAAATACTTTATGCTACTATACTAAATCATCATTCCTCTTTGAGGAAATTCCAACGCCCTATCACAAGCAGCATCTACCTCTTGGACCCTGAGCGACTGGCGTTCCTCCCAATTCTGGTCTGCCACGCGTCATATTTGTTTTCCTTGGTTTCCTCGTGGCGGCGCAAGAGGCGCATGGTGGAAGGGGGCTTCTCAATCGGGCATGGCTGGCCAACATTAGTGGAGCGATGGGCCCGGCGGCAATGGCGGAGGCTCAGGGGCATCATGTTGCTGCCACAACCTGATCAGCTTAACTGGAGGTGGACATCCAGTGCTACACCGCCAAGTCGTGTTACCTGGCCATATTCAATGGCTCAACCTTCATGCCCCACGGGCGCCTGATTTGGCCGACTTAGGCGACCCTACGGATCACGATCTTCAAATACGGCTATAGGCGTTAGTCTCGCTGTAATTTTTCTACTCCCTCCGTCCCAAAATTCTTGTCTTAAATTCATCTAGATAGTGAAGTATCTAACACTAAAACGTGACTAGATACATCCGTATTTAGACAAATCGAAGACAAGAATTTTGGGACGGATGGAGTATTTCGTTGGGGCTGAACATCCTTGCTGTCGTCTGCTCATTGTGATGACACTATGCCGGCTTGTGTATCCCCCTTGCTTTCTTCTCACAATGCAATGATACACCTGGGCGTGTTCGCGAAAAAAAAAATCTTATTGATATCCCAGCTATCTTTGGACAATAGAGAGTGCACGAGTAAAAAAAAAACTTCCAGACTAGTGTGCGAGCTCTCACAGAGTAAAACAGGATAAACACGCGACACCATGTTTAATGGCAGAGAGTTGTTTGCGTGTGTACTTCTAATGCTTTGCTATGATCTATCTGGACAGAGAAATATCCTCCTACTTTATGTAAAATTAAATACCTCCCGTTTTGCAGGTTGGCCATGAATCCATCTTTTTACTAATGTACGAGAAAGGAAATAACATATGTCCTTTTCGGCATCAATCCAATACAGGCTGATATGAAGCAACAAGAAAGCGACTCGTGACCTAGCGCTTGCATGTGCTCACTACACGCACATGCACACACTCAAAGTTCATCGTGCGCGCTGTGATGATCCCCATGAAGCATCAACCCTTCAATAAACAGTGTTAGGGCACCTCCAAAACAGACTCCTAAAACAGGCACGGTATCCGACCGCGGAAGAATCCGAACACGTCCATAAACAGTGATACATGAGCCGGCCATCCAACTGTATACCTGACAAATTGTCAGACGCCTGCTTCATCATGAGGTCATCATCGCTCACCTCCGGTGAGCTAGCCGGCAAGCTGGCCTCTACCCGTTGCGCATGATGG
This sequence comes from Secale cereale, assembly GCA_902687465.1. Taxonomy (NCBI): domain Eukaryota; kingdom Viridiplantae; phylum Streptophyta; class Magnoliopsida; order Poales; family Poaceae; genus Secale; species Secale cereale. The sequence goes on along the minus strand of LR738713.1, from coordinate 31,889,312 downwards.
GCCTGCCAGCTAGCCGCAAGGCCGGCCAACTCGTGCTTCTGCTCAGTCGAGAGCATCCTCCATTCGCTCTAGAGCTCGCGGTCATGACGAAGGTGGGGCACAGAGGGGAAATGGAATTAGAAGTTGTGTGGTACGCATCGTGTCGGGCGTGTCCATGTAAATAGCTAACACTGGGCAGGAAACAAGGGGGTTGTGTCAACTCTGAAATACATGAAGGTTCCCAAAGCAGCGCCTTCAAGAAGGGAACGGCACCGTGAGCACCGCCGCCACCCAAGAAAGTTAGGGCTTTCGCCCGGGAGACCTAGGGGAATGTGAATTGAGGAGACCAGTCCATACCGACGCCTCATAGGGGAACGGCGCCCTCAAGCGTCGCCGTCGACGCGGCTGGTCATGGTCGGCTAGGGATTTAGCTCGAACTAAATCTCCGCCACCAGCAACGCCTCCTGTACAAAACCGGCGACCAAAAGGAAGCGCGGCCCGACCAGGCTGGCCCACACACCGAACAGGAAAGGAGGGGAGCCTCCAGATCGCGCGCACCGACCGCCGCAGAAGCCGCCGTCGACCGGCAACGACCACCGGATCCCGCCGCCCGCGCGACCGGGACACCTGATCCACCCCCCGCACGGCTGCTAGTCGGTCGTGCCTTTCCAATGAAGTAGCTGCTCCAGATCCGGGGTTCCCCACGCAGAAGCAGGGCAACCAAGGCCCCGCCGCCACCATCCTTGGCGCTCCGGGTTTGCCCGGCGACTCCCTCAGGTGGCGGCGAGGAAGGGAGGAGGGGGAGGGGGTGAGGAGGAGGAGCGGCTGAGGGTTCCTGCCACCACAAATTTTAGTTTCACCTGAATCGTGTAGCTTTTGGTGCTGCGAGGTCATCGCTGTTCAGATTTGGTCATTTCGATTTGGGGGAATTTAAAATTTGTAAATCACACGGTGATCTCCCCTATGTTCAAGTTCGGTAAGTATTTGCGATGTTCAAGTTCAGTACTCTTGTGAGGCAGTTCATATCCGAAATCTGAAATGTAGATTTTACTCTGTGACGGTCATCATGTGTACTAGGATTTTTGTTCAGTGGCAAAATTTCTACAGCAGCCCATTAATTTTGTGAGGTAGCTGTGGTGGTTCTCAATCCATGCATATGTGTGTGTGATTTATATTTATTTTATTTTAGCGGCTTAGAAGGCGTGAGCTATGCATGTTTTTGTTATCAACTCATTCTTCCCCTCAGTATTCAGATACTCCCTCCGTCCGAAAATACTTGTCATCAAAATGGAGAAAAAGAAATGTATCCAGAACTAAAATACATCTAGATACGTCTCTTTTTATTTATTTTGATGACAAGTATTTCTGGACGGAGGGAGTATGTTTTAGGCCTCATTTGGTTCTCAGTTTAGTTATTTTAGTTTTTAGTTGATCATTTAATTCCGCCGGCCTTGTGTATAGTTTCAGTATTTATCATCTGTTGCAGTGTGTATTACCAATCATTTTCAGTCACCAGTCTTTAGTTGATTCTAGATTAAGTCATGTTTCATTTAGTAGATTCAGTCTTTTAAGGCATCAGTTTGTTTTGGTGGTAGGTATTTTTTGTTTGAGTGTCATTCCTCAGTTTGTTTGAGTTTCAGTCCAATATATGTTCCTCAACAATGCGGCGCCTCTGATAACCGGTTAAATTATTTTTGGACTGCGCATATATATAATTAATCAACTCTGAAATACATGAAGGTGGTTGGCACTTGCAATTTGCCCTTCCGCTTGTGCTATATAAGCGCACGGGCTCTCCATTCCCACAAAATCCTCCAACCACCTCCTCATGCTCGCCGGGGCGGCAAACCTCGCAAGAAAACCAACCACAATGCGGCGCCTCCGCCTCCTCATGCCGCTCCTCGTGCTCGCCGGGGCGGCGGCGGCCGTCGCCGCGCGCCCGCCGTTCGCCTGCGCGCCGGGTGGACCGGCGACGTCGATGCCATTCTGCCGGCGGTCGCTGCCGCTGCGGGCGCGCGCGCGGGACCTCGTGGCGCGGCTGACCCGGGCCGAGAAGGTGCGGCTCCTGGTGAACAACGCGGCCGGCGTGCCGCGGCTGGGAATCGCCGGCTACGAGTGGTGGTCGGAGGCGCTCCACGGGGTGTCCAACACCGGGCCCGGGGTGCGGTTCGGCGGCGCGTTCCCGGGCGCCACGGCGTTCCCGCAGGTCATCGGCACCGCCGCGTCGTTCAACGCCTCGCTCTGGGAGCTCATTGGCCGGGTACGTACGGGTACGGTATTGCCGCCGCCGGCATTGCCGATGCCATTCTTTTCTCATGCATGAGCGCTCTCCGATGTTCCTGTTTGGCATGCGAGCATGTGAACTCTTGCTTGTCCGGTCCCTCTGTCTCGGGCAGAGTAGTTACTTCCTTTTCTTCTGACGGCGCTGACGCTTTGAGGCACGAATCTCAAAGCAGAATCCTACCACGCATAGTTAGATAAAGATTAATAGTCTGATTGATTAGATAACCTTGCCGAGAGATTAATAGTCTGTCGCTCACGAAATTCTCCCAGTTTTAAGTAGTAGCATCAAGTGGTGTGGATGCAGTGGATAGGGTACTACTGGTGTTAGCACAGTGTAATTATTTAGGCGTGGAGCCTAGTACAACATGTGTGATGATGAGCCAGGAAAGGAAAGGCAAACAATCCGGACGCCCTTTTGCAACTGGCTGCCTTTAACCTTTTATAGTACAAAGGGCACTTTAGGACAAATCTAGTGCCATTTATTCGTCTAATAAACGGGAAAAAAAGAAGAGACAAATCTAGTCTGAATTTAGCTTATGCTGCAGGACTTGCTTTCACACCATCACCTAGGAGACAAAGTATATTAAATAAACACCCCAAAAGTGATGAACAAATCTACTCCCTCCGTTCCTAAATAGTATTTGTCTTTCTAACCATTTCAAATAGACTACAACATACGAATGTAAGTAGGCATATTTTAAAGTGTAGATTCACTCATTTTGCTTCGTATGTAGTCATTTGTTGAAATATCTAAAAAGACAAATACTTCCTTCGTCCGGAAGTACTTGTCATCAAAATGAATAAAAGGGGATGCATCTAGATGTATTTTAGTTCTAGATACATCCCTTTGTGTCCATTTTGATGACAAATATTTTCGGACGTATGGAGTATTTAGGAATGAAGGGAGTAGTAGAGTAGTAGTTTCCGCAAAAAAAAAAGAAAAAAAAGACACATCTAGTACAGTAGAGTGTAGTGTCCAGATTTTTGTAGCAGATGGGAATGAGTTGGTGGGTGGATTGCCTGGTTGGCCAAATCCAATGGTACAAGATGTTCCGTGCAGGGCAGCCATGTGCAAGCCAGCCTAGCCACCTAAATCAGTACTATCCCATCCGTTCCGAATTACTCGTCGTGGTTTTAGTTCAAACTTGAACTAAAACCACGACGAGTAAATCCAAACGGAGGGAGTAATAGGTATGTCTCTAGCTAATCCAATAAAGAAAAAGAAAACGGAAATAAGTGCTGCCATAAAAATCGATCTAATAGGCATGGATCAAACGAAAACTCTCGACAGCGCTAATATCTGGGGTTAGTAGCTCACTAGTTGTTGGCTTCTTGATGATGGCAAGTACTCCGCCTACTAGTATAGAAATCCTGCAATGTTGGTGCATCCAATGGGATGTTAAACACTGCGATTCGAGATTAAACAATGATGTAAGATCAAGGAGCAGGAGCTGCTGCGTGCAGACTGGGACCAAGTTGATGCCGAGTAGTACGTACTTACTTCACAAGGACAAAACTAGTGGACTGGACTTGTGTCTTCTGGTCTGTGAATCCACTGAACCACGTGCATCGCATCGTAACTTGACATCATCCATCCAGCTCACCCACGTGATTGGAGAGGCAAAGATATGATCCTGCATAGATACCCACGTGAAGTATTTTTCTTTCACATTTGATTTGATCATGGCTTGCATTGGGCGGAGATCATAGTATATTTCTTTAAAGAGGGAGCCACAATTTAATTTTGGTGTTAACTAACATACGTCCACGTACGTACATGGTGCATGCAGGCGGTGTCAGACGAGGGGCGAGCCATGTACAACGGCGGTCAGGCGGGCTTGACCTTCTGGAGCCCCAACGTCAACATCTTCCGCGACCCGCGGTGGGGCCGCGGCCAGGAGACTCCCGGCGAGGACCCCGCCGTGTCCGGTCGCTACGCCGCCGCCTATGTCCGCGGCCTCCAGCAGCCCAACGGCCACGCCGGTGGAGGTCCCCACACGCGCCTCAAGACCGCCGCCTGCTGCAAACACTTCACGGCCTACGACCTCGACAGCTGGTCCGGCACCGACCGCTTCCACTTCAACGCCATCGTCACGCCGCAGGACCTCGAGGACACCTTCAACGTCCCCTTCCGCTCCTGCGTCGTCGATGGCCGCGCCGCCAGCGTCATGTGCTCCTACAACCAGGTCAACGGCGTGCCCACCTGCGCCGACCATTCCTTCCTCCGCGGCACCATCAGGGCCAAGTGGCACCTCGACGGCTACATCGTCTCCGACTGCGACTCCGTCGACGTCTTCTACCGCGACCAGCACTACACCAGGACCCACGAGGACGCCGTCGCCGCCACGCTCCGCGCCGGCCTCGACCTCGACTGCGGCCCCTTCCTGGCCGTCTACACCGAGGCCGCCGTCGCGCAGGGCAAGGTGTCCGACGCCGACATCGACGCCGCCGTCACCAACACCGCCATCGTGCAGATGCGCCTCGGGATGTACGACGGCGACCTGGCCACGCAGCCGTTCGGCCACCTCGGCCCGCAGCACGTGTGCACGCCGGCGCACCAAGAGCTGGCGCTGGAGGCGGCGAGGCAGAGCGCCGTGCTCCTCAAGAACGATGGCGCCGTGCTGCCGCTCTCACGAGCCGCGCACCGCACCGTTGCCGTTGTCGGCCCGCACTCCCAGGCCACCGTCGCCATGATCGGGAACTACGCCGGGGTGCCGTGCCGGTACACCACGCCGCTGCAGGGCATAGGCAGGTACGTCAAGACCACGTTACACCAGCCGGGCTGCACGGACGTGGCATGCCAAGGCGGTAATCAGCCGATCGCCGCTGCCGTCGACGCGGCCCGTCGTGCTGACGCCACAGTCGTCGTGGTCGGCCTTGATCAGAAGGTGGAGGCCGAGGGCCTGGACCGGACAAGCCTGCTCCTTCCTGGTCGCCAGGCGGAGCTCGTCTCCGCGGTGGCAAAGGCCTCGAAAGGACCGGTGATCCTTGTCCTCATGTCCGGCGGGCCCGTCGACATTGCCTTCGCGCAGAATGACCGGAAGATCGGTGGCATCCTGTGGGCAGGGTACCCCGGCCAGGCCGGCGGGCAGGCGGTTGCGGACGTGATCTTCGGCCACCACAACCCAGGTATGTAATGTACGCTTCGGCGGTCTCTGTTTGAATGATTCATTCAAGCCAGGATCGAATTTTCAGATGGCAAAATTGACCAAAAAATTGAAGGAAGAAGACGAGTTTGATAGATAGATTTTGGATTGGAATTTGGTGCAGGAGGGAAGCTGCCGGTGACATGGTACCCACAGGATTACCTGCACAAGGCGCCGATGACAAACATGGCGATGCGCGCTGACCCCGCGAGGGGGTATCCCGGACGGACGTATCGGTTCTACACCGGCCCGACCATCCACCCGTTCGGGCACGGCCTCAGCTACACCAAGTTCACCCACACGCTCGCACACGCGCCGGCGCAGCTCACGGTCCAGCTTGCCGGCCACCACGCCGCCGCCGCCTCCTCCTCCCTCAACTCAACGAAGCATCTTGACGCCGATGTGCGTGTCTCGCACGCGCGGTGCGAGGGCCTGAGCATCCCGGTCCACGTGGACGTGAAGAACGTCGGAGACCGGGACGGTGCGCACACGGTGCTCGTGTACGCGTCCCCTCCGGCCGCGGCCCACGGCGCGGCCTCGCGTCAGCTGGTTGCGTTCGAGAAGGTGCACGTTCCGGCCGGTGGCGTGGCCCGCGTGGAGATGGGCGTCGACGTCTGCAAGGAACTGAGCGTGGCTGACCGGGACGGGGTCCGAAGGATCCCCGTGGGCGACCACACGCTGACCATCGGCGAGCTAACCCACTTGGTCACGCTGCGGGTTGAATTGAGCAACTAGCAGTGTAGAGGCTAAGGATTCAGACATTAGGCATGGATGTCAACAAGTCTTGATTTTCATGGTGCTTCTCCTCCGCAAAGGTGGAGAGAGGAATTACCAACTTTGTTGTACGCACCGCAAAACTATTGTGGAACTGGAAGCAATACAAAGAATCACTGTATTCCCTGAATCTTGCTTCTACTTTGATTGGTCCAAAACCATGCGCTTCACCTCTGTCAAAACCCGAGTGCCACTCGACTGATTTCCAGTACAAATCTTGCAACCGGAGCAGGGAACCCCTGGGACACCCCTGGGACATTAGCAAACAAGACAAGTTAAGGGCATCTCAAAAGTCAAGACTTCTAAAACGGACACGGTGAGCGGCGGATAACGATGCCAAAGCCGACCATCTAAGAGCATGATTAATAATACAGTCAACAATCGGCTATAAGGAGTTGACATGTCATCTATAGTCAACCTTGTAGGCAGCATGTACAATAGTAAGTTTTATATGTGTACTACTCCCTCCGTTCCAAAATAGATAGCCCAACTTTATAGGAGTACTAAAGTTAGTACAAAGTTGAGTCATTTATTTTGGAACGGAGGGAGTACTTCATTAGTAGTTGGCCCACCTTACAACCTCACAAAGCGTCTTGGGTCTCGTGCTAGAGCCGGCTACTAACGAAGAGCCCGCTTCTCTTCTCTCTCTCCTCCAACTCATCCAAAATATAATATTAAAAGGCTTACAGTCCGCCCACGTCATCCTATTGTACTTGCTCTTATCGCATCTCCTAAACATCCGTCTATGTCCGACTAATTTTACTTTCAAGTTAAAATGTTGTTCACACAACTTCCAATCACAACAAAAATAGACCGATTTCATAGTTTTTATATGTCCTGTCACAAAAAAATATCTCAGTCCGACACTCCGTGCAAAAAAAGTCGATGTTTTGCCTTGCCGGTATGGCTATCCGAGCCTCCACGCTCACTCTGTCACCGGCTCCTCCTCACCGTCCACCTCCTTATCCGTCGTCTCCAACTCGGCCGCCAAGCGCTTCAACGTTGTAATATGGATGGCTTGCACAGTTATCCCTGTGTCGTCATCCAACTCGTCCATCTTCTAGGTCAACGTCTTCGTATCCTTTGAAGCGGTCGCGATCTCAACCTTCGTCTCTTTGATTTTGGTCTTCTTCTCTTCAAGCTTGATCTTCTTATTAGCCGCCGCCATCAGGATGTTAAACCTCTTAGTCTTTTTTTCTCCTTGATGTCCGAGCGCTTGACACGTGCATCCTCCTTCTTCGCCAAGATGTTCTCAAACTGCTCTGTCATTGAACTTCATCTAGTCTATCTTACCATTAAATGTCTACTTGTTTGCTCTTGTTTTTGTATTCAAAGTTTCAAACATGAGTATGTTGCTTTCAATTTCTAGGACTTGAACCCACAACTTATTGCTTATAGTATGCAATAAGCAAGCTCCAGCCTGAAACGACTCTAGATGGTCCGACCGCAGGGGCAGCCCATCAACATATTTAATTTTATTCCAAAAATTCCAAAAATATTATATTTAGTAAATAAAACTAATTTTAATAATTGGGAAAATATTATATAGAGTAAAGTGAATGTTGATGTGCTTAATATAGATAATTATATGTTTTGAAATAAAATGTAGAGCTTATAGTAAAAAAAAGGGTTCCTATGCACTAGAGAAGTATTCTTGTATTTCAAAAGAGTCCATATATTTACAAAAAAGTATCATACAAAGTCGTTCATATATGCTAGAATGTATGTTTATGCAATTTAAAATGTTTTGTGTTTTCTCAAAAAAGTATCATACAAAGTCATTCGTATATGCCAGAAGATATGTTTATTTAATTGAAAATGTTTTGTGGTTTCTCATAAAAATAATAAATAAAAATATTAAAAAAATAAAAACTGTAAAAGGGAAGAAACAAAGGAAAATTGATTTTTTTTTCATAAAATACAGTGGAAAAAAGGTCACAACCTGTTGGACCAGGCGCGGGTGACCATTTTCCTTTGCTTATTATGGTTGGATAGAAAAGTAGGCTTCCGATCCGGCCTAACATATATCTCTTTTATGTTTGGGTCCTCGCATCACGCGAGAGAGGCTTCTGACTCGTGCGAGTGTATGGGCTGGCCCGGTGCGCCGGAGGCCACTGCCTTGTTTTTTTCCTGTTGTTTTCACTGTTTCTTTCGTTTTTGGAATTCTTTTTTTACTTTTGTTTACACTTTCAAATATTCTAAACATATCCATTACAAAAAGGTATATTATGTAGTGTTTGAAAAATGTTAAATATGTATAGATGTTTTCACCATATATACGTAAAATGTATAGAAAAATATAATGTGTGTGAAGAAGTTGATCTTGTATTTAAAATGTTAATCAATCATTTGAAAAAATGTTAAAAAATTATTTGCAGAATATTAATCAAGCATTTAAAAATAATGTCAAATGTGTATATAAAAATGTTGACCATGTATTAAAAAAATGTTAATATTGTATTTTAAAATGTAATCAAGCGTTTATTTTTTTAAGTGTGTATTGAAAAATGTTAATGATGTATTAAAAATATTAATCTCATATTTATGTCCTTAATCAGTCTACATTTGGTCCGCATAAAGAAAAATAAAATTGATCAGCCACAAATCTATAATTTTGGATGGAATCCAGGGAATGAATCGAAATGTTTTCGTTCTCACACAACAACCCGTGTTCTTTTCTCATTTGAGACATATCCTATATACCGAAATATTTGATCCCCACTAACTATAATTCTCTCAACATGCAACTATGTCACCTCATCATGTAACATGCATGAGAAAACACTTACATTAACATGCACTATGCGTATTCATATTCAATATCCACTAATTTCAGTTCTCTGCGCATGCTCCTATACCAAATTACCATGCCATCATTCAATGGAAAACACCCATATCATCATGCACTATCAAGAAATATTCTACTACTTAGAATAATCAAATGCAATAAATTTGTATTTCACTATCAGTCCACATATACGAATGTTTCATACACCTAATTCTCACTTAAATAATTGCAACATATTCCGGCAGCAACGCGCGGGATATCATCTCTATTGTTCTAAAAGACTATGAAAAGAAAACATCGAAGAACGAATTTTATGCCTCTGCCATTCAACTTGTACCCTGTAATCTATGAGCAAGGAAAGAATAGTGGTGAGATCAGCCGGCAAGTGTCTTTCAATTTGGTTTGTTAGTTTGGCTGCATTCGGTCCAGGCCACCGGCCGGGTCACTTGGATGCATATATATCATGTGGTAATTAATGTAAGTCAACATGCGCTGCCATTTTTTAAGTCCTATATTGAGCTGACCTAGAGTTTCAAAGATCTCTCATCCTTCCGGATGATCACAACCTCACACGCCTCATGCCAAAACAGAGCCAAACCACCACTTATCCCATTGCTATCAACACCATCAAAGCCTTTCAGACCAATCCTCCCGCGGATCCTCCTCAACTTCTCAACCTTTTGTCTTGTCTCACAAAGAAAAACAAAAGTGGGGGAATGCGACTGAGAGATTGTTGCTATTTCGCGAACTGTACTGGTATTCCCGATACATATTAACAATACATATAACTTACCAAGGTCCAAAAAACACAAATAAACATAGTTCTTGCACACATAATGCTAGGAATAGGCTCCATTTACCGGTAGATTCCCGATAAATCGCTTGGCAGAGTGATAAATTGGCTCAACCGATAAACAGTGATGATATGGCACAATCTTATCGGTCACTCTCCCTGAGTAGTGATAAATCGGACGATAAATCATTGAATCGGCCAATTTTTTGAAAGGTGCTTATTTTAACTGAAATTATCATGTGGATGGTGGTTCCACAACTAGTGCCAATGCAAGTTCTCAGAAATCTCTGGACTATATGCTATATGTAGATAATGTTCATACCTTGGATGGTCACTTCCAGGATTCCAACTGTGCCTAACTCTACATATTGCCTGTTGTGAAGATTTTGAGCACCATTGTTTATAGGAGCACAAGCTACTCGATACTTTTATAGTACAAGGGATGATATCCGTTTACAGAGCTCCGTTCGAGCACAATTGGCACAATAGGCAGTGGCAATAGATGGATGAGCCGGTGACCATGAAGCCACCGTATGTGCACCCACAAGTCAAACTTTCGGACACACAAGCGACTCATTTCTGCACCTATTGCCTATAAATAAATAAATTATGCAGCTACTAGGGAAGCTCCTATTTGCGGCTTACTACATATAGTAGGCAAGCACTGTGGAAATGACTCTAGATGAGCCAATTCCTATGTCCCGTCAACACATTTATTTATATTTATCGTTAGACAAAATTGAAAAAATGGTCATTTATTCAATAACCTTTAAATTATTCTTATGAATTAGTTTAATATTTGGAAAAAATAATGTAGAGTAGAAAAAATAAGTAAGTATTTATGAGTTGAACTAAAAGCATCAGCTCATGGTAAGAAAAAGTTCCTGGATGCAGAAAATATATTCATGTATTTTAAAAGATTCATAATTTTGATACAAATTGTTCGTATAAGTCTTTCATAAGTATAGGAAATAGATGTTCATAATTCATACACCTTTAAAATATATTTTGTATTTTCCCAAAAAGAAAGGTAAATAGAATAAAAAATAAAAATAAAAAGCTAAATAGAGTAAGAAAGTAAACAAATAGACAGAAAACAGAAAAAAAAGGGAAAAGCAGCAAAAACGAAAAAAATGAAAAAAAATCTATTGCAGTGCATTCATGTATTCTAATTCTATCAGTACCGCATGATCATACCATAACTTCATCTAGTCTATCTTATCATTAAGTGTCTATTTGTTTACTCTGCATTAATTTTGTATTCAAACATGAGTATATTGCTTTCAATTTCTAGGATTTAAACCCACAACTTATTACTTATGGAAAGCCTATTTGCCGCTTATAGTATGCAATAAGCAAGCTCCAGCCTGAAACGACTCTAGATGGTCCGACCGCAGGTGCGGCCCATCAACATATTATTTAATTTTATCGTAAAACTTCATAAAATATTATATATTTAGTAAATATAAATATTTTGATAATTGGGAAAATATAATATAGAGTAATGTAAATATGTATGTGCTTAATATAGATAATTATATGTTTGAATAAAATGTACAGCTTGTAGTACAAAAGGGCTCCTATGCACTAGAGAAATATTCTTGTATTTCAAGAAAGTCCATATATTTACAAAAAAGTATCATACAAAGTCGTTCATATATGCCAGAATATATTTTTATCCAATTTAAAATGTTATGTGTTTTCTCAAAAATATATCATACAAAGTCATTCATATATGCCAGAATATATGTTTATGCAATTTAAAATATTTTGTGTTTTCTCATAAAGAAATAAAAAAACTTAAAACATTACAAATTTAAAATTGTAAAAAGGAAGAAAGAAAAGAAAAATGAAAAAAGGAACATAAAATACAGAGGAAAAAAGGTCACAACCTGTTCGACCCGGCGCGGGTGATCATTTTCCTTCGGCTTATGGTTGGATAGGAAAGTGGGCCCCCGATCCGGTCTAACATATACTCCCTCCGTTCCCAAATATTTGTCTTTCTAGACATTTTAAATGGTTACACCATACGGATGTATGTAGACATATTTTTAAGTGTAGATTCACTCATTTTGCTTCGTATGTAGTCACTTGTTGAAATCCCTAGAAAGATAAATATTTAGGAACGGAGGGAGTATGTTTTTTATGCTTGGGTCCTTGCACCACGCGAGAGAAGCTTCTGACTCGTGAGGCCACTGCCTCGTTGTTTCCCTGTTGTTTTCACTTTTTCTTTCGTTTTTGGATATTTTTTTTATTTTTGTTTACACTTTCAAATATTGTAAACATATACATTACAAAAATATACATTTTTATTGTCTGAAAATGTTAAGTATGTATAATTTTTTGACCATATATACGTAAAATGTATTAAAAAATAATATACAATGTGTCTGAAAAAAGTTGATCATGTATTTTAAAAAATGCTAATCAAGCATTTTTAAAAATGTAACAAATTATTTGAAAAATATTAATCAAGCATTTAAAAAAATTAAATGTCTCAACATGCAAGTAGCCACCTCATCATGTCATATGCATGAGAAAACACTTACATTAACATGCACAACTTACATTAACACGCACTATGCATGTTATTCATATTCAATTTCCATTAATTTCAATTCTCTCGGCATGTTCCTATACCAAATTACCATGCCTTCATTGAATGGAAAACACCCATATCATCATGCACTATGCATGTTACTCATATGAAGAAATTTTCTACAACTTAGAATAATCAAATGCAATAAAGTTGTATTCTACTATCAGTCCACATATACTAATGTTTCATACACCCAATTCTCACTTAAATAATTGCAACATATTCCGGCAGCAATGCGCGGGGTATCATCTCTATTGTTCTAAAAGGCTATGAAAAGAAAAGATCGGAGAATGAATTTTATGCCTCTGCCATTCAACTTCTACCCTGTAATGTATGAGCAAGCAAAGAATAGTGGTGAGATCAGCCGGCAAGTGTGGTTCAATCTGGTTCGTTTGTTTGGCTGCATTCAGTCCAGGCCACCGGCCGGGGCACTTGGATGCATATATATGGTGTGACAATTCATGTAAGTCAACATGCGCTGCCAATTTTTTTTAAAGTCCTATACTGAGCTGGCGTAGAGTTTCAAAGATCTAGTATCATTCTAATGGGCTGCTCTTTACATTGTGTCCACATCTCACACCACTCATTATACCCCCTTGACCATGCTGAATAAACCTTAGTTAACTCAGGACCTCATCTTCTTAATCATATAAAGAAGTGCCGTAGCTTAATTGTGTGTAGATATTATTTCTCCACCAATGAATCCATGTACTGCTACTACTCAATTGATTGATCCATCGATGTCTACAGATCCACGATCGATATTTTACTTGCCTTGTTAACTTGTAGAAAATCTGAATCAACTAGTACAATGTCGAGTTGTCGAAAACCGAACGACCGGTATAGAAAGGTTGATACCATATACTAGCGAGAATAATACTAGCAGACTGATAGATACATGCAATGCAATTAAGGCATTCTGGTATGCATATCGATCACCACATCAAAGAATCGTGTGGCCGTCTTTATCATTGTAAGTGATGACTATTACTAGCTGATGAGTACATGATTGATGGATGGACAACCTACCTATAGAATGCATACATGTATATACATTTTGATTCTGTATATCCATGATTTAGTTTTTGTGTGTGTGAATGTGATGATGAGTAGATGCGCACACAGTAGATGGTTGCATATATCCATGATCCATTCGATTGCTACATGCGTGAGATGGATGGAGTGAAGTGAATGAATGACAGCGCTGGTAGGTGGATCACGAGCACGCACGTGCGCTGAAGGCAAACACCGATTCATTCTAGTCTCTGGATCACATGAGTACACGGATACGAACGAGGAGTAGTACACGTAACTCTATCTGACTCCGAGCGCAGCCGTATAATAATTGTAGAGGGCCGTTTATAAACTTTCAGAGGCTTTGGAATGCACTACCACACTCAGACTTGCAAAAACTGCGACTTTATATTTTTCGGTCATCTCGAGTCCATTTGATGGCGAGACACACAAATTTGTATTTTGTTTTTTGTACATTGTTACCCTCCCTTCCACACACACGCACACGCACACACAATCTCATCTTTTTTTCATGGGGCACCCACATTGATCGTGCGCGGCTAGAGGTTTTCTTCTCTGTCCGATTCACCTCCATTCGTGGTCTTTTCAGAGTGTACAACGGTCGTGCGTTGAGGGGGAAAGCTGCGAACTCGCCCGACATTATAAAAGACCAAGCGGTGCCAGGTAGGCAAAAAGATGAGTGGCGGACGTAGGGACGCCAATGCAGGGGAAAATCGAAGAGAAAGTCCAAGAGGAGGTACACTAGCTGTAACCCATATACCCACGGTCAGCAGCTCGCTACTTCTCCTACTACCTCCGTCCTTGACCTCCTTAGTATTTTATGCCAAACTTTGACCATTAATTTAACTAAGAAAATAATAATGCATGTCACAAAAAATTATTGGATTCGTATTTGAACATAGTTTCCACTGATATTATTTTTTGTTACATGCATTAATATTTTGTTAGTTAAATATAAGGTCATAGTTTGGCACAAAATATGAAGGGGCAATAAACCAGGACGCAGTTAGTACATCTCTATTTTGGCGGTTGCTCTAATAGCTTACTAGAGTACCTAGTGTATGCATGCAATTTATTAGGGCAGTGACCGGCCTTGGACAGTTGGGGCCCACTAGTAGAAAAAAAAGCTCATTTGTGCCGGTTCCGGAACCGGGACTAAAGTGTCGGGACTAAAGCCCCGAACCTTTAGTTCCGGTTCGCTTACAAACCGGGACAGAAGGGGCTCCACGTGGCCGCTGCGGGGCGTCCAGGGAGGAGGACCTTTAGTCCCGGTTGGTAACACCAACGGGGACCAAAGGGCATCCATGCGTCAGCAGCTCGCAGGCCCTGTGGTTTTTTTTTCGAAGGGGAGGGAAGGGGTTTAGGGATTTTTGGAGGGTTAATTTAGTGGTTTCATATATTGTGTTAGCTAGATAATAGAGAGAAGTGACCTCTCCTATCTCCGTGCTTGGTCGATGCTAGCTACTATACATATAGAGAGAACTCGACACGCTAGCTAGTAAGCAAATGAAGTAACCATTAACTACACAAGATCGTCATGAACATATACAGAGAGGAGTGCACCTCTCTTTCTCCGAGAGATTTGTCGAACAACAAGTTTTCGTATATCTATCCGACGGTACTAGCTACATATATACAATATAAGATGTCTTACAATCCCTAATATCTCATGTTTATATTAATTTCCACATGGTATTCTTCGGTTTTATTGATGACATGGTCAAGAAAGAACCCGCGAATTCCTCTTGAGTTGCCCGTATACGATCTTGTGGTAGGAGTTCATCCCGCAGCTGCCATATCTAAATTGAAGAAGAGGATCAATACATGTATATGAATTAAACTCAACACAAATGATGGTAATAAAATAAAATTGTGTATATTTTCGCTTACGCACTTCAAATTGTTTTCGAGAGTAGCCCCGCTCACAGGTATAGTGGCGGATGAACTCGCAAATATAGTATCCACAAAAATCATTCCCGCCTTCCTGCCACAAGCACTGTACGAGAAATAGAGTTCAATCAAACATGATAAATGGTATTGATAAAACTAGAATAAATGGGAGATGCGCGGAACTAGTTAGTAGTACTTACTTTCGGGTGTCTAAATCACTGCTCTGTCGGCAGTCCCGGAATGATTCCGGTGAACTCTTTCCAAACCCTACCAGACAAAGAAAATAATTACTTGGTATCAGGAAAGGAACAAAGTTGCCGATATGGTGCGATAATGATCGATTGAACATACTTCTTGAGCATTTCAGTCATGTCCGCATATGACTGAGGATCTTTTTGTCTCGAGTCTAAGACGGTTACTACTCCCCAGTCAAGCTTAATCTTTAGCAGAATAAAGTGGAAGCTGCGCACGCATGCATAACTCATCAATTACACCAATATATAACCTCGAGTAATAAGGGAAACCGAATATGCAGAAAGAGTATTGTATCTTTGTTTTGATTTTTGAGCAACGATTGTAGCAAGTTGGCCTCGGTTTCACCATCATTTGTTTGAACCGTCCATTCATGTATGACATTTGGTTTAATGAACCCAATGTCTAAGATTTGTGCTTTTCTGCATTCAGCGATCATCAATCTGGATAATATAGTGATGATAATCATATATACACATGCAATGAAAGAGCTGGGCTATATATAGAGACTTAATTACAGATGTAGTACTTACAAACAGTAGCAAGTCATGAGTGATTTGTGGAGGGCCTTTTGATTGTAGAACTGGAATAACTCCTCAAATTCAACAGAGAACATACCAGTTGGAACCAGGTCGTGCTCTTCTTTAATTAGCATCGTCAAAGCATCATTCCCAGACTCGCTGTAGGTTTCCATGTACCATTGATGGAATATTCGCATCATCGTTGTTAGAGGAGGACTTCCATCTTTGACGAGAGGCTTCCCGTACTGGTATTTGAATTCTTCCACCTCCAGCATTTCAAACTCTACATCATCGCCTAGGTAATCACCAAGATTGGTACTGGGCACCATCCCTGGCAGATTAGCGACGATATCGCTAGACACCTTGAGCGAGGGGCACGATTGGTTCGCCTGTTTGCCGAGCTGGGGATTTTTTTCCCACTTCTTCGTTGTGCTAACCTTGCATCACTTGAAGTACTTCCCGACCGCTCCGCATTTGTATATGTCATTTTAATACAACGTTCATAGTTGGTATCCGGCGGAGGCGGTGGTGGTCGCTTCAGGGCATCGATAGTGCGCTTCGCTTTCACCGGATCTATCTTCTCCTTCGGAGGTGGAGGTTTCTTTGCAAAAAAGTCCCTTACTTCGGCAGCAGAGATCTCCTCGGTTTCCTTCTCGGTCCTCTCATATGGTAACTTGTCCAGAGGATTGAGAGATGGACCGAATCTGAATTGCCTAACGCCTCTCGCTGTACTGCTACCCGCCGGAGCGACGACGTCCTTCCGTCGTTGCTTATGAGGCGGAGTGCTCCGACGCGCCGGAGGAGCCGGAGCGGCGGCGTCTGTCTTCCGCCGTTGCTGATGAGGCGGAGAAGGTGGAGTGCACCCACGCGCCGGAGCAGGAGGAGAAGGAGGCTGAGTGCCATGGTCACTCACCGGAGCAGGTGGAGAAGGAGGCTGAGTGCCCTGATCACTCGCCGGAGGAGGAGGAGGCGCAGTGCCCTGACTCCCGGAGGAGGAGGAGGCGTCCAGTTTGGAAGCTTGATGTCGTCACTAGTGCAAATTAGGGCAATAGCACCGGTTCGTAAGGCCCTTTAGTGCCGGTTCTGCAACCGGCACTATTTAGCCCCCCCCCCTTTAGCACCGGTTCAACACGAACCGTCACTAAAGGGGCACCACGTGGCACGAACCAGCGCGGGGGGCGGGGAGACCTTTAGTACCGGTTTGTAACACCAACCGGTACTAAAAGGTTTAAGGGGTTTTGGTTTTATGATTTATTTTTCCTATAATTTTGTGTTTTCCATTTAATTATTTTTCATTTGCTGGTATTTTATGATACTACATATTGTACACGTATGCATATATATAAATAGAATTTCACACTAGGCCCTTTTTTTTACTAGTGCATGAACATGGATTAGATTCAAAGTGGAGGCAAGATGTGTGGTGCATGTCGATACTAATCCAAACTTGATATTGTTTGGATTAGTAGTATGTGCACCACAAGTTGCCTCCACATCAAACTAGTCCATGTTCATTTCACCCACTGATATTGTTTGGATTAGTAGTATGTGCACCACAAGTTAACTCATCATGCTCATATAACAATGCATCATCATAATTAATAATAAATCATCATCGTCGTTGTCATAATAATTAAAAAAGTCATACTCAACATCATCGTCATCTCATAACTTCTACTCGTTCTCATAATAACAATTCCTAGTCATCATCATCATCATAGTCATCTAACAACTTCTTAGTATGATCATGAGTAGCCAGTACTTAATTAAGTACATCCTCTCTAAGGAGAAATAACATAAAACAAGATAGTCCCTGACTCTCCATTATGGAGAATGCAGATTATCCTGTCTCAAATTCTTGGCTTTTGCATAATGTTGCTTCCATGTAGCTCCCTACGATTGACCATACATTTTTTCCAATCTTTGATTGTCATGTCTTCATTGGTTTTAGAAATCCGGTATGGACAATGATGGGTAGGATGAAGACCTGACGAGTATAGTAATAAGCTTATAACATTAAGGTGACCTTTCTGAAACATCAGATGAGGCACACAATCCAAAGGGATTTTCTGTTCAACAACATAGTAATAACTTCGTAGTTAGTAATGTAGTTTAGTTTTAGAATAATTTATATATGTAAAAGATGATCGGACACAAATCTTACCATGACATCTCCATGGATGTTACCGTAGTTCAACACATGCACTAGTGGCACGTATTGACCATAATGTGCATGAGTTTTAGAATAGATAATGTAATTCTCAAGATAAGTAAATAATGAGACAAGATGATCTTTCTTCTGCAAGTTAATTCTGCACCATCAGTGTAGTGGGTTGTGTCTACCATCTTCCGTACATTTCTTGAAGAATGGAAATAAGCTGTTAATGGAAATAAGCTGTCAATTATTTTGAAATAAATAATATAAATTACTTAATAAATATGTTTGAGAAACTCACATAGAGGTAGAACTGGAAGCGCATCAACAAGGACCCACATGCCATCGTCATCATCACCAAGGTCAAAGGTGACATACATACCCACCTAAAAATCATATGCCTTGCAAAGTGCTCTCCAGTTTGAGCAAACAAAATGGGCTACGCTCTCTGAATTGTATGGCTTTACAAGAAAATCATAACCATGATGGGTCCTGAGATGAATTTTCTTTGTCTCCATACTTTCATGATCTTCGAAATCCAGATGCTCCAAGATATAGTGTCTTGCATGACATGGGATAAGCTAGTCGAATTGTAAAATACGAAGATTACACATTGAAGAAGCATAAGTCATGCTTAATTACCAAATAAGACTTGTCGTATTGCATACCGTCTCAAATTCGAAGGCCTCATCGAGCTTAACACTAAAGCATCGACCGTCTACCAGTTGTGGCCTTCCGCACTGACCCCGGTCATCGCCGCACCAGTCGCACGCCGGGATCCTATCGTCATCGTTAGACGACATTTCCTACATATTATAGCACAAGTCATGCCAAAATTAAATGGTTGAAAATATGAACAAAAACATTTCAAAATATCTTAATTATAGGACTCATATTGACATGGAGATTTGGCTGGACTCCAGTTTGAGCATTCAATAAGCAAAACTAATTAAATCATCTCTTGCGTCCGTACATCATCGAATATTATCACTAATAAATCTCGAATAGTATCATACATATAACATCATTAATTAATACAGCTAAAACCCTAGCGAACGACGGGTATCGGCGCGGGCGGTGGACACCCAAAGAGAAGGAACCATCACATGATTATAGCTCCAGTGAGATCCCTGAAGAACCTCCCAGGTATTGGAACCTGCCCTCCAACGCAACCATGTAGCGACGGACGTGCTCGTCCTCCTCGCTGACACGGTGACGTACAACCTCCGCGGGGTCCTCAAGCCTCCGCACTGTCACTGGCCCACGCGCTCGCCACCAAAGAAGATTCAGGTCAACAACGGGATGGCTCCTCACCAAGCTGCGCCCCCCCCAGAAGGAAGCACCTCCTAGTACCAGCCCGGCGGAGCCGAGTCCCGAACATGACCCCTCTGATCAAGCAGACCTCCGCCGAGTCGATGACGAGGATGCGGGATATGCATCGTCGACGTCGATGCGAGGGAATAATTGCTTGAACTAAAAGAATAAACTAGTTCTATTAATTCAACTAGTTCAACTAATAAGCACTTGTTATAAATAAAAATGAACTAGTTCTTACAAAAAATAAACTAGTTCTTACTAAAAATAAACTAGTTCTTACTAAAAAGACTACATTCTATCACTAAAACTATAAAAACTAGTTCTTACTAAAAATAAACTAGTTCTTACTAAAAAAACTACATTCTGTCACTAAAATTATAAAAAACTAGTTCTTACTAAAAATAAATTAGTTCTTACTAAAAAAACTACATTCTATCACTAAAACTATAAAAAACTAGTTCTTACTAAAAATAAACTAGTTCTTACTAAAAAAACTACATTCTGTCACTAAAACTATACAAAACAAGTTCTTAATTACTAAAAATAAACTAGTTCTTACTAAAAATAAACTAGTTCTTACTAAAAAAACTACATTCTATATATAACTAAAACTATAAAAAACTATAAAAACAGAAAATTCATCTAACATTTCTATGTAACTAAGTAACATTTTTAAAATTCATCTAACATTTGTATAACTAAAACTATATAAAAAAACTAAAATCTAATTTGTGTATGTGTACCGGCCGGGGGCGGCTGGGGCTCACAGCACGACGACGATCGACGACGGCGAGCAGACGCGCGCGACGATGATCGACGGCGGCGGCGCGCGGCGACGACGATGCATGGGACGGCGACGGGGACGAGCCGGGGGGCGACGACGGCGACGGGGACGGTGAAGACGACTGCGCGGGACGAGCCGCGGGCGGCGACGGGCGCGGGGGACGGCGTGCGGGGCGGCAGCAACGTCTAGAGGAGCGAGAGTGAGGGAGTAGAAACTGAAATTTTCGCAAGTGCGGTTTATATAGGAGTGGCCTTTAGTACCGGTTGGAGCCACCAACCGGTACTAAAGGTCAATTTTGTCCAGGCGAAACCTCGGGAAAAGTAACCTTTAGTCCTGGTTGGTGGCTCTAACCGGTACTAAAAGGGTGGCCTTTAGTACCGGTTGGAGCCAGGAACCGGTACTAAAGGTCACACGCTCCCATCCCGCGGTGCACAAATTTAGTCCCACCTCGCCGAGCGAAAGGCAGCCTGACTGGTTTATAAACCCAGCCGCGACTGCTCCTTCGAGCGCCTCTCTAAAGCAGGCTTCTTGGCCTAACTTGCCGCACTGCCCTGTGAGCCTGCGGGGCCTTATGGGCCTGCAAATTCATGCCCAAGGCCTTGCAGGCCCACTGTGTAGCGCATATATAAGTTTTTATATATTTTTTTATTTTATTTATTTATGAGTAGTTTTTTTTTGCTTTCTTTAGAGTTTCTTTGTAAATATTTTTGCTTTATTTAGAGTTTCAAAAAAGTCCGGAGTTATAACAAGTTTAAAAAAATGAAGTGCCGGTTTAACATATGAGTTTTTACGTCCGAAACCCTTATACTTCGAAAGAGATTCTCCAGTTGTATACGAAGTACATCCAGTTTTTGGCGTGACCCTCTCTACTTTTTTGCACATGCCATGTGGGTGAAATGATGATACCATGACAAGTTTCAACCTTTTCGGAGTTCATTTTGTAGTGTTTTTCAATTTCACGGTCATTTAGCTCTCAAAACAATCACTAAATGAATGAAAAATAGCAAATGATGCCAGAAAGGGTTGAAAGTTGATGACATGGCTTTGAATCGTACATACTGAATGCAAAAAAGTCCCGAGTTGTAACAAGTTTAAAAAAATGAAGCGCCGGTGTAACAGATGAGTTTTTACGTCCGAAACCCTGATACTTCGAAAGAGATTGTCCAATTTGTACAGGAAGTGCATCCAGTTTTTGCCGTGACCCACTCTACTTTTTTTGCACATGCCATGCATGTGAAATGATGATACCATGCCAAGTTTCAACCTTTTCAGAGTTTATTTTGTAGTGCTTTTCAATTTCACGGTCATTTAGCTCTCAAAACAAATCAGTAAATGAATGAAAAATAGCAAATGATGTCAGAAAGGGTTGAAAGTTCATGACGTGGCTTTGAATCGTGCATACTGAATGCAAAAAAAGTCCAGAGTTGTAACAAGTTTAAAAAAATGAAGTGTCGGTGTAACAGATGAGTTTTTACGTCCGAAACCCTGATACTTCGAAAGAGATTGTCCAGTTTGTACACGAAGGACATTCAGTTTTTGCCATGACCCTCTCTACTTTTTTGCACATTCTATGTGGGTGAAATGATGATACAATGCCAAGTTTCAACCTTTTCAGAGTTCATTTTGTAGTGCTTTTTAATTTCATGGTCATTTAGCTCTCGAAACAAATCAGTAAATGAATGAAAAATAGCAAATGATGTCCGAAAGGGTTGAAAGTTGATGACGTGGCTTTGAATCGTGCATATTGAACGCAAAAAAAGTCCGGAGTTGTTACAAGTTTTAAAAAATGAAGTGTCGGTGTAACAAATGAGTTTTTACGTCCGAAACCCTAATACTTTGAAGAGATTGTCCAGTTTGTATACGAAGTGCATCCAGTGCTAAAAAGTATCAAATTTAAAAATGCATTGATCATCATTGATCTTTTTGTGTAGAATTTAAATTGTCAATAGGAGTCCTCACCGGTTTAGGAACTAGCGAGGACTCCTATTGCAGCCACAAATCCTACACATAGAGTTCAATGAAGACCAAGTGGTTATGATAGTTTGGGAAGTAACATACTTAAGGTGGTAAAAACTCTGTTAGACGAGCGAGGTGTGACTAAAAAAGCGATGCAGAAGGAATTAATTAGAAACCTTTAGTACCGGTTCGTGCCACGAACTGGTACTAAAGGTGCTGGTGGGGTCCCAGCCTCACCACAGCCTGCCACAGCCTCTTTAGTAATGGTTCGTGACACGAACCGGTACTAAAGGTTCACCACGAACCGGTACTAATGAGCTACACCCATCTAGCCGTTGGAATCGACACTAATGTACTACACATTAGGCCCTTTTTCTACTAGTGCCTCCTTCCTCCATAGATATGTACTCTTCAAAGCACTACACATATGAGTTTCCCCTTCACCTGTAGGGTGGTCAAGCACCAGCTCCTCGAATCCCTCCGTTACTTCATCCACCTGCACAACAGCATAGCCATGTGGAATCAGATGGCAGTGGTAAGTTCCGTCAGGTTGAGGAGGTGCAACGGAGCCGACAGCCGCCTTAACGACGAGGTTCATCCAATTCATCATAAGCTGGCAATGTTGAGCCTCCGTGATAGCATCCACGGGGTACTAAGAGCCGTGAAGTCAGACTGCTGAATGAGCTGCGTGGAAGCCGCGCTGCTTCTCCGCTGAGATGGCGGGGTAGCTTCTGGGGTAGCTTCATGTCGTTGATATGGTTGGTCGGCAGCTCGCTGGCTCTCAACTTATTCCTCTAGCTTTTGTACTCTTGCATGGAGCTTCTGCACATTGCTCAGGTCCTGTTTCCTCTTCCTCTCCTGGGTTTTGTAACCGCTTACGCCGGGAAACCCAACCTTCCACGAAACGAAGTCTGGCGTGCCTCATGTTCGTCTAGGGTGCCCAGGATTCCAGTGGGCCGCGATCAGATCATCGTTCTCTCTGTCGGGATTGAACATCCCTTCCAGCGCTGCGGTGATATACTTCTGAAGATTCTTGACGGGTATTGCAAGTTGCTCATTCGTCCAATGGCACTTCCCTGTTTCAGGGTCCAAAGTTCCCCCAACCCCGAAGAACCAAGTCCTTGAACGCTCTGGCCAGTTTAATGTCTCTCGTTCGACCCCTTTAGCTATCAGGTATTTCTCAGCTTTGTCCCACAACGGCCGGGCTTTGAGGTAACCGTCTGACCTCGTGCGATGGTGAAACTGCTTCTTTGCAACATTTATTTTGTTTATCTCTGATATTTTCTTACTCTTATCCGATTTCTTGTAGGTCACAAATGCGGGCCAGTGATCTCTTAGCTTCTCAAATCGGCCTATGAATTATGGAGTCTTCCCTTTGTCGACAAACGTTGATTTCAACTCATTCTTACACCTCCTGAATAGATCTGCCATCTTCTTAAGAGCACACGCCTTGATCAGTGGCTCTGTAACTGGCTTATTCGGATC
This sequence comes from Secale cereale, assembly GCA_902687465.1. Lineage (NCBI taxonomy): Eukaryota > Viridiplantae > Streptophyta > Magnoliopsida > Poales > Poaceae > Secale > Secale cereale. The sequence continues at coordinate 31,865,555 of LR738713.1, read as the reverse complement.
CTCCTCTGGCGGTAGGGTGAAATTTGCTTTCAGCAAGGTCCAAAGATCAACTTTTTGTCTATCGGTGACATAAGAAACTTGAGGGTCTTCCTTCTTAGGCTTATTTCATAGCTGGATGCTGATCGGGATGCTATCTCGGACAATAGCTCCGCACTGAGCAGAAAATTCTATCTTCGTCCGCATGGGCTCAATCGGTAGGCCATCGTCCGCGATTGCTGCGATCGTGAACTTTTCATCTTGGCGCAACCTTTTCTTTGGGCCTCGTCTCTTTACCGAAGTTTGGCTCGATCCGGAGGGCTATAAAGGAAGAAAGAAGAGTTAATATATGTACACACCAAAACAATTAATTCATCAATTAGCTAGTCAGCACAGGCTTAATTAATATATATACCTCGCCGGACTTTGCAACAGCTCCCTCCTCCGTTCGGTCAATTCCTTCTTCCACCAGCATTCGATCACCGAAGCCATCATGATCATGTCTTTCCTCCTACATTGTTCGATCACTGGAGCCTTCAACCTCTCCTTCCAGACCATCGGTCTCGTTGAGATACAACAAGACATCACGTCCGTCGCGGATTATGTCCCCCAACAACTCTTCTTCTTCTAAGTCTCTTTGATCCATAGTTTCTGCAAATATTACAACATGGCAATGAATATATTAGTGACAAACATAGACTTAGATAGCTAATCACAACAAGGAATATTAATTAGTGGCCTCGACGCTTCTATGGTTTGGGGTGGCATCGGCAACGCTTCTAGTGTTTGGGGTGCCCTCAACGCATCTAGGGTTTGGGGTGGCCTCGACAACGCTTCTAGGGTTTGGGCCGGACCGCCTCTCTCATGAATGTCCGACGTCCGGACCGACAAGGGATTGAACAAAATGGCGCTATTCTGGATGTGCAGAAAATGGTTCCTATTTTTCCTGATCTCATCTACCCTTCTAGATGTCACGTTGTCTAGTGTCAAAGGATACAAGAAAACCATGGCTTCATCATTAGCCGGAAGTAATAGGCGCGCTCAAAAGTTATTTTGGAACGAAGTCCTGATAGGATAATTCGCTTTTTGGTACAAAGTTTAGCAAGAGCCTTTCGAATATCGCTATTTGGAAGGCCTTTGCTGAACTTCGTAGCAAAAAGAGAATTATCCAATCAGGACTCCGTTCCAAAATAATTTTGGAGAGCTTCATACCATCATGCGCCTGTTACTTCCGGCTAATTATGAAACCATGGATTTCTTCAATACTCTAACACAAGAGAACGTGCACATATAGAAGCGTAGATGAGATAAAAAAATAGGAATCAACTTAATTATGCACATCCATAATGGGGGCATTCTTGATAAATCTCTTATAAATCTGAGAGAGTTTTTTGGGTAGGGATGGGAGGGGCTAGGAGATCAACAACATTTCTTTAGGGCTTGGGTGTCCTTGAGAGTTGGTCGAGCGAGAGGGGGTTGATCGACGTCCCCATATCGACCCCTCGGCAATCCTCGACCCTCGACCCCTCGGCGATCCTCGAACCTCAACCCTCCACCCTCAACTCCTCGATGACCCTCTACCCTAGTTCCCGACCCTTGACCGCTCGGCGATCCTCGACACCCTCGTTCTCAATAAAAAATAAGAAGAGGAAGAAGAAGAAAAAAAGAGAGGAGAAGAAGGAATAGAGGAGAAGAAGAAAAAATAGAAGAAGAAAAAAAAAGAGGAGAAGAAGAAGGAATAGAGGAGAAGAAGACTTCTTATCCTCTTCTTCTTCTTCTTCTTCTTCTTCTTCTTCCTCTTCTTATTTTTTCTCCTCTTCTTCCCTCTCATCATCTTCTCCTTCTTCTTCTCCTTCTTCCTCTTCTTATTTTCCTTTTTCCTCTCCTTCCTTCTTCCTATTTTCTTCTTTTTCCTTCTTCCTGTTTTCTTCTTTTTCCTTATTTTCCCTTTTCCTCTCCACTAACCGAAAATCTACTAACCTAAAATAGATATCTACTAACAACCTAAATAAAAAAAATTAATACATATATGAAAAAATCATCATAGGAACAAAAAATTATGTGAACAAAAAAAGCATACATCATCTATCATCAACATCATCATATGAACAAAAACTTATATGAAAATGCATATGAACAAAGCAAGCTTCATATAGGGGAGGAAGGGGGCCGGCGGCCGGACCGTAGCGCGGGGCGGCACGGACTGGGGCGATGACGGCGTGGGGGCGGTGAAGGCATGAGGGGAAGGGGCGGCGCGGCGTCGGGGGCAGACGAAGGATGTCGGGGCAAGGGCGATGCGGCGACGGCGTCGGGTGCAGACAGCAGGGGGG
>LR738713.1:31772277-31863176 GCA_902687465.1 Secale cereale | reverse complement strand
GGCGACAACGGGCGCGGGCGACCGGGGGTGGGGCGTCGGGGAAGCCTGGCGTCGTCGATGTCGTTGGCATCGTCGGGGGCTAATGTGAGATGAGAACTAAAAATTCCTAAGTGCTACTTTATATACCCAGAGCATTGATCCTGGTTCGTGGCTCCAATCGGGACCAATGCACCCCTTTAGTCCCGGTTGGTGCCACCAACCGGGACCAAAGGTCAGTTTTCTGAAAATTGACCTTTGGTCCCGATTGGTGCGGGTCCCGGTTGATGGCACCAACCGGGACTAAAGGGGGGCATTGGTACCGGTTCGTGGCACCAACCGGGACCAATGCCCACCTTTAGTCCTGGTTGGTGCCACCAACCGGGACCAATGGTCTTGTGCTGGTGCGGTGCGGTGGAATGTTTAGTACAACCTCGCTAGTTGAGAGAGCTCGAGAGTGGTTTATAAGCGTTGCTGCACCCACCCTCTCGAGCTCCTCTTAACTGCAGGCTTTCGGGCCTAATCTTTCACTCTTTGCATGTGGGTCTAGTGGGCCTGCTGCGGGCCTGAATCCTAGCCCGTGGTTGGGTTTGTAGTCATATTCAGGCCGTGGTGCTCGAGTAGGTGGCTTTTTTTTCTCCAGGTTTTCTTTTTCTTTTTGCTTTATTTTGTTTCTACTTATAACAAAATACTTACTGTTTTAGTGACTCTTTTTTTGCTTTTAGGTAATAAAAATTACAAACTTTCTGTTAGTGCCATTAGCTTTCCAATTTGAATAGTTTAAATTTGATTTTTTTTAATTTGTGTGAATCACTAGTTTGTGAATAACTTTACTATAAAAATAGAGTTTTGAGTGATTCTTTTTCCTGCTATTTAATATTACTGTGTTATATCATTTTTGTCAATTTGGTAATTTTAGGTTATTTTAAATATCTGTTTTAATCAAAAACATATTTTGTTATTTTAGTTTGCTATTAAAGTTTCTAACAAAAAATTCTTTATGAAATTTCTTTTTGCTTTTAATGTTTTGAACAGAAAACTCTTAGATAATTTTAGTTGCATAAATTTTATATAATTTTTGTTTCAAAAATACTAGAGGTTTATAAAAGCTTTTTAGTTGGTTCCTTTTGCTATTACAGTTTTATAAAATCTTTCTAGTTCATTCTTTTTGCTATTAGTGTTTCATTAAAGTTTTCTAGTTCATTCTTTTTGCTATTAGAGTATCATAAAAGTTTTCTAGTTCATTCTTTTTGCTATTAGTTCATTCTTTGAGTTAAATGACCCTGAAATTGAAAATCACTTCAAATGAACTCTGAAGAGGTTGAAAGTTGGCATTGTATCATCATTTCACCCACATAGCATGTTCTAAAAAGCTGAGAGGGTTACAACAAAAATTGGATGCACTTCATGTACAAAATGGACAATCTCTTTCGAAGTATCAGGGTTTCGGATGAAAACTCATCTGTTACAAAAGGATATCATTTTTTGAACTTATTTGAACTCCAGACTTTTTGTGTGTTCAAAATGCACCATTCAAAGCCACATCATCAATTTTCGACCCTTTCTGACTTCATTTGGCACTTTTCATGCATTTACTGATATTTTGAGCTAAATGACCCTGAAATTGAAAAGCACTTCAAATGGACTCTAAAGAGGTTAAAAGTTGGCATGCTATCATCATTTCACCCACATAGCATGTTCTAAAAAGTTGAGAGGGTTACGACAAAAACTGGATGCACTCTGTGTACAAAACGGACAATCTATTTTGAAGCATTAGGGCTTCATACGGAAACTCATCTGTTACAAAAGGCATTTCATTTCTTCACATGTAACTGGAGTGATATTCTAGATCAAAGGCATCATCATAATAGTTGTGGAGAGAAAGTCTTCACTTTTTCTTTGCTTGTGTCCTTTGGTTATTGCAACGTAACCATGGATAATCTTCATCGTTTAACAGGGTGCTTGGGTCAGCCTTGACTTTGAAGGGAGAAATTTCATGAAACTTTTCATAATCTTCAGACATGTCTGTCTCGCCTTCCAATCCCAGGATGTCTCTTTTTCCTGAAAGAACTATGTGGCGCTTTGGCTCATCGTATGACGTATTCGCTTCCTTATCTTTTCTTTTTCTCGGTTTGGTAGACATGTCCTTCACATAGAAAACCCGCGCCACATCATTGGCTAGGACGAATGGTGCGTCTATGTACCCAAGATTGTTCAGATCCACTGTTGTCATTCCGTACTGGGGGTCTACCTGTACCCCGCCTCCTGACAGATTGAACCATTTGCACTAAAAAAACAGACCTTAAAATCATGTGCATAGTCAAGTTCCCATATGTCCACTATGTAACCATAATATGTGTCCTTTCCTATCTTGGTTGCTGCATCAAAGTGGACATCACTATTTTGGTTGGTGCTCTTATGATCTTGGGCGATCGTTTGAAATGTATTCCCATTTATCTTGTACCCTTTGTAAGTCAATACAGTCGAAGATGCCCCACTGGCCAATGAGTACAACTCATCAGAAACAGTGTCGTCACCCATGAGACATGTTTGCAACCAACTGCCAAAAGTCATGATGTGTTCACATGTAATCCATTCGTCACACTACTCTGGGTGTTTGGAGCGCAGAATATTCCTGTGTTCATTGGCATACGGGGTTACCAAGGTAGAATTTTGTAAAACTGTGTAGTGTGCCTGAGACCAAGAATGCCCGTCCCTACATATTATTGTGTCCGCTCCTAGCGTGCCTTTTCCAGCAAGTCTCCCCTCATACCGTGATTTAGGGAGACCCATCTTTTTAAGGTCAGGAATGAAGTCAAGACAAAAACTAATGACCTCCTCTATTTGATGGCTCGTGGAGATGCTTCCATCTGGCCTAGCACGGTTACGAACATATTTCTTGAAGACTCCCATGAACCTCTCAAATGGGAACATATTCTGTAGAAATACATGTCCCGTAATGGCAATATCATCGACTCGATGAACTAGGACGCGTGTCATGATATTGAAGAAGGATGATGGGAACACCAGCTCGGAACTGACAAGACATTGCGCCAAATCACTCCTTTACCTTGGTAGGATTTCTGGATCGATCACCTTCTGAGAGATTGCATTGAGGAATGCACATAGCTTCACAATGGCTAATCAATGGTGAGGACAGGGATGGGACAGGACGGACCGAAAAACCTAGACAAATCATGAGGAAAATGGAGCTTGGACAAGGAGTTTCGAAAGGAGAAATCTTAAGTAGTGTGGCTCGGGCATTTCATCGAACACCTCATGTGCATAGGAGGTGAGCTAGAGCACCACAAAGCTCTCTCCCATGTCCGACCAAAAAAACATAGCAGTGGACTGCTCTGCTCGCGGGCTGGGGGTATATATAGGCACCTCATTGGTCCCGGTCCGTGGTTGGAACCGGGACTAAAGGACCACCTTTGATACCAATTCCAACCACCAACCGGGACAAATGGCAGTGGGCCAAGAGTGAGGCCCATTGGTCCTGGTTCATGTCTGGAATCGGGACCAAAGGGGCCAGACCAACCAGGACCAATGGCCACCGAGGCCCGGCCGGCCCCCTGGCCTCACGAACCGGGACAGATGCAACCATGGGTCCCGGTTTGTGAGTGAACCGGGACTAATGGGCCTCCCCGGCCTGGACCAAAGCCCCGTTTTCAACTAGTGGCTATAGCCCTCTTTGCAATTCTTACAAAACATGCAATCACTAGAGTGCATCACACAAGCTAGCTTAGCTTACGCGTCGATGCTAGTTCGGCCACTGAATTTAGGTTTGGCAACTGAATACTCTATTTATTTATTTTAAAGAAAGCTTAGATAAGTATTCATTTTTTTGGTTTATCGGGTTCATCTTGCAAATCACATCAACAAGGCTTAAGTGCTAGTAATACTTATGCTACTAGCCTACCGCAGGACATAATGCCGTAACAAGGTGCTGGTTCATGTACTTCTATGCATACTTGCTAAGCCTTAAACTAATTAAAATATTCATTTTAGTTTAAGTAAAAAAATAAGTTTGACCATGCACATTCGTACTGATGCTTCACTTATAAGCTAGATTGGCTCTTAGCGCACTACCATATATGGAAATGTTCATTTTTGTGTAGATCTTAATTTTTTACCGATTTCCCCCTTTTATCATCAAACTTGCAACAACTTGCCAAAAAATGTGATTTGTGCATTTATTGGGAAGCTTGAACTATTTTTCTAAGAGAAGCCTTAGAAATATAAAGATTAAACTTTAGGAAAATATCTATGTAAAATGCACACATCAATCACACCACATTGCGAATATACAACATGACTATATAGAAACAATATATGTCAAGAATGTGTGGATGATGGAGCATCAACATAAATTTGGAAATATTGTTGGAAGATTAATGTTTTGCTTAACGGTGCAGATATACATCGTATGAGCACACTAGTCACATATTTCCGAGGCTTGTCAGGCATGGGCTTCGGCACGGTCCTTCAGGATGATGATTTTTGGCCTACCATAACAATTATCTTCATATACACATTTATGTAACTAAAAACCTCTTATATAACATTCATTTCCAACATTTTCCCTACCCCGCTTTTTATCTACCATGGTTATTCGCTTTGTCCTAAGTCAAACTTTATAAATTTTGATCGACTTTACAAAAAATAATATGAACATTTCCAATGAGAAATATATATTATGGGAAAATAATATTACTCATGGTATTGATTTGGGACTATAGATGTTAATTGTTTTCAATAAACATAGTCACATTTTACAAAATTTGACTAAAGTCAAAGCTACTATGCATAGTAAAAAAAATAGAGGGAGTACTAAATTTGCATCACCCGAAGATATTTGTTTGATCAATGAGCACATGCGACGTAAAATGTGCTCCACGCTCTTTTGACAACATATGTATTGTTGATTTAAAAATGTTCTTACATTTATCAACAAATACTATTAGAAATTCAAGCAAAAATAGTGAGTGGATGCATAACTAATAAAGTTTGGCTATTTGTTCCTCAAACTATTTGATGCTAACTATGGACACTGATACAACACATGGGTATGTTGGGACACCATATTGGGGGCTATTACACAGCTAAAACCTCCTCGTCGTGTGTTAACAGAGAAGATGCAAAAGAAACCCACTCTAGCACTCGTTAGTTTAAGTGACAAAATTACCAACCTTTGTCCAAAGGAAATCAATGGAAGTGTACCAATCAACCATTTTGGTGTCTTGGCTTTTGTTTTCCGGCCTCTTAGGTGTGCTACTCAACCTTTCCAGTCAATGGACATATAATCTACAGATAGATCACTAGAGATGTATTATTCTATGTATCTCCACTCACGGCTGCCTTCTTGTAGATTGTGGCAGTGTTGCTGCAAATATTGAAGCGGGCAAGAATTTCCCCATTGACAAACATTCCTCTTCGCCATAAACATTAGGTTTAGTTAAAGTGGTGTTGGGATATGCTTGGTTGAGAATAGGCTTATTTGATTATGGCATGTATATTCTCGTCCACATGTTATGTTTCTCAGAGAACTTTATTATGGTTTGCATTGCATATTTGTAAGCCCGATTTCATGTTATGGAGGTGGGTGTGGGATCATAGCCCCCCCTCCGGCCGTGATCTATGAAATATTTCTGCTCGAGTCAATGAAAGTCAAACATGGAGTGTTGCACATTGTCTAAACATAAGGAAACCTACAACATCCATCACACATATGGTGCTCTCCTCTCTTTGTTTTCAATGTCTAAAATTAAGGAATTCATATCCAAACCTGGAGGAACTGAAATTAGTTCCAACCATTCAAGTCTTTTATTGAACAATTGTTTGTGCCAACCTGGAGAGCTAGTTTGCTCACCACTAGATTGCCGAAGTAGAAAAGTTTGGACATATTTGAAACAAAGAAGAAACAATAGGCCATCAATCAATTTTAGTTAATTCCATTCCAGATCAGCATCACATTTTTAGAAGAAGTTTAGTCAAACATCCCTCCAACAAGTTCAATATTAGTTGGGACCATGTTGGTTCACCTAACTTGAATTCCTATATGTAGTCCCGGTGCGTGGTAGTTATGTAGCCCTACTTTTTATTTAAGTTAGGTCATTCTGAATATAATACACATGAGAACAAAAGTTTAGAATTTTATTTGTCTCCTCCAACAACATTGAGGGTTCTTAGAACTGTCCATGCTAGCCTTGAAATCACCAGTCCCTGGTTGTAGTACATTTTTGGGTTCAAGTTTTTATTGTTTCAAGTTATTACTTCCCCCGTCCTGGTTTATTTCCCCCTGGTATTTGGGTCAAATTTTAACCATCTACGTGACTAACAAAATATGATCTATATGCTATAAAAATATCACTGGATTTGATTCAAAAGATGAATCCCACTATATAATTGTTGGGACATATACTTTATATTTTATTAGTTAAATTGATAGTCTCATTTTTATCCTAAATACAAGGGGATCCAATAAACCCGTGAGGGAGTAGCTAGGTTTCAGAACTGACAAATGATTCAAGTTATGGTGACAAATGTCAGTTTTCATTCATATTCTTTTCATATCTTCTGACTCATTCGAAGAAATGTCCACACAATAAAAGCAGAAGGTTAATTCCTTACTCAGTCATTTTCAATGAAAAAATAGCACACTATTAGCATATGGGGAGAGCCCACGCTAAATTTTGCCAATTTTGCTCGCTATGGTGCTATTGGGGAAATACCGCACTATATCATGCTAAAAAGGGATATAGTGTACCGCGCTAATTTTTTTTGACTGCCCATCAGCCCAAAGACCCGAGGCTGACCAAGCCAAAATAGGAAAAATTCCTAATTCGGCCCGTCTTCCTCCAGCTCAACCGGTTTTCTTTCATCCCTGCGAGTCTTCCCCTATTCGTGATGGCACGATATCGCAGCCAGCTGCGCCGCATGCAAGTGAGACAACATGCAAGTTCTTTGTGCTTTGCATATTCGTGAAGTATGTGTTGGATCAGAATGTCTACTAGATGTTAGTGTGTTTAGTGCGTCCGTGTTGCAAACTTTCAACTTACAAGTTAGCCATGTTAACTCCAAGCACCGGATTAGTCATCACTTTGTTAACTAGCTAGCTACCTGAAGTAATTCCATGGATGACAAGGAGAGGTTATTACTTATTAATGAAGATCCCCGTGGCACCTATTTCTGAGTAAGTAATTTTTGCTATGTTGTTGCCCATGGGTTGTTGACGTTAGGCTACCTAAAAATTATTGTGTCCTTTATTATTGAACTATATCCTCTATTGTTGTTGAAATCCTTATTTTTGGGCTATATCTGTCATTTTTATATCTCGGAATGTTATTTGAAATATAGCACGATATAGCATGTGTGACATCTACAGGAGGGCGACCCTATTTTACTTAGCAAACTATTTTATAATTGTTCCTATCATGCCAATGTTTCTATATATTGCCAGCTGCCTATTAAGTCTAGCGCCAATGGCCAATGTTAACCCATGCATGCCACATGCAGGAGGAAACATACTTCTAGGAGCACATATAGCTACTATCTGCTGCTCCATGGTGGACAACCTGCCACTTACCCAATTGTGGTCTTTGAATCCACCCTCTACTCCTCGTTGTGCTTTAAGGTCAATTAAAGTGTGGATCAAAAAAAATACCATGGATTTAAGTTGCAGTCCTATATATTTCATAGAATCAAAATGATATCATAGTTGGTTTATTCAAATCTTCCTAAGTGGTTGGACACACGTGTGTGATATTTATTGTAAAAATTATGCTTCCCATCAAGGCTTCAACCTTGCAAAGTAACTCAGGGGCCTCGAGCTTCAGACCAAATAGTAAATAATCTTAAAATAACCCGATATCAAGTGTCTAGTAACGGATGAATGGTTTTACACAGCAATTATGAGATCCAGTTATATTTTTGCATGGAGTTTAGACATAATCTTCCATATGTTTGTGTCTAATTTGTATGAACACTCTGATGTACAAAATTCAATGTGTACTCCACTTAATTTTTTCCAAAATTCAACGCAACAACAAAGTGCACTTCCACTTGTAGTCGACTATGAACCTACTATTGTCCTAGAATCATGCGAGGTGGGTACTTCCCGCTCTAAAATTAGGTGCTTTCAAACATAGACAATTTCAAATCAGACTAAAAAGGACCATATTTGCACTATGGTGCGGGGATATTCTGCTCCAGCCATGGCCAGGTATATGACTAGTTGTAGGGTAACGCAGCAGAAAACAAAAATTTTCTGACCTACGCACCAACCCAGGACCACTATGGAGATTGCATACAAGGTTTCATCTTTTTTGTTACCTACTCGTAGCAAAGCTGAAGTAGAGTCGATGACGATTGGCGGTGCAGATATCCGCAGCTAGGATTTACAACCTCCCAACCACGAGGATGTATACCCTCATCTTCCCCTCGGACAGCCCTCCGGGAGGCGGTTGGACAGTCCCCCGGACGGTGTCGCGGACAGCTCTTAGAGAGGACCTTTGAAACTCGGACAACCCTTTGGGAGGACCTTTGAAACTCGGACGGTCACACGAACAGCCCTTCGGGAGGCACTCTCAAACTAAGACCGAAACTACGATCTCTCTACAGAGTTGCACACATACGGTGTCATCTATCCGACAGGGCTTCGACGTCCAGAACTAGTTCCCACCAGAACCCAGATAGCCTTTCGGCTCTACGAAACTATTTCGCGGGAAGGGAGAGAGAAGCCAGATCATTGCAATAGCACTTGTATGTGAGAAAGAGTGTGTGTGGAGAGAGCCTCCCCACCTCTATTTATAGGAAACCCCAAGGGGTAGGGGGAAACATGAAAAACCCAAAATGCCCACACTTTATATCACACATAAAGGGCATAAAGGGATGACAAGTGGAGCTTCATGGAGGAGCTGCACGTTTGAACGTCCCACCTTCACGCCCCCCCAAAGGGGGTTCCTTGATCCCCAAGTCCTTCTAGAAGCCTTTTGGGAAAAGTCCTAAAAGGTGGCTTTCCATAAAAATATCCAAAAAACACTTTCACTATTCACGACGACATTTTTCAGCGTGTGTTCGAACTGAAAATATTTATGTGGGCTTAGGAAATTTCCAGTACCCACTAAAATAATTTTCAACGTGTTCCGGAGCAATTCCAGATTAGTTATTTTCATCTGCGTAAAGCATCTGAAGTGGTTTCGGCAGCTCCAGAACATTTCCGGTTTTTATCCCGGAAAATTCCCAGAAGTTTTCAGAATAATTCTAGCACCCTCCAAGAATTATCAGGCATGTCCCGAAAGCAATTTGACTTAATGGTATACCCCGAAGCAACTTTTTGGTTTTACGAAACTATTTCGCTATTCTCTCTCCGGAACTCTTCCGTTGTCTCTGAAACTTTTTTGGCGAATTTCTCTCAAACTCCCTGTGTAGTATTCAACAGATAGATGACCCTTAAGTGTGTGACCCTATATGTTCGGTGAAGTATAGACATGACCGGAACCCTTTCCAATCAATGATCAATATCGGAGCCGTGGACACACATATTGACCCCTATACCCACACGAATGAATATTCGAGTGAACCTCCCGTTGCCGTGTGCTATTCCTGCTGCTTCGCTATATGTTACAAATACCCGAGGTGAGATTTACTTGCGTCCCCGTGGATTAACAACTTGTCCACTATGCTAGTTACCTCATTACCGGTTTTGTTCTATTTTCTCATTTCCGTGTTCCAGCATCCCCGTGATCAAATCACATTGTGTCTGGCCAGACGATGATGGGTATCGTAACACCGAGAGGGCCCAAGAATATCTCTCCATCGTCAGAGGAGAAAATCCCAATCTTGAGCTATCAAGTTACTTTACACACTTTTCCATGAACCTGTAAGCCGCCGTAATAGCCACCCATTTACGAATGATGTTTAACAAACCCCAAAGTTCATGAAGCAAGTATGAAGAAACTCGATACTCTCATTGTCTAAGGAATTATGCAAACATTACCTATCTCCGTGTTATTAACCATTAACTTGTGACGAAAGTATGTCATAGCAAAACATCAATTCGGGTCGATTCAACACAAATGTTCTTCTAAAATTGTGCCCTCAAAGTTGCCGGCATAGTCATGCCCATGATCAGGAAAATAGAACCATCATGCAACACTTGAGCTAGTCTTAGAGGTGAGACTAGGAATACATTTTACCGTTTATTTTTCCACACGTGCATATGAGTCTTCCTCCGAGTCTCGTGTTATTGTAGACTCAAAAACCATAGCAGTTATATCATGGAACATAAACATAATTATGAACAAGGAGATAATCAATAACATTTATTATTGCCTCTAGGGCATATCTCCTACAAACTCCCACTTGCACTAGAGTCAATAATCTAGTCAATGCTAATGCACTTTACACCTATGGCATACTAGTGTAAAATATGCTTCTCTTGTGGTATAGCCTGATGTCCAACAGATCTGACAACTTCAGCTCTGTGTGTATCTTTTGCATATCCTCGTGTTTTCATGCTTTCAGAAAATTCATATTTTGTGTGGAGTTGACTTTGTATATATGTGAATCATTGGTCGAAACCTGATTCCTCAGACCGAGCTATGGAGCAACTATCTACAATAGTCTCCCATTGACCAAAGCCTTCTTGGAACCATACTAAGTTCATGAACGAACTATATGATTCAACATCTGCTTTGCCGCTTCTAAAGCGTCAACATACTTAGCCTTTGTTATAGAATTCGCCACAGTAATCTGTTTGGAACAATTTCAAACTACCGTGCCACCATATTGTGTATTACACAAAAACCATTAATTTAAATCAAAAATCGCTTAGAGCATTAATGAAGACTGTATCGATGTAACCTTTTACAACGAACTCTTCATGATCTCCCCTTGCGAGAAAACTTGTCATTAGTGCTACTTTAGTACTCAATGACCCTTTTTCATTGTTATCCCATGATCAGTACTTTGATCACTTTGGTATCTATACTCGCAACATCTTGGGAGTATCGGACATATCTGGTTGTTTTACATACCATGGAATACATGATTAATCCAAACACAAGAGTGTGTGGAATCTCCATCATGTATTTTTCTCATCAGTGTTTTGGGACACCTAGTCTTGCAAAACTCTTTCCATGTGACTTCGGCAAGAATCACTCCTTGACGTTTTTAGTGCTAAACTGTTTTAGCATCTTGTTAATATGTATTTTTCTCAGCCCCATTAGATAAATCTATCTCCATAGATCATTATGCCTAATATTAAGGCTATTTAGCCCAAGCACTTCATCGAAAAACTATTTTCAAATGAAGTCCTAATTCGTGCCAAGAAATTTATTTCCAATTATAAATGTGTCAAGCACATAAGGTTTTCAGAAATATTATTATGCTCCCACTTACTTTCTTGAAACCACAAGCATCTTCGTTACCCATTGATGAAGTCAAACCCCTTTGACCATTCCATCAAAAACGAAGATTCCAACTCCATTTTGCTCTCTTCTATCCATTGCTAGAACTCTGAAGTTTGCATACTTACTAGCATCCTCTGGACCGACAAAATACTTTGGATTGTATCACATACAAGTCCTAGGTTGTATTTCCATTTCATGGATTTTTTTTGTCATCCATGTTTCATATCTCATGTTTGAAATATGTATTAATTGCTAGTTTAACCCGAACCGACTTTAAGCATTGGTACGGTGAGACAATCTCATTGTAGTCAACTCCTTGGACTAGTTATTCCAACAAGTCGAGCTTAATGGATAAAACATTTCTATCTGTATCAGTTTATAGTCCCATTACAATCCATTAGACTCCAAGTCTTTCGGAGGGTTTATCAAGATTTAAATCTTGAATCATTTATTGAAACTATCTCGGATTACATTGGCATTTAGCCAATTCCGGAGTCAGGGCCCATCAACGCTTCCTTTTGTATCGTAGGTATGCTATTATCTAACAACAATATCTCGTTTGTGCACCTGAGAGGTTTGCACGAGCTTTGCCTGCGTGGTTCAGGTGCAAGTTCGACCGAAGTACGTACATCTCATGTGGAGGCTTCTGTATTAGTCGAAGTAGGAAACTCTGGAATGACTTCCAAGGTTCCTTTCCTTTGATCTAATGACAAATATACTGTTATCTCGTGGAGTTGCACTGTTCTCCCACTCACCTTTTGTAAGAGACCTTTTCTACAAAATCATGCCGTTCTTTGTGGCAAACCTTTTGCCTCGGTATAATGAGGGAGGAATACCCAATAAATTAGGATAACCTACAAAGTAGCACTTTTCTGATTTGGAATAGGTTTGTAAATATTTTACACAAGCCCCTTATTCCAAATTTTCAGAAAAGGCAAAACATGGTTGAGTGTACCATACCATGGAGTCATTTCAACATATCTGATGGCGCTCTTTTCAGTGTAAAAGCTGCAGTCTCTAAAGCATTAATTTAAAACAGATAATGGCAAATTGATTTATGTCATCTTTGATCTTACCATGTCATAAATGGTTTGACTACATCTTCACAGACATTCCACTCACAGTGGTGTTCCGGGAGGTGTAAGTTATGAAACCCCTTTCACAACTCATCATACATTCGCTAAACTTGTAACTCAAATATGCCTTTCTGCAATCCAATTGCAGAAACATAATTTTCTTGTTACAATAATTCCAACTTCATTTTTAAAATCTTTTGAATGATTTCAAAAGATCCAGACTTATGTCTCATCAAGAATATATCCATATATCTACTTAGTCATATTTGAAGATAGACAAATCCACTGTTTGCAACATCATTTATCGGACTACACACATCAAAATGTACGATCACCTATAAGTTTGTTGCTCATTCCTTATGGCCTGTGAACGGTATTTTATTCACTTCACTTTTCGGACGAAAAGTTGCAAGTGTCAGATGATTTAAAATCAACTGACTTCAAAACCCATCATAATGGAATTATCCATGCGGGTTTCTCCAATGTGACCAAATGCAGTGCCACACTTGTGTGGTATTCTTGTACTCTTGCGACATTTCGCATCGGTGTTATGGATGTATCATATTACCATCAATATTCATAACATACGTCCCATCTTTGATGCAAGCATGGCCCTTTATGTTCATAATACTGAACAACAATTGTTCTTTTATGAACAACCCTTTTGCAACAACATTGTGCAATGGGCTAGAGTGTATGAAACTCTAAAATGAATAATGGAAGTGAACACAGAGGAAATATATTATTATCATCATTCATAACATACATCACATTCACAATCAAAGTATGACCCTTCTGTTATTCATAACATCGAACATCAAAAGTACTCTTGTGAACAACCTTCTTGCAAGATACTTTATGCAATGGGCTAGAGTGTGTAAAACTCTAAAATGTTTTACAAAAATAAATACAGATGGTAATACACCGAAGGAAGGTATAGTAACATTTACTATGTTCCCTGTGTGTATCTAAACCTCATTTCTGGAAAGTCCTTTATGCCGTGGTAGTTCTTGCATTGAATCGCAATTTAATGCAATCGAGCGGGTATTTCTGTGATCAAACCACAACGCCCAAGAATCAGTGATTAACATGCTTAATCATAATTCCCAAGAACTATTTCTTTGACTAGCCTTTCATACATCAAAAACTTGTACAACATTCATACATGAGCTGGATATGCCACTCTCCTTTCTTTCTGCCTTTATACTTCTAATATTTTAACTTTTAGTATTTCTCCTACTATCAGAAGAAACACCCAACTTAAGAGTGGTGTTAGCCCCGGACTTGCTAGGCGTGAAAGTTTCACTAACACCCTTTTGGACATCCCCTTTCTCTTTAAGTGGTTGTTTTATTCACCATCATCACATGATAGGCGTTCTTCTGGATCCCTCTCCTAACAGTCAAATGCCCAATAAACACTTTACTAATCCTTTGCAAACAAACATTGCTTTGTTTGTATCTAAAAATGATTTTCAGTTCCATGAATATCACATAACTATCCCAAACTTTTGAAGTCCGGGTCTCATGGAAGCAACCATTTTGCACTTGAGCGTAACGGAATTCCAGCTTTTGGATCGAAGGACGAGAGTCACATCATCCATAACATTTGCGGGAGGATACCGAAAGCATGCAATAGGACAAAGTCCTTCTTGGCACTCTTGAGGACAATCCTCACATTACGTTACCAATCGTAAAGTTTTACCCAGATAAAAATAGTTTATTCAATTATAATAGGGAAGGTGGGAACGCGAGCCATTATCTTAGAACCATTACACAAATCACACTTAGATAGTGTCGGTGTATTTGGATCGACACCTATGGGATCACAAGAATCCCTACTACGGTTGCGGGGCGCGGGGTTGAGGGAAGAGCGGATCTAACGGTGATGCGTAAAACCCTACTCCTACTTTGGTGGATTATATGTTGGTGTTCTTCAGCTAGTGAGGAGCTCCAAGAGAGTCGTGAGGAGTTCTAAAAAGCCGAATCCTCCTCCTGGTCGCCTCGGGCCTCCTTTTATAGGAAAAAGGGGCTGCCACGGTGGCACACAGGAGGTGGAAAGGGTACAGTGATGCGAGGTTATCCCTCGCATTACAGGACAATGTGCATTTAATGCGCCCAGCTTAGGTGTCCTTGCTTTATCGGGGACGAGGTGAGACGCCCGTCTTGTCCGTCGCCGCTCCTCCTCGTGTCGACACGCGCCCTGGCCAGCGGTGCCTGAGGTGCCATGTAGGCAGACAGGCAGCTGAGGTGGCGCAACGGCGGGTCTCCATGACGATCTGTGGGTTGCCACGCAGGAGCCTGTCCAGCTGGTCGGGTCGGCAGCTGCGTGGGTCAGTGGAAGCCGCGTGGGTGTCCTCGGCAAGGGCCTTGCCGGGGGCCCCGGCAAGGGTCTTGCCGTGGCGCCCGCTATCATCCCCGGCAAGGTGCTTGCCGGGGGCCTTGTGGTCCTCCTTGGCTGGGATCCCGCCAAGGTTCGTCGTCTTCTTATCTTGTATCTGATCTTGAAGGTCTTCACAAAGATCTGCATGCCACCACGGGGATATCTCCTGAATCCTCGCCCCATGGGGGTGGTGGACTCAAGGGTGATTCGCTCCGTAGGTGCGGGGCGAGCTGCCGCGGCAAGGGCCTTGCCGAGGTTGCCAGGGCTGGCCCCGGCAAGGATCTTGCCGGGGAGAGCCGCTTCATCCCTTGGCTCTTTGTGGTCTTGTTCTTGGTGTTTCTCCAGTCTCCATTGGGCTTCAGTCTCGCCCCGGCTTGCCTCCCTCGCCATGCTTGGTGTGGTGGCGCGGTGGCTCAGACTGCCCGTGCACAGTCATAGGGGTACAAAAAGTGTACCCCTCTTTTTGTACACCGACAGGAGCCCCCGGGCCTGGGCCACACATAAGCGCGACACGTTGTTGGGCCAGGTCCAGAACGGTGCGCGGGCAGGCGGGGTGGTTTTCACCATGGTAAAATTCCCGCGCGCTGTGCCTCCCACGACCCACGCGCGCGGCGCGGGGTGGAGGGGCATGCGTGACGTGGGCGGCATGCGTGGGGCGGTTTCCGCAGGCATGCGTCACGTCGTAGTAAATGCGAAAGGAAGCGGCCCGCGCCTTCCCCATAAATGGGGGGAGGTGTGGGGGCGTGGCCCGCTGACTGGATGGGGCCGAGGCGCGGTCTACTAGGCGTCCACTCCCCATGATCACGGGGTGGGGAGAGGTCGCCTCACCCGTCCCTTCGGTCCTGCGCATTAGCCACGTGCCTCCCATGCGTTCGAGGTGGCGAGCGGTGGGGGTGAGAAACCGAGCCGTCGCTGGTTAGGGCGGCGGGTCAGTCCCAGCCCCTCTCGCCTTCTGCGTCTTGATTGGACGAGCGGGGCGGTCGAGCTCCAGCCCCGCCCCTTTATAAAGGGCGGAGGGAGGGGACGACGCTCCACACTTCTCCATCTTCTTTCTCCTTCAGCTTCTGCTCTTTTCTTCTGTCCGCCATGAAGAAGGAAAACGCTGGCTCCTCAACGGTGGCGGCGAGGGTCGCTGCTCGACAGCGCGTCCCCCTTCTCCTGCACCCGCAGTGGCCGAACCAGCCACGAGGGGAAGAGGGAGGGGGCGGGGTCGTGGGCGAGGCCAGGGTGCTCGGGGAAGAGGAAGACGGGGCGGCTTGCCGGCCTCTCCTCCGCCAGCAGCTCCTCCTCCGGTGGAAGGTCATGTTGGAGATGACCCCTCCGAATTCTTCATTAGGATGCGGGGGTCGCCGCGCCGTCGCCTTCGTCTCCCGACTCCATTTGCGCGGGAGATGGAGGTGAACCCGTCGGAGTCGCTGCGGCTACACATGAGGTGTTTTGGGATCAGTGGCACGGGGCCCGCGTCGACTTCCCCGCCCCTCATGTGATGTATCTTCGCCAAGGATGGAAGAGGTTCGCTCGCATCCACAGCCCGACGGATGGGCTCACCCTCCACTTCAAGTTGATTGGGGATGGCCACCTCTCCGTCAAGGTCTTCGGGCACCTCGGAACTCGCGCGAGGTGCTGCATGGAGAGCTCCTCTGATGGCGAAGACTCCTCCTCGAACAAGGGTGATGAGGAGGACAGCGACAGCGACGACGAGGGCGGGGGACGGTAGGATGATTGGTCCTACTAGGTGTCGTGCGCCGCTCCTGGTGGCACCGGCGACCCCATCATCCGCGTCGCCGGCTCCTTGAACTTCTCGGGGTCGTCTCCTTGGCGGCTGGCGTAGGGAGGCTGCGGAAGAGGAAGAAGAATAAGGCGGGCGGCAAGGTCGTCATGTCGGAGTACGCGGGCACCGACGCCTTCGCCTTCTACTGACGTCCTGCCGCCTCGTCTTCGAGCTCAGCCTCCGGCGCCGTCATCACCGTCCATCCCCGGGGAGACCGCCGAGATGCCTTCTCGGTGTCTTCTGCCACCCGTAGCTCGCCTAGGCACCCCTTTTGCCCTTCTCGCCTCCTTGACCTACCTCCTGAGGAGAGGGACAAGAAAGGCATTACGAGCATCTTATCTCTTTTTAGTCTGTAAGCCTTCGGGCATCTGTTAAATTTAAAACTTGTAATCCCCTTATTCATGTTTTTCATTCCCTATGTACTGTACCTGAATGGAATATTTTTAATGAAAAAGGAATGTTTGCCGGGTCATTTGTTCGTATGTAAAAACCCACAACAGGGAATAAATCCCTAATATCCTTAAGATGAACATTTTCTCGCCCGGCAACAGGCCCTACCATTTCCCTACTTCGCTTGACCTTTCTCACGCCCTTGGCGGAGGCAGGGGCGAAGCGGGCTCAGGCTCCTTGTTTTATCCCTTCGCCGCCGCGACTACGACCAAACCTAGTCCCAGGAACGAGCCTTAGGGCCTAGAGTTATGGGAGCACGGTAGCTTAAGGAAAAGAACGAGGTTTCACATACCTCAGTCCATAACGGAATGCATGATAAGGGAAAAAGGGCTTATCTGAAGCCGCAGCCCCCGGCAACCCTGGTCTGCCGTGGGCGAATTCTTGACCTTGCAGCCCCCGGCAACACTGGCCTGCCGGGGCCTAGGCACTGGTCCGTTCTTCTTTCCTTCCTCCAAGTGGCTTTGGCAAGGATGTCTGCGCGTCCTGTAAACCAAGGAAGATAGAGGAAAGACAAAGACTTGACCTCTAAGCTAGGGGTTAGCCGCCGCTAAGCACTATCAACCCTAACCAAGGACGAGACTCGACTCAGCATGCATGTTAAAACTTAGGGTGCCAGTGCTTCATTTATTTACGCTCAGGGTCTGCGCCTGGCTTTGCACAAAGGGTTACATGCCTTGCCGGCAAAGCTTGTACAAAAGGGTGGCTTGCCGGGGGGCCCGGCAAGCCGCGCCTTATGGGTAAAACTTGCAAAGATGCTCGATGTTCCAGGAATTACTCACCGGAACGGCATCCTCGGTCTCCAAGCGGAGAACGCCAGGCCTAGTGACTCGTATTACCTGATAAGGGCCCTCCCACTTCGGCGTCAACTTGTTCGTATTCCTGGCCGATTGAACGCGCCGGAGAACAAGGTCGCCTTCCTCAAAGCTTCGGGCATGAACCTTGCGGCTATGGTAGCGGCACAAGGCTTGCTGGTAGCGCGCTGCTCTCACAGCCGCCCGAAGACGATCTTCCACAAGGAGCATTGCGTCATCTTGCCGCAATTGCTCTTGCTCAAGCTCATCATAAGAGAGCACTCGAGGTGACCCGTATATGAGTTCCGTGGGGAGAACTGCTTCTGCCCCGTATATCAGGGCAAAGGGCGTCTGGCCGGTGGCTTGATTTGGCGTCGTCCTGATCGACCAAAGAACCGCCGGCAATTCATCAATCCAGCGCCTCCCGCTCTTGTGCAGCCTGTCAAAGGTCTTTGTCCTTAATCCTCGCAGCACTTCAGCATTTGCCCTCTCTGCTTGACCATTGCTTCGGGGGTGAGCAACGGAAGCGAAACAGACCTTGCTGCCGAGGTCTTGGTATATTGCATGAAGGTACGGCTCGTGAACTGCGTGCCATTATCGGTGATGATCCTGTTGGGTACACCAAAACGGCACACTAGTCCCTTGAAGAACTTGACGGCTGACTGAGCTGTGACCTTCCTCACTGCCTCCACTTCTGGCCACTTTGTGAACTTGTCGATTGCAACGTACAAGTACTCAAAGCCCCCGATGGCGCGGGGGAAAGGGCCCAGTATGTCGAGCCCCTAGACCGAGAAGGGCTAGGAGAGAGGAAAGGTTTGAAGGGCTTGAGCTGGTTGATGAAGTTTCTTCGAATGGAATTGGCACGCTTCACACCTGGTGACCAGCGCTGCCGCATCCTGGAGGGCAGTGGGCCAGAGGAAGCCTTGCCGGAATGCCTTGCCGGCAAGGGCTCTTGACCCTACGTGGGATCCACATATGCCTCCATGTATCTCTACCAACAGCTCCAGTCCTTCCTCTCGAGGGATGCACTTCAATTTCACACCGTTCAGTTTCCTCCTGTACAGGACGTCATCGACGAACTGGTACATGGCGGACCAACGGGCTACTTTCTCCGCTTCTTCCTGCTCCTCAGGAAGTTCCCCAGTCTGAAGGAAACAGACGGTATGTTGCGCCCACGCTGGAGCCTGGGGCTCGACGGCGAGGACTAAAGGCATTTCCTCCGCCAAGGGAGTGGCCATCTCGACGGCAAAAGCTTGACGCTCCGCCGGAGTTAGCCCTCCGGTGGCGGGCTCAGTGTCTCCGGCAACATCTCTGCCGGCGGCTCCGGGGAGCTCGGCGGGGAAGTACTTGCCGGGCCCTGACTTCCTGCTCTTGTTCTGCTCTGTTGATGGATCAACGGATGGCTGAGAAAGCTGAAGCACAAAGGTACCTGGTTCCACATGTAGTTTGAGGGCAGCGCGCTTTGACAGGTAATCGACGATGTCGTTCTCCGCTCGGGGAACGTGTTCTGCCTGTATACCATCAAAGCGCTCTTCCAACTTTCTCACTTCATCGACGTAGGCCCTCATCAACGGGCTCTGGTAATCCTTGTTGACTTGTTTGACGACATGCTGCGAGTCGCCCCTGACATTGAGCTTCTTGATTCCGAGGTTCGCCGCGATCCTAAGACCAATAATCAGCCCCTCGTACTCGGCAGTGTTGTTCGTTGATACCTCCCTAGGGAAGTGCATTTGGATCACGTACTTGAGGTGCTCTCCGGTGGGCGCGACCAGCAGTATGCCAGCCCCGGCGCCTTGTAAAGAGAAAGCCCCATCAAAGTACATGATCCAGTTGCAACTTGCCTCTTTGCCGGGCAGAGCAGTTTCTTGGACTTCTTCATCAGGCGTTGCGGTCCATTCTGCAACGAACTCTGCCAGGACTCGGCTCTGAATCGTCGAGGTGCTTTCAAACTTGAGGCCAAAGCTGGACAGCTCCAGTGCCCACTCCACAATCCTTCCCGTTGCATCTGGATTGTGCAATATCCGTTGCAAAGGGAGGCGAGTGACGACAGTGATCTCGTGCGCCTGGAAGTAGTGACCCAGCTTCCTCGAGGCCATAAGAAGGCTGAAGAGCAATTTCTGCACACCGGAGTACCTTGACCTAGCCCCCTGCAAGAGGGAGCTAACAAAGTAGACCGGGTGCTGCATCATCTTCTTCTTCGGCTGCACTCCAATCGGCTGTGTTGCTTCTGCGCCAGCGGCACCAGGCTCCGTTGCTGCTATCACCTCATCATCGATTTCTCTCTGCGCCACTAGTGCGACGCTGACCACCTGGTTCGTTGCCTCTAAGTATAGCGGCAACGGTTCCTGTGGTCGGGGCGCAACTAGTATTAGCATGGAGGAAAGATACTTCTACATGTCTTGTAATGCTGCTTCGGCTTCTGGCGTCCACTCCATTGGGCCCGCCTTTTTCAAGATCTTGAAAAAGGGGAGGGCACGCTCGGCAGACTTGGAAATAAATCTGCTCATGGCGGCAACGCAGCAAGCAAGCCGACGCACGTCCTTGACCCGCTTAGGTGCTTCAATCTGCTCTATAGCTTTGATCTTGTCTGGATTAGCTTCTATCCCACGCTGCGACACAAAGAACCCGAGAAGCTTGCCGGACGGAACGCCGAAGACGCACTTCTCAGGGTTCAGCTTGAGGTTGATCTTGCGCAGGTCCACAAATGTTTCTTGTAAATCCGGCACAAGGGTTGCCCTGTTCTTGGTTTTGACCACTATGTCATCCATATAAGCCTCCATATTTCTATGGAGCTGGGGTTCAAAACCAATCTGGACTGCCCTTGCAAATGTTGAGCCAGCACTCTTCAACCCGAAAGGCATTCGTACGAAACAGTACGTACCACATGGGGTGATGAATGCTGTCTTCTCTTCGTCTTCTCTCGCCATGAAGATCTGGTGGTAGCCGGAGTAGGCATCGAGGAATGATAGCAGGTCACACCCTGCCGTGGAGTCGACAATCTGGTCTATGCGCGGCAACGGGAAGGGGTCCTTGGGGCAAGCTTTATTGATATCTGTGTAATCAATACACAGCCTCCACTTCCCATTCGCCTTGCGCACTACCACTAGATTGGCCAACCACATTGGGTGGAGCACTCCTCTCACCAAACCCGCAGCTTCCAGTTTCTGGATCTCCTCGGTGATGAACTCTTGCCGTTCCAAAGCTTTCTTCCTGACCTTCTGCTTGACGGGCCGCGCATGAGGGCAGACAGCAAGGTGGTGCTCAATCGCCTCCCTGGGAACGCCGGGGATGTCGGATGCTTGCCAGGCAAACATGTCGACATTCGCCCGCAGGAAGGTGACGAGCGCGTCTTCCTATTTGTTGTCAAGGGCGGATCTTATGGTAAAAGCCCCTCCCGTGTCGTCCTCCTTGACAGAAACCTTCTTGGTTCCTGGCGGCGTAGCCCTTGATCTCTTGTTTCTGCCGGTGGAGCTCTCTGGCACGTCCTCGACGGGAGCGCGACGCTCTGAAGAGGTGCGCTTGCCGGAGTGGGTGTCTGAGGTCTCGCCGGTCTTCTTCCTTCCGGTGGAGCTCTCAGTCACGTCCTCGACGGGAGCACAACACTCCGAAGAGGTGCGCTTGCCGGAGTGGGCGCCCGAGGTCTCGCCGGTCTTCTTCTTCTTTCCTCCTGGGGCTCCAGTGGCAGGAGCAAGTGCCCCCGTAGCGGCAGTTGCTGCAACTGCTTGCTGGTACAATTGGTCGGCGCAAATCAGCGCATCTTTCTTGTCGGAGGGGATGGTGATGATCGTCACAGGCCCTGGCATCTTCAGGGTGTTGTAGGCATAGTGTGATGCTGCCATGAACTTGGCCAGCGCTGGGCGGCCAAGGATCCCGTTGTAAGGCAGGGGGATCTCGGCAACATCGAACACGATCCTCTCTGTCCTGTAGTTCAAATCACTCCCAAAAGTCACGGGCAGCGTGACTTTCCCCTTCGGTTGACTCCTCCCTGGGCTGACCCCCTGAAACGTGCCCGTCTCCTCAAGGTCTCCGTTAGGAACTTGCAGTTTCTTGATCACGGTGGGCGAAAGTAGGTTCAGACCGGCCCTGCCATCTACTAGCATCTTCGTCACCTTGAGGTTGCGTATTGTCGGTGAAACCAACAATGGCAAGCACCCGACCGTAGTGGTGCGATCAGGGTGATCCTCGGCGTCAAAGATGATAGGTGTGCTGGACCATTTCAGCGGCTTTTGGACACCGGGCGATGGCTCTACCGCAATAATCTCTCGCGCCCACTGTTTAAGCTGGCGGCGAGAAGCATGCAGCGAGGCGCCACCATCGACGCACATGGCGTCCGTAGCCTTCTGAAACTCTTGGTCGCCGGACTCGTCGTCCCCTTCGTGATCGTCGTCTTCAGGTCTTCTATCGCGGCCCCGGGCGGGCCTTTCTTGCAGTTTCTCCTTGCCGTGACGGCCTGCTTGGCCGTCACGTTTCTTGTTGGACCCTTCAGCGCCGTCATGGCCCTTCTCCTTGTCCCGCCTCTCGTATTCAGCCCTTTGCTTCTCAGCAAGGAGCTCAACCTGGTGGCAGTCCTGGAGATCATGGCCCTTGGTGCGATGGATCTTGCAGTACCGTTTGCCAAAGTTTCCTGGCTTCTCGGCGGCCGCCAAGGCCCGGCAGGCGACACATCCGGCAATTTCCTTGCTAGGTTCACCCGCCTTGGTTTTCTTGGCGGAGCCGGAGTCATCGGATCCCTCGACGGCAAGCACGGCCTTCCCTTTGCGCTTCCTGTTATGGTTCCGACCCTTCCTCGCCGGGGCGGCAGTATCTTCGTCCGAAGAGTCGGTTTCCGCACCGGCGCCTTCGCCGGGGTACTTCCTTCCCTCTTCATCCCGGGCACATCTGTCGGCAAGAACGTAAAGTTCTGCCACGTCCTTCACCTTGGTCATCGCCAGTTCTTCACGCATCTTGCGGTTGCGCACGTTCTGGTGGAACGCGCTGATGATGGTGAAGGAAATATGCCCTAGATGCAATAATAAAGATGTTATTTGTATTTCCTTATATCATGATAAATGTCTTTTATTCATGCTAGAATTGTATTAACCGGAAACTTAGTACATGTGTGGATACATAAACAAAACAGTATGTCCCTAGTATGCCTCTACTAGACTAGCTCATTGATCAAAGATGGTTATGTTTCCTAGCCATAGACATGAGTTGTCATTTGATCAACGGGATCACATCATTAGGAGAATGATGTGATGGACAAGACCCATCCGTTAGCATAGCACTATGATCGCTTAGTTTTACTGCTATTGCTTTCTTCATGACTTATACATGTTCCTATAACTATGAGATTATGCAACTCCCGAATACCGTAGGAACACCTTGTGTGCTATCAAACGTCACAACGTAACTGGGTGATCATAAAGATGCTCTACAGGTGTCTCCGAAAGTATTCGTGGTGTTGGCATAGATCAAGATTAGGATTTGTCACTCCGAGTGTCGGAGAGGTATCTCTGGGCCCTCTCGGTAACACACATCACAATAAGCCTTACAAGCAAAAGACTAATGAGTTAGGCACGAGATGATGTGTTACTGAACGAGTAAAGAGACTTGCCGATAACGAGATTGAACTAGGTATGGAGATACCGACGATCGAATCTCGGGCAAGTAACATACCGATGACAAAAGGAACAATGTATGTTGTTATGCGGTTTTGACCGATAAAAGATCTTTGTAGAATATATAGGAGCCAATATGAACATCCAGGTTCCGCTATTGGTTATTGACCGGAGATGAGTCTCGGTCATGTCTACATAGTTCTCGAACCCGTAGGGTCCGCACGCTTAACGTTTGATGACGATCGGTATTATGAGTTTATGAGTTTTGATGTACCGAAGGTAGTTCGGAGTCCCGGATGAGATCACGGACATGACGAGGAGTCTCGGAATGTCCGAGACATAAAGATTGATATATTGGACGACTATATTCGGACACCGGAAGTGTTCGGGAAAAGTTTCGGATTTAACTTGATTGCCGGAGGGGGTTACCGGAATCCCCTACGAAGGGGGATGGTCCATAGTGGGCCTTAAGGAAAAGAGAGAGGCAGCCCATAGAGGCTGGCCAGCGCCCCACCTAGGGATCCTAGTTGGACTAGGATTGGGGGGGCGCCACCTCTCCCTCCTTTTTCCTTTCCCTCTCTTCCTTCTTGGTGGACTCCTACTAGGAAGAGGATTGCAATCCTATTCCTAGTAGGATTGCCCTAGCCGCACCATAGGAGGCCGGCCGGCCCTCCTCCCTTGCTCCTTTATATACGGGGGCAGGGGGGCACCCAAGGACACAAGTTGAATTGTTCCAGCCGTGTGCGGTGCCCCCCTCCACAGAAACACACTTCGGTCATACCGCCGCGGTGCTTAGGCGAAGCCCTGCGCCGGTGAATACATCATATCCGTCACCACGCCGTCGTGCTGACGAAACTCTCCCGTGAAGCTCAACTGGATCAAGAGCTCGTGGGACGTCATCAAGCTGAACGTGTGCTGAACGCGGAGGTGCCGTACGTTCGGTGCTTGATCGGTTGAATCGCGAAGAAGTTCGACTACATCAACCGCGTCACTTGACGCTTCCGCTTCCGGTCTACGAGGGTACGTAGACACACTCTTCCCTCTCGTTGCTATGCATCTGGTAGATAGATCTTGCGTGATCATAGGAAAATTTTAAATTACTACGTTCCCCAACATATGGCGGCAGGGTGAACGTCGGGGATGTTGTACTGCACCCGGCTGAATCTCTGTATGTACTTGCGCAGAGTCTCGCCTTCCTTCTGGGGTATGACATGCAGGTCACTCGCTTGGCCATGGGCTTGATGGCCTCCGGTAAAGGCGCCAACAAACTCATGGCACAAGTCGGACCAGGAGGAAATAGAGTCTACTGGCAAGTGCATCAACCATGACATGGCGTTAGGTTTAAGAGCTAATGGAAAGTAATTCGGAAGCACCTTATCATCGCGGGCCCCGGCAGCTTGCATCGCGATGGTGTAGATGCTGAGAACTCCGACGGGTGGGTCTTGCCGTTGTATTTCTCGCCAACGTCAGGTTTGAAGGTGCGGTGAGAGGGCCACTGGAACTGCCGTGGCTCACGGGTGAAAGCCGGACAGCCTACTCGTAGGGTAGACCCCGAGGGCTCTCCTGTGCTGGGCGGTCCGCAGCAGGCCCTGCTCGCCTGTCTGACTGGTGGCGCGTTCCGCGCCGGCGCTCGATGGTGGTCCGAGCGTCTTCATGAGCTCGCTCCTGGAGAACTTGACGCTGTCCGCCGCGGGTCCGCGGGTTGGACGACGCTATGGAGATGTCGTCCCTGTTGGACCCCTGACCGTGTCAGTGGGTGCTCCATCACGATCCCGCGGTCACGGCGCTGGGGTCGACGCAGGCTTGGGAGCCTACCGCGCTGGGGTTGACGCACGCGGCATTGGGCGAGGAGGAGGCGAATGCACCGTGGCCACGGCGCTGCCATCCCTCCCGCCCGTGTTGCGTGGGACCCCATCGGAGCGTCGGCCTGGGAGCTCCGGTGGAATTAGGTCATCCCTGTTGGCGACTGCGACAAGGCTTCGGATGGTGGCTCTCCATTCGTCAAGTTTCCCCGTAACGGGAGGAAAGTCGAGGAGCAACTGCGCGCGCGCCAAAGCTTCGGCTGGTGTCAGCGGTAGCGAGACCTGCACGGATCGTGACGCGCTTCGACCCCTGACCGTGTCAGGGGGAGCTCCATCACGATCCCGCGGTCGCCTATCGTCTCCACTAGTGCTTCGGTGGGCGGGCAGGTCTTCTACATCCCGGGAGCGGCGCTCGGGGCTCATCCCATGGCGACGTCCGGGGTCTTCGGGACGACGACGCCGTTCGTCGCGCGCTGCTTGAGAAGAGCACGCTGTTGGCGCCGGCGTGGGAGTTCTGGAGGGCCTCACGTCGCCCTCGGGTGGTGCGGCCGCGACCTTGGAGGGCCCAGCGCCACCCGCAGAGGGCCGGGTTCCATCTCTGGAACTGGCGATGTGCGGCCTGTTACCAGGCGCACAAGCATCACCACCTCCCAAACTCCTGCTGTTGGGACGGCGTTGGTGTTCGCGAGCAGCGCCCCGAGTCCTTTCCGCGACTGGTCCGCTGCTCGCCCGCGTCGGGACGGGCTGTCCGGCTTCCGACTGGCCAACTGCCGTCGTCGTCTTCTTCTTGGGCGCCATGACGATGCAGGAACGCCGAACTAACCACTAAAGCCGATTCTCACAACTGCGCCCCCTACCTGGCGCGGCAAAGATGTCGGTGTATTTGGATCCACACCTATGGGATCAAAAGAATCCCTACTATGGTTGCGGGGCGCGGGGTTGAGGGAAGAGCGGATCTAACGGTCAGGACACAGTTCCTTTACCCAGGTTCGAGCCGCAAAGATGCGTAAAACCCAACTCCTGCTTTGGTGGATTATATGTTGGTGTTCTTCAGCTAGTGAGGAGCTCCAAGAGAGTCGTGAGGAGTTCTAAAAAGCCGAATCCTCCTCTTGGTCGCCTCGGGCCTCCTTTTATAGGAAAAAGGGGCTGCCACAGTGGCACACAGGAGGTGGAAAGGGTACAGTGATGCGAGGTTATCCCTCGCATTATAGGACAAGGTGCATTTAATGCGCCCAACTTAGGTGTCCTTGCTTTATCGGGGACGAGGGGAGACGCCCGTCTTGTCCGTCGCCGCTCCTCCTCGTGTCGACACGGGCCCTGGCCAGCGGTGCCTGAGGTGGTGCAACAGCGGGTCTCCATGACGATCTGTGGGTTGCCACGCAGGAGCCTGTCCAGCTGGTCGGGTCGGCAGCTGCGTGGGTCGGTGGAAACCCAGTTGGTGCGGGCCTGATGGTGGCCCCGTGGGTGTCCTCGGCAAGGGCCTTGCCCAGGGCCCTGGCAAGGGTCTTGCTGTGGTGCCCGCTGTCATCCCCGGCAAGGTGCTTGCCGGGGGCCTTGTGGTCCTCCTTGGCTGGGATCCCGCCAAGGGTCGTCGTCTTCTTATCTTGTATCTGATCTTGAAGGTCTTCACAAAGATCTGCATGCCACCACGGGGATATCTCCCGAATCCTCGCCCCATGGGGGTGGTGGACTCAAGGGTGATTCGCTCCGTAGGTGCGGGGCGAGCTGCCGCGGCAAGGGCCTTGCCGGGGCTGCGAGGGCTGGCCTCGGCAAGGATCTTGCCGGGGAGAGCCGCTTCGTCCCTTGGCTCTTTGTGGTCTTGTTCTTGGTGTCGCTCCAGTCTCCATTGGGCTTCAGTCTCGCCCCGGCTTGCCTCCCTCGCCATGCTTGGTGTGGTGGCGCCGTGGCTCGGACTTCCCGTGCACAGTCATAGGGGTACAAAAAGTGTACCCCTCTTTTTGTACACCGACAGATAGTGTTCATAATTAATTGCACCAAGAATTAAACAAGTTAATTCTACAGTGCGCTCCCACTCAAATGAATATCTCTCATAATTGATTGTGAGTGATTCAAGACCCGCATTTCCATTCAATGCCACGGTTCGAGATGAACTCAAATGGCGCAAACTTCAATCGGTAGGCAAACTTGCCGATCACATCTCTATGTGATTCTTGTTCATCTTTCGATGCATGTGTTCCGAGCTCAGGACTGTCCTGCCTAAATGTCAAGACAACCAAGTGACCTCGCTGCGTGGTCTCAACTCACCCGCCTCACACTTCTCTAATCGTTCGTACCCATGGAGATCATGTGATACCCCGAAGAGATAGGTGCCGTGACGGTGCTACACTTATGAGAACACTAACTACTTGATATTTTAAGTGAGAGATCACCCTAATAAAAGTGACTACCGCACAATAAAAAATGGTGCATCATAAGGATAAACATCTCAGGCAATTCATAATAACATGATATGGTTGATACGTCTCCAATGTATCTATAATTTTTGATTGTTCCATGATATTATTTATGAAGTACTGGATGTTTAATGTGATTTATCATTCACTTTTATATCATTTTTGGGACTAACCTACTAGCCCAAAGGCTAAGTACAGATTGTTGTTTTTTGCCTATTTCAGGGATTTGAAGAAAAAGAATATCAAACGGAGTCCAAACAAAATGAAATCTTCGCGAGAGATATTTTTGGAGAAAATCACGCCAGAGGAACTTGAGAACCACGTCAGGGGAGCCTCGAGTGGACCTCGAGGGTGGGGGGTGCGCCCCCCTTCCCAGGGCGCGCCCCCTGCCTCGAGGCCCACTCGAGCGTCCCCCGGTGCCCTCCTTCTTCCTATATAAGTCCACGTACCCCAGAAACTCCGTGAACAGAGAGAAAACCCTAATTCCATCATCATCATCACCGTCACCATGAGTTGTGAGTAGTTTACCACAGACCTTCGGATCCATAGCTAGTATCTAGATGGCTTCTTCTCTCTCTCTGGATCTCGATACAAAGTTCTCCTCGGTCTTCGAGGAGATCTATTCGATGTAATCTATTTTTGCGGTGTGTTTGTCGAGATCCGATGAATTGTGAGTTTATGATCAAGGTTATCTATGAAAGATATTTGGTTCTTCTCTGAACTTTTTATGTGTGCTCATAATATCCTTGCAAGTCTCTTTGAATTATTGGTTTGGTTTGGCCTACTAGATCTATAGTTCTTGCAATGGGAGAAGTGCTTGGCTTTGGGTTCAATCTTGCGGAGTCCTTTCCTAGTGACAGTAGGGGCAGCAAGGCACGTATTGTATTGTTGCCATCGAGGATAAAAAGATGGGGTTTATATCATATTGCTTGAGTTTATCCCTCTACATCATGTCATCTTGCTTAAGGCGTTACTTTGTTCGTATGAACTCAATACACTAGATGCATGCTGGATAGCGGTCGATGTGTGGAGTAATAGTAGTAGATGCAGGCAGGAGTCGGTCTCCTTGTCTTGGACATGATGCCTATATACAATTATCATGCCTAGATAGTCTCATAATTATTCGCTTTTCTATCAATTGCTCGACAGTAATTTGTTTACCCGCCGTAGAATATCGCTATCATGAGAGAAGCCACTAGAGAAAACTATGGTCCCCGGGTCTATTCTCAACATATCAATCTACATCTACTTTACTTCTACCGCTTTTATTTTCTGTTTTATTAAACTAAAAATACCAAAAATATAAACTATCATCTCTATCAGATCTCACTCTCTTAAGTGACCGTAAAGGGATTGACAACCCCTTATCGCGTTGGCTGCGAAGTTCTTATTTGTTTGTGCAGGTGCGAGGGACTCGCGCGTGGTCTCCTACTGGATTGATACCTTGGTTCTCAAAAACTGAGGGAAATACTTACGCTACTGTGCTGCATCTCCCTTTTCTCTTTGATGGAATACAACGCAAGCTCAAGAGGTAGCAAGAAGAATTTCTGGCGCCGTTGCAGGGGAGGCTTACGCAAAAGTCATATACCAAGTACCTATCACAAACCCTTATCCTTCGCATTACATTTATTTGCCTCTCGTTTTCCTCCCCCCCACTTCACCCTTGCCGTTTTATTCGCCCTTCTTCCGCCGTGTGTTTATCGTTCGCTTGTCTCTTGTTTGCTTGTGTGTGTTAGATTGCTTGTTTGTCACTAGGGCTCAGAACAATACCAAATTGTGTGACTTCTCCAATACCAACAACAATGATTTTATTAGCATTCCGATTGCTCCTATTCCCGATGCTGAATCTTGTGAGATCAATGCTGCTTTGTTGAATCTTGTCATGAAAGATCAATTCTCCGGCCTTCCTAGTGAAGATGCCGCTACCCATCTAAACAACTTTGTTGATTTGTGTGATATGCAAAAGAAAAGGGACACGAATAACAATATTGTTAAATTGAAGTTATTTCCGTTTTCACTTAGAGATCGTGCTAAAAACTGGTTTTCCTCTTTGCCTAGAAATAGTATTGATTTGTGGAATAAGTGCAAAGATGCTTTTATCTCTAAGTATTTCCCTCCTGCTAAGATCATCTCTCTTAGAAACGATATTATGAATTTTAAGCAACTAGATCATGAGCATGTTGCACAAGCTTGGGAGAGAATGAAATTGATGATACATAATTGCCCTACACATGGTTTGAATCTATGGATGATTATTCAGAACTTTTATGCTGGCTTGAATTTTGCTTCTAGAAATTTTTAGATTCGGCCGCCGGAGGCACTTTCGTGGAAACTACCTTAGGAGAAGCTACCAAACTCCTAGATAATATTATGGTTAATTATTCTCAATGGCACACCGAAAGATCTACTAGTAAAAAATGAAGGAAATATGCCCTAGAGGCAAGAATAAAGTTATTATTTATTTCCTTATATCATGATAAATGTTTATTATTCATGCTAGAATGTATTAACCGGAAACTTAGTACATGTGTGAATACATAGGCAAAACAGAGTGTCCCTAGTATGCCTCTACTAGACTAGCTCATTGATCAAAGATGGTTATGTTTCCTAACCATAGACATGAGTTGTCATTTGATCAACGGGATCACATCATTAGGAGAATGATGTGATGGACTAGACCCATCCGTTAGCTTAGCACTATGATCGTTTAGTTTTACTGCTATTGCTTTCTTCATGACTTATACATGTTCCTATGGCTATGAGATTATGCAACTCCCGTATACCGGAGGAACACCTTGTGTGCTATCAAACGTCACAACGTAACAGGGTGATTATAAAGATACTCTACAGGTATCTCCAAAGGTTCTCGTGGTGTTGGCATAGATCAAGAATAGGATTTGTTACTCCGATTGTCGGAGAGGTATCTCTGGGCCCTCTCGATAATGCAGATCACTTAAGCCTTGCAAGCATTGCAACTAATGAGTTAGTTGCGGGATGATGTATTACGGAACGAGTAAAGAGACTTGCCAATAACGAGATTGAACTAGGTATTGAGATACCGACGATCGAATCTCGGGCAAGTAACATACTGATGACAAAGGGAACAACGTATGTTGTTATGCGGTTTGACCGATAAAGATCTTCGTAGAATATGTGGGAGCCAATATGAGCATCCAGGTTCTGCTATTGGTTATTGACCGGAGACGTGTCTCGGTCATGTCTACATTGTTCTCGAACCCGTAGGGTCCGCACACTTAAGGTTTCGATGACAGTTATATTATGAGTTTCTGAGTTTTGATGTACCGAAGGAGTTTGGAGTCCCGGATGAGACCAGGGACATGACGAGGAGTCTTGCAATGGTCGAGACGTAAAGTTCGATATATTGGACGACTATATTCGGACATCGGAAACGTTCCGAGTGATTCGGGTATTTTTCGGAGTACCAGAGAGTTACGGAAATTCGCCGGGGAGTATATGGGCCTTATTGGGCCATACGAGAATAGAGGAGAAAGGCCAAAAGGAAGGAGGCGCGCGCCCCCCCCTCTGGTCCGAATTGGACAAGGGGTGCAACCCCCTTTTCCTTCTCCCTCTCCACCTCTTTCCTTCTCTCCTACTCCGGAAAGGAAAGGGGAATCCTACTAGGACTTGGGAGTCCTAGTAGGACTCCCCACACTTGGCGCGCCCCTCTAGGGCCGGCCTCTCCCTTGCTCCTTTATATACGGGGGCAGGGGGCACTCTAGAACATACAAGTTGATCAGTTGATCTCTCCCAACCGTGTGCAGTGCCCCCTCCACAGAAATACACCTCGATCATATCGTTGCAGCGCTTAGGCGAAGCCCTACGACGGTAACTTCATCATCTCCATCACCACACCGTCGTGCTGAAGAAACTCTCCCGCGAGGCTCTACTGGATCAAGAGCTCGTGGGACATCATCAAGATGAACGTGTGCTGAACGCGGAGGCTCCGTACGTTCGGTGCTTGATCGGTTGGATCACGAAGAAGTTCGACTACATCAACCGCGTCACTAGACGCTTCCGCTTTCGGTCTACAAGGATACGTAGACACACTCTCCCCTCTCGTTGCTATGCATCTGGTAGATAGATCTTGCGTGATTGTAGGATTTTTTTTAAAATACTACGTCCCCCCACAGTGGCATCATGAGCCAGGTCTATGCGTAGATGATATGCACGAGTAGAACCCAAGTGAGTTGTGGACGATACTAGTCATACTACTTACCAGCATGTCATACTTTGATTCAGCGGTATTGTTGGATGAAGCGGCCCGGACCGACATTACGCGTACGCTTACGCGAGACTAGTTCTACCGACGTGCTTCGCACACAGGTGGCTGGCGGGTGTCAGTTTCTCCAACTTTAGTTGAATCAAGTGTGGCTACGCCCGGTCCTTGTGAAGGTTAAAACAGCACATACTTGACGAAATATCGTTGTGGTTTTGTATGCGTAGGTAAGAACGGTTCTTGCTAAGCCCGTAGTAGCCATGTAAAACTTGCAACAACAAAGTAGAGGACGTCTAACTTGTTTTGCAGGGCTTGTTGTGATGTGATATGGTCAAGACATGATGAGTTATACGGTTTTGTATGAGACGATCATGTTTTGTAAAGTTATCGACAACTGGCAGGAGCCATATGGTTGTAGCTTTATTGTATGAAATGCAATCGCCATGTAATTACTTTACTTTATCACTAAGCAGTAGCGATAGTCGTAGAAGCAATAGTTGGCGAGACGACAGCGATGCTACGATGGAGATCAAGGTGTCGCGTTGGTGACGAAGGTGATCATGACGGTGCTTTGGAGATGGAGATCAAAAGCACAAGATGATGATGGCCATATCATGTCACATATTTTGATTGCATGTGATGTTTATCTTATTATGCTTCTTATTTTGCTTAGTACGGTGGTAGCATTATAAGATGATCCCTTACAAAATTTCAAGGTATAAGTGTTCTCCCTGAGTATGCACCGTTGCGAAAGTTCGTCGTGCCGAGACACCACGTGATGATCGGGTGTGATAAGCTCTACGTTCAAATACAACGGGTGTAAGCCAGTTTTGCACACACAGAATACTCGGGTTAAACTTGACGAGCCTAGCATATGCAGATATGGCCTCGGAACACTGGAGACCGAAAGGTCGAGCGTGAATCATATAGTAGATATGATCAACATAAGATGTTCACCGTTGAAAACTACTCCATCTCACGTGATGATCGGACATGGTTTAGTTGATTTGGATCACGTGATCATTTAGATGACCAGAGGGATGTCTATCTAAGTGGGAGTTTTTCAAGTAATATGATTAATTGAACTTTAATTTATCATGAACTTAGTCCTGGTAGTATTAGCATATCTATGTTGTAGATCAATAGCTCGCGATGTAGCTCCCCGTTTATCTTATATGTTCCTAGAGAAATATAAGTTGAAAGATGTTAGTAGCAATGATGCGGACTAGGTCCGTGATCTGAGGATTATCCTCATTGCTACACAGAAGTATTATGTCCTTGATGCACCGCTAGGTGACGAACCTATTGCAGGAGCAGATGCAGACGTTATGAACGTTTGGCAAGCTAGGTATGATCACTACTTGATAGTTTAGTGCGCCATGCTTTACGGCTTATAACCGGGACTTCAAAAACGTTTTGAATGCCACGGAGCATATGAGATGTTCCAAGAGTTGAAATTAGTATTTTCATACTCATGCCCATGTTGAGAGGTATGAGACCTCTGACAGTACTTTGCCTACAAGATGGAGGAGAATAGCTCAACTGGTGAGCATGTGCTCAGATTGTCTGGGTACTACAATTGCTTGAATCAAGTGGGAGTTTATCTTCCAGATAAGATAGTAATTGACAAAGTTCTCTAGTCACTATCACCAAGTTAGTAGAACTTCGTGATGAACTATAATATGCAAGGGATGACGAAAGTAATTCCCGAGCTCTTCGCGATGCTGAAATCAGCGAAGGTAGAAATCAAGAAAGAACATCAAGTGTTGATGGTTAACAAGACCACTTGTTTCAAGTAAAGGGCAAAGTGATAGAAGGGGAACTTCAAGAAGAATGGCAAGCAAGTTTTCACTTCCATGAAGAAACCCAAAGCTAAACTCAAGCCTGAAACTAAGTGCTTCTACTGCAAAGGAAATAGTCACTAGAAGTGGAACTGCCCTAGATACTTGGCGGATAAGAAGGATGGCAAAGTGAACAATGGTATATTTTGATATACAGATTATTGATGTGTACTTTACTAGTGTTCATAGCAACCCCTGGGTATTTGATACCGGTTCAGTTGCTAAAGTTAGTAACTCGAAACAAGAGTTGCGGAATGAACAGAGACTAGTTAAAGGTGAAGTGAGGACGTGTGTTGGATGTGGTTCCAAGATTGATATGATCATCATCGCACACTCCTATACTTTCGGAATTAGTGTAGAACATAAATAAATGTTATTTGGCATTTGCGTTGAGCATGAATATGATTTGATCATGTTTGTTGCAATACGGTTATTCACTTAAAGTCATAGAATAATTGTTATTCTGTTTACATGAATAAAGCCTTCGATGATCATGCACCCAATGAAAAATAGTTTGTTGGATCTCGATCGTAGTGATACACATATTCATAATATTGAAGACAAAAGATGCAAGGTTAATAATGATAGTGCAACTTATTTGTGGCACTTCCGTTTAGGTCATATTGGTGTAAAGCGCATGAAGAAACTCCATAGTGATGGACTTTTGGAATCACTTGATTATGAATCACTTGGTGCTTGGGAACCATGCCTCATGGGCAAGATGACTAAAACTCCGTTCTCCGGAACAATGGAGCAAGCAACTGATTTATTGGAAATCATACATACTGATGTATGTGGACCGATGAGTGTTAAGGCTCGCTGCGAGTATCGTTATTTTCTGACCTTCACTGATGATTTGAGCAGATATGGGTATATCTACTTAATGAAACACAAGTCTGAAACATTTGAAAAGTTCAAAGAATTTCAGAGTGAAGTAGAGAATCATCATAACAATAAAATAAAGTTCCTACGATCTGATCGTGGAGGTGAATATTTGAGTTACGAGTTTGGTCTTCATTTGAAACAATGTGGAATAGTTTCACAACTCACGCCACCCGGAACACCACAGCATAATGGTGTGTCCGAACGTTGTAACCGTAGTTTATTGGATATGGTGCGATCTATGATGTATCTTACCGATTTACCACTATCGTTTTGGGTTATGCATCAGAGACAGCTGCATTCACGTTCAATAGGGCAATATCTAAATCCGTTGAGACGACACCTTATGAACTGTGGTTTGGCAAGAAACCAAAGTTGTCGTTTCTTGAAGTTTGGGGCTACGATGCTTATGTGAAAAAGCTTCAACCTGATAAGCTCGAACCCAAGTCGGAGAAATGTGTCTTCATAGGATACCCAAAGGAGACTGTTGGGTATACCTTCTATCACAGATTCAAAGGCAAGATATTCGTTGCTAAGAATGGATCCTTTCTAGAGAAGGAGTTTCTCTCGAAAGAAGTGAGTGGGAGGAAAGTGGAACTTGATCAGGTAATTGTACCTTGTCCCGAATTGGAAAGTAGTACATCACAGAAACTAGTTCCAGTGATTCCTACACCAATTTGTGAGGAAGCTAATGATGATGATCATGAAACTTCAGATCAAGTTACTACTGAACTTCGTAGATAAACCAGAGTATGTTCCGCACCAGAGTGGTACGACAAGCCGGTTCTGGAAGTCATGTTACTAGACCATGATGAACCTACGAACTATGAGGAAGCGATGATGAGCCCAGATTCCGGGAAATGGCTTGAGGCCATGAAATCTGAGATGGGATCCATGTATGAGAACAAAGTGTGGACTTTGGTTGACTTGCTCGATGATCGGCAAGCCATCGAAAATAAATGGATCTTCAAGAGGAAGACCGATGCTGACGGTAATGTTACTGTTTACAAAGCTCGACTTGTTGCGAAAAGTTTTCGACAAGTTCAAGGAGTTGACTACGATGAGACTTTCTCACCCTTAGCGATGCTTAAGTCTGTCTGAATCATGTTAGCATTTTCCGCATTTTATGATTATGAAATCTGGCAAATGGATGTCAAAACTGCATTCCTGAATGGATATCTTAAAGAAGAGTTGTATATGATGCAACCAGAAGGTTTTGTCGATCCTAAAGGTTCTAACAAAGTGTGCAAGCTCCAGCGATCCATCTATGGAATGGTGCAAGCATCTCAGAGTTGGAATATACGCTTTGATAAGTTGATCAAAGCATATAGTTTTATACAGGCTTGCGGTGAAGCCTGCATTTACAAGAAAGTGAGTGGGAGCACTACAGCCTTTCTGATAAGTATATGTGACTGACATATTGTCGATCAGAAATGATGTGAAATTTTCTAGAAAGCATAAAGGAGTGTTTGAAAGGAGTTTTTTCAAAGAAAAACCTCGGTAAAGCTGCTTACATATTGAGCCTCAAGATCTATAGAGATAGATCGAGACGCTTGATAAGTTTTTTTCAATGAGTACATACCTTGACAAGTTTTTGAAGTAGGTCCAAATGGATCAGTCAGAGAAGGAGTTCTTGCCTGAGTTGTAAGGTATGAAGTTGAGTAAGACTCAAAGCCTGACCTCGGCAGAAGATAGAGAAAGAATGAAGGTCATTCCCCATGCCTCAGCCGTAGGTTCTATAAAGTATGCCATGCTGTGTACCAAACCTATTGTGTACCTTACCATGAGTTTGGCAAGGAGGTACAAAAGTGATCCAGGAGTACATCACTGGACAGCGGTCCAAATTATCCTTAGTTACTGGATGACTAAGGAAATGTTTTCTCGATTATGGAGGTGATAAAGAGTTCGTCGTAAAGAGTTACGCTGATTGTCGTGGATTTCGCACGACAGATGTCCGGTTTACAGGACTTAGTCATGAGGCCATCGCTCGGGTTAGCTTAAAGGGGTTAAAGCGGGCGAAGGACATAGGGATTTTATACTAGTTCGGCCCCTTTGATGAAGGTAAAAGCCTACGTCTAGTTTGGTGTGGTATTGCTTGGGCTTCGATGACCAGGGAGCGAATCCGCTTTGCTTGTGTCTCAAGCTGTTGTTCTTTTTTCTGAACCGTCGCCGGGTCGTCCCTTTATATAGGAAGCGACGCCCGATCCGGTTTACAGAGTCCCGAGGCCGGCTCATAAACGTGTCCGCCTCGGTCTCTACTCTTTCTATCTTACATCCCAAGTTACATGGTACGACGGTTTACAGACCATGGGCCTTATACATGGGCCCCAAACCTCTATGGGCTATAACCTCTGGTTACATATTCTACCGGTCTTTTGATAATATAACCTTACCAGCGTAATCCGGACCCTCCTGGCCGGTTTATACCTCATAGTCATATACCTGACATTAGACCCCAGATTGATTTGAACTTGTTCATGTCAGTCTTCAAAGTCTTGTATGAATTTCCCTTTCTGTAACTCTTGTATGCTTCATAAACCGGCCATGACGTCATCTCCTGGAATCGCTTCAATTCGTCGTGACATCATCTGCGCATTTAACGCCCGTATCTGTTTGTTACCTTTCTTTATTGCCGCTCCGAAGATTGAGGCGACAGCTCAATCTATATCCGATTTCCGGCCTCCTCGATTCCCGTGCTTGCCGTTTTTATCTCTTCGGCCTATAAATACAGCCGAGGCCCATCTCTTTTCCCCTTCTGCTTCATCTTCCTTCATCTCCGGCACCCGAGCTTCCGCCGCCGTCCTTCGAGCTCGCCGCCGTCAGCATGCCCGGCCGCTGCATCGACCTGAACGCGCCCAGAACACTCCGCCGTCTCCTGCTTCCTCGGGTACGCTATCTTCTTCCCCATAGATCTTAGCTCTAGGGTTTCTTCTGTAGCTCGCCGCAAACCCTCGTTCTTCGTAGTTCATCGCTATAGGTTGATTGTAGCTGTAGATGTAAAACTTGTTAGGTCAACCCTTGTTCGTGTGCTTCCGCTTTATCATCTAGTTTCTCCAGCACTGCTAGTTTGGATTGAATCTGTAGAAAA
Source organism: Secale cereale (assembly GCA_902687465.1). Classification (NCBI taxonomy): domain Eukaryota; kingdom Viridiplantae; phylum Streptophyta; class Magnoliopsida; order Poales; family Poaceae; genus Secale; species Secale cereale. Next base: position 31,825,454 of record LR738713.1, on the reverse strand, counting down.
CTTCCGCCACTTGCACTGAATATAACTTGAATTATTCTGTCTTTTTCCTGCACTGTAGATCCATGTTTCATCTCTGCTTCATGTGAAAACTGTTTTTCACACTTTAGATCTGCAGCTCATCTACTTATGTTACCGGTTTAATCATAGCCTGCTTCTCATATACCTGCACCGACGGTTTAGATGTAAACCTGCATTCCATAATCGACGGTTTAACTTCTTCCTTCTATCATCATAAACCGGTGGCTACATTGTGCACACTCAATCCGGATTAGGGGGTACCATTAGTCCCTTGCTTAAACCGTCGATTAGATCCATATCTTCATAGAACACTCCGGTTTGCATTAAGTAGATTTGTAAACCGGGTCTTGTTTTATATTTTTCTGCATTGGAAAAGATGGCAAAATAGTTCATCGCTTGCAATTGGGTCCCTTCCCGGATCACTAAGGACGACCTAGTAAAGGCAGCCTCAATTGGCATGCTGGGTTCAAAAGAGGTTCTGCACTGGCGGGCCCCTGGAAAGGAATGTCCTCCTACACCCAAGGAAGGAGAAATCATCGTTTTCTTTGATCATCTGGCCCGGGGCTTTAGTCCGCCCGGTTCAAAGTTCCTCCGCGATGTCCTAGCCAAGTTCCAACTCCATCCACAGGACATAGGTCCCAATTCCATATCCAACATATGCAACTTCCAAGTCTTTTCAGAGGCATATCTTCAAGAGGAGCCATCTGTGGAGCTGTTCCGGGATTTCTTCCACCTGAACCGCCGAACTGAATTTTCGGACGGGCCTCAAACTGAACTTGGTGGTGTGAGCATCCAAAAGAGGAAGGATGTAAGCTTTCCTCATGCCGCTCTTCACAGCCACCCTAAAGAATGGAACCAGACTTGGTTCTATTGTAAAGATACTTCACCTGAAGGAGAAAATCCGCTGCCGGGTTACCGTGCTTACCGTCTGGCTCCAAGTCATCCTTTCCCGCAGTGTCTAAGTGCCCAAGACCGGGCTTGATATGCCCCTCAACTCTCCAAGCTCAGGGCTTTCGTAGCTAACGGTTTAACCGAGGTTGATTTTGTCCGTTGTTGGCTCTCTTGGAGCATTCTTCCACTAAGCCGACGCTCAAGCTTAATGTGTGAATATACTGGTAAACCGGAAGATCCTCAGCGTCATACAAAGATAGTACTTCCTGACAACGAAGTTACTGAATCCACAAAGAAGATGCTAAATATCCCTCTGGAGGACTGCAGCCGGACTGGTTTAGCTCCTTTCTACGCACACAAGCAACCACCGCCGGTAAGACTCTTCTGTCTATTTCTTTCCACTTTAATCCGTTCACATCAGTTGTCTTCAACATGTTACTATTCCTCTATGCAGGCCAATGACCCTTTCTGGAAGAAGAAAGCACAAGATAAACCGGCAAAGCAATCACGCAAGAAGACCTTAGCCGTAAAGAAGAAGAAAGCTGCTGCTATTGCCGGTTCATACCATGAAGAAGATGATCCGGCTTCTGAGGTACTGCTTGATTCTTACGTCCTTTGAATTCTCCTTGTTTATATTTATATCAACAATGTCTTTTCCCAGGATCTGGCCGAGGGAAGTAAAGCGGATGAAGTTGAGGTAATTTCTCTCTCATCTGATTCAGAACCATTGCCACCCAAGATTCGTCGGGCATGTCAGAAATATCCATTTTCTCGCCCTTATGCTCAATTGGATCCCCACTTTCTTTTGAAGAAACAGCAGCATGAAGCTCGCCGGACCACACGCCATAGTGGCCACGTGGTTGAATCATGCGGGTTACCCCACACGGCAGCTCGCCGACGCCGCTCCGAGGTTTTGCTCACTCCAACCCTTCTTCATCCAAAAGCAGGTCTTATTCGCAAACCTCTTAAACCGTCTAATCCCAACTACCAGGAAGCTCCTCTATCTTCTTCCGGCGAGTCGACTGCTACTCAAGTCCCAGTGCTCAAGACCGTTCCTGGATAAGTCATCTTTCCAAACGTCCGGTTTACCTTCCCGTTTTGACTTTGTGATTCTCATTGCTCTTTTAACTTTTATCAGAATGCCCAAGCCTAGTAAAAAGGCAAAATTAAATAAATCGGCTGCCGAAACCACCACTGCTGAACCGGCCGAGGATCCTGAGGCGGCCAACCTTCCAGAGGACAATGTTGAAGTTCAGCTCGATGAACCCGCCCCTATGGATCATGAAGATCTTGCTGCTCCGGGGGGTAATGATATGGAAAATACAGCTGAACCGGCAAGCCCTGTCCGGGTTAGTCCTCCTCGGGCTAGCCCGACTCCTGTTAGTCCGATGCGTATTGCTGATCCCCTCTAGCCAACCGCTGCCTCGATAGCAGATGTTGAGATAACCGGGATAGGATTCTCTGCTCCCACAGAGCCTGTTGCCTTGGCTAGGCATACTGCTAAAGAAGAAAAACTTCAGCAAGATAAAGGCAAGTGGAGCACAAACTTGTCAAGTTATGCTCAACTTAGTGCCCAAGAGCTCCATTCTAGGTATCTGAACCGGCTCTTTACCAGCCGTGACTATGAAGCCGGCTTAGTCAACATGATGAAATATAAAGATGAGGTAATTTTCTTTCTTTTTGCCTTTCGTTTCTGCTTTGTATTCTGCAATCATACCTTTAGGCCATAGTAGCCCCCAAGTGCCGGTTTACTTCACTGTAGGTGAACCGGGACTTCACTTATGTTTGAGAATGAACTTACATTAGCCCCCAAGTGCCAAGGGCATAACTTGTTTATGTGCTTGGGACTTGTCTGAAAAGTTGCTTTCTTTACTTCAATTGTACATTAGCCCCCAAGTGTCGGGTGCATAACCTGTTATGTGCTTGAGACTTTGAAAAAACTGTCCTTCTAATACTTTCCTTTTCCTGCAGGCTGACTTGAACCGGAGAGCTTCGGAGGCGACTGAGCTCTGGAATAGCTTGGCTTTCCATGAAACTGCCTCAACCAAAACTAAGGAAGAACTTGTTCTTCCTTTAGCTAACATGGAAAAGCTCAAGAAGGATTTTGAAGCAGAGCGGTCTACCTTGGAGGTGCAAAGGGCTGCTCTAGAAAAAAGAGCAAACGATGCCAAAGATGCTCTTAATCCGGTGACACAAGAACTATCCGGGTTGAAACAGCAAATAGATGGCATGACATCCGCTATCTTCGGTGAGTACCTGTCTTCATATGTTTGTATCCTTGCAACCTTTGTTCTGCTCCGGTTTAACTCGCCAATTGCATACAGGGAGGCGCATAACTCATCTTGGAGACGATGTTCGGAAGAAGCTCAAGGCTGCTTATACCCTGGTGGAGCAGCTCTACTCCGGTGCTCAAAGGGCGATCAGTGCCATGTCGCACAATAAACCGGCGCCGACCACCATCCAAGCTACCCTGGAAAAGCTATCCGTCTTGCCTGCACGTCTTGTTGAGGTGAAGAAGTCTGCTGCACGAGCTGGCTCTCTCATGGCGTTGACCCGGGCCAAAGCATGGGTCCCTGATTTTGATCCGGCGGAGGCCATGAACGGCTACCCCAGCATGAAAGAGGACGGATCAGCCTTCTCTGCTGAAGATCTCCGTTCTCTAACCAAGGACATGCACCCTCTTGCCAGTAAGCTTGCTGACGAAGTAGATTTAACAAGGTATCATCCGACTTACGATCTAGAAAATTCGCGGGTGGAGCGGCCGGTTCACGACACCGAAAATCTGATCCCACCAGTTCGTAAGCACACCTTCACTCCAGACATTGATCCGTCAGATCTTATAAACGATGAAGTATATTTCCGTGCCCCCGCCAAGATTGACTGGAGAGCTCCTGATTTCCAGCAGCTACCAGAAGTCGACGAAGATCCGGAGCAAGCTGACCCTCAGCCTTCGCAGCGTGATGAAGAAGAATCGTAAACCGTCCGGTTTAACTTTTAGTTGCTGAATACTTTGCAAGAAACTTTAAGCCATTCGGGCCTGCAAATGCCTTGTAATAGGATAGTTGAGATACTGCCTTTGTCCCACTGTCATGGTATTATTATGATTGGCACTCCCAATTTATCATCTGTTTGCAATGCTTTAACAGCTTATATCACCTGTGTCTGCATGAACAACACTAAAAGATGTCCTGGTGGTTTACCACCGGACGGATTATACTGCCCTGATACATTTTTCAAATACATAGCTTGAACTGCATATAAAACACAAACATGACCAATACCTGTGATTAAGTGTGCTTGTAGATCTTAACCCGGTGGGAATATTTTAAAGCGCGGGCGCTTGATGAAGCCCTTGGCTCTTTTGTCGGTTTAGTATGATGGCCGATCCGGGTTACAATGAACGCCGGTTTAATTCTCGCTGGTGTTCATGACCCAGACTTTTAACTCTGTATTCATATTAGCAACCTTGTAGTTGTCCAGTCTCGCATCAATGGACTTGGTTTAAAAAACCAATGACCTTGAAGACAAAGATTTGTGAAATCATAAAAAATAAAAATAAGGTTTTTGGGCAAATAAGACCATGTAGTCGAGGCTTTTTACGAGCTGCCAGGCTCCAAACTCGAGGCTTTTTATGAGCTGCCAGGCTACTGTCATTAACCATTTTAGCAAAGCCCGTCAAGATGCTCCGCAATCCTTAACCAAATCATCGATGACAAGCTACCCAATGTTTCAAAATCTCGTAAAGATTTTGTCTTTAGGTAATCAACTCGATGATCGTCAATTTAACGTGGCCAAGTTCAGGGTCCCGAAGGATTGACTTGTGGCAGGTTCGACGGGTCATACCAGGTTTACCAGGACGGCGTGATTTACTTGATGCAAGCAGGTTAATCCGGGGTTTTAGGTGCATGCATCGGCCTTCCAAACCATGTTCACTACAAGGGTATTCAACTCTATGCGAGCCCCCAGGTAGTGTGTGAGCCGTTTGCTCATCGGGGCATATGTTTGAGCTGGGTTAGGCACCAGAACTCTCTTTTACCCCTCATCATCATGTGGAAATTGCCAAAGCAACCAGAGCAGTGCTCTTATGATGGGCTTCATACCGCCGCCGGCTCAAGAGGCCATGGGAAACTCCCTTGCCTACGGAAGCCCCCATGTGATTCTTGTTTGTATAGAAAAGACGGATGATTCCTTAATTTATCAAGGGCGCCGGTTTAGGAGGCCATGGAAAGCTTATGTGGAAACTCCCATGTGATACTCCTTTGTGAAAAACACGACTGGTTCCTTGATAAATCAAGGGCGCCGGTTTAAGAGTCCATGGAAGGTTTCTTTCGAAGCCCCAATGTGATACTCTTGTGTAAAGGATGGCTGATTTCCCGGTTTATCGGGGGCGCCAGTTTATTTTATTAATCATAATATATACATTGTACATAGAGCGGAGCCAATGGCTCAAGTATAGTAAGGTCGAAGAAGAGTGATGTTCCACGGCCGCTTGGTCTCCTCCTCTGCCGTACGTGAGTCCTTATGTTCTCGAACGTCGACAAGGTAGTATGATCCATTGTGCAGGTTTTTGCTGACCACAAAGGGTCCTTTCCAAGGTGGGGATAGCTTGTGCATAACTGTCTGGTCTTGGATGATCCGGAGCACCAGATCTCCTTCCTGAAACGTCCTAGTCTTAACCCGGCGACTGTGGTACCGGCGCAGGTTTTGCTGATAAATCGCCGATCGCGCTGCTGCCGTGTCTCGTTTCTCGTCCAGCCGGTCCAAGCTGTCTTGTCTTGCTTGTTCATTATCCGCTTCAGCGTAGGCCGCCACCCATGGTGAGTCATGCCGGATATCACTAGGGAGGACCGGTTCAGCACCGTATACCATGAAGAAAGGTGTGTACCCTGTAGATCTGTTAGGTGTAGTGTTGATGCTCCATAAGACAGAAGACAACTCCTCCACCCAACAACCCGACGTTCTTTGCAAAGGAACCATAAGCCGGGGCTTGATGCCTCTCAAGATTTCTTGGTTGGCTCTCTCAGCTTGGCCACTAGACTGAGGGTGAGCTACTGATGATACATCAAGGCGAATATGTTCTCTTTGACAGAACTCCTCCATATCTCCTTTAGATAGGTTGGTGCCATTATCAGTTATAATGCTGTGTGGAAAGCCAAACCGGAAAATCACCTTTTTAATGAACTTAACCGCTGTTGCTACATCACACTTGCTGACAGGCTCTGCTTCAACCCACTTTGTAAACTTCTCCACTGCCACCAACAGGTGGGTTTTCTGATCTTGGGATATTTTAAAGGGTCCAACCATATCAAGCCCCCAAGTCGCAAACGGCCAAGTAATTGGAATCATCCGCAGCTCCTGCACCGGTACATGAGCACGCCGTGAAAATTTCTGGCAAGCGTCACATTTTCTGACCAAGTCCTCTCCGTCGGCGTGAGCCGTCAGCCAGTAAAACCCATGACGAAAAGCTTTGGCTACCAAAGATTTGAACCGGTGTGATGACCGCAATCCCCTTCATGAATCTCTCGAAGAATATCGCAGCCTTCCTCTGATGATACACACCGCTGAAACACCCCAGAAACGCTGCGGTGATGAAGTTCTCCATTGATGATAGTCATAGATTTAGACCGCCGGATTATCTGCCGGGCCTCGACTTCGTCCGCTGGCAACTCACCTCGGCTCATGTACGCCAAATAAGGGAGTGTCCCATCCGGATGACGTGAAGTGCTGCAACCAACTGTGCTTCCGGATCAGGAACCGCCAAGTCCTCCTCTGAAAGTATCTGCACTGACGGACTATGCAATTCATCCAAGAATGTATTAGGTGGAACCGGTTGACGCTGAGTGTCGTGGAATTAGCACGGCAGATGTCCGGTTTAGCGGACTTAGGTGTGAGGCCATCGCTCGGGTTATCTTGAAGGGGTTAAAGCGGATGAAGGACACAGGGAGTTTTATACTAGTTCGGCCCCTTCGATGGAGGTAAAAGCCTACGTCTAGTTTGGTGTGGTATTGCTTGGGCTTCGATGACTAGGGAGCAAATCTGCTTGCCTGTGTCTCGAGCTGTTGTTTGTTGTCCTTCAACCGTCGCCGGGTCATCCCTTTATATAAGAGGCGATGCCCGGTCCGGTTTACAGAGTCCCGAGGCCGGCTCATAAACGTGTCCGCCTCAGTCTCTACTCTTTCTATCTTACATCCCAAGTTACATGGTACGACAGTTTACAGACCATGGGCCTTATACATGGGCCCTAAACCTCTATGGGCTATGATTTCTTTTGTTACATATTCTACTGGGCTTGTAATAATATAACCTTGTCAGTGTAATCCGGACCCTCCTAGCCGGTTTATACCTGCTAGTAATATAACTGACATTAGGCCCCAGATTGATTTGAACTTGTTCATGTCAGTCTTCCAAGTCTTGTACAAATTTCCTTTCTGCAACTTGTTTTGCTTCATAAACCGGCCATGACGTCATCTCCTGGAATCGTTCCAATCTGTCGTGACATCATCTACACATTTAATGCTCGCACCTGTTTGTTACCTTTCTTTACTGCCGCACCGAAAATCGAGGCGACAGCTCAATCTTTATCCGATTTTCGGCCTCCTCGATTCCCGCGCTTGCCGTTTTAGCCCCTCGGCCTTTAAATACAGCCGAGGCACATCTCTTTTCCCCTTCTACTTTCTTCTTCTCCATCTACAACACTCGAAGCTCCGCCGCTGTTCTTCAAGATCGCCGTCGTCCTCGAGCCCGGCCGCTGCATCGACCTAAATGTTTCCAGAGAACCTCACCGCCGTCCTCTGTTTCCTCAGGTACGCCCTCTTCTTCCCCATAGATCTTATTCTAGGGTTTCTTCTATAGCTCGCCATGAACTCTCGTTTCCTTGCCGTTCATCTCCGTAGGTCAGTCTTAGCTATAGTTTAAAACTTGTTTAGGCTTGATCCTCATCCGTGCGCTTCTGCTCCCTCATTATATCCTTAGTTTCGCTAACTTTGCTAGTTTTAGATGGAATCTGTAGAGAACCTTCGCGGCCTTCCCTGAATATAACTTGTATTATTCCGTCCTTTTCTTACGCGTTAGATCCATATTTACCTCAACTTCATGTGAAAACTGTTTTTCACATTTTTAGATCTGCAGCTCGCTTACATGGCCGGCTTAACCATACCCTGCGCATCATATGCTTGTTTTGACGGTGTTAGACTTAACCGTATTCCACAATTGATGGTTTAACTTTCTCCGTTTATCATCGTGAATCGGTAGCTGTCTCATTCATACCTGCTTCCGGATTAGTAAATACCATTAGTCCCTTGTTTAAACCGACAATTAAGCCCATACCTTTATAGAATGCACCGATTTATATCTAGCATTTGGTAAACCAGGTCTTGCACTGTATTTTCAGCACTCCCTCATCAGAAACGATGGCCAAACAATTTGTTGCTTGCAATTGGGTTCCTTCCCGGATCACGAAAGATGATTTAGTTGGAGCGGCCTCAATTGGTGTTATTGGCCCTAAGGAAGTTCTGCACTACCGGGCTCCTGAAAAGGAGTGCCCTCCTGAGCCTAAGGAAGGAGAAATCATAGTTTTTTATGATCATCTTGCCCGGGGTTTCAGTCCTCCCGGTTCAAAATTCTTTCGGGATGTGTTAGCCGCTTTTCAACTCCACCCACAAGATGTAGGCCCGAATTCTGTGTCGAACATCTGTAACTTTCAAGTTTTCTCGGAGGCCTACCTTCAAGAAGAACCGTCAGTGGATCTGTTCTGGGATTTCTTCCATCTGAACCGGCGGACGGAGTTTACTGATGGGCCTCATCAGGAGCTAGGTGGTGTCAGCATCCAGAATTGAAAAGATGTGAGCTTTCCCCACGCCGTTCTTCACAGCCACCCCAAAGAATGGAACCAGACCTGGTTCTATTACAGGGACACTTCACCTGAAGGAGAGAATCCGCTGCCGGGTTATCGCGCCTATCGCCTGGCAACAACCCATCCATTGGCACAGCGTTTAAGCGCCCAAGACCGGGCCCGATTTGCCCCTCAACTTTCCAAGCTCAGGGCCTTCGTGGCAAACGGTTTAACCGGCGTTGACTTCGTTCGCTGCTAGCTCTCTTGGAGCATTCTCCCACTAAGCCGGCGCTCGAGCCTGATATGAGAATACACCGGCAAGCCAGAAGACCCTCAACGCCACACAAAAATAGTGCTTCTCGACAATGAAGTGACTGAGTCCGCTAAGAAGATGCTGAACATCCCTCTGGAGGATTGCAGTCGGACCGGTTTAGCTCCGTTCTGCGCAACCAATGAACCTCCAGCGACAAGGCTCTTCCGAACCTTTTTTGTTCGTCTTAATCCATTTATATCAGTTGTCTTCAACTTGTTATGATTCCTTTGCACAGGCCAACGATCCTTTCTGGAAAAGGAAATCACAGGATAAACCGGCCAAGCAATCACGTAAGAAAACCTATGCTATCAAGAAGAAGAAAGTTGTTGCCGCCTCCGGTTCACAGCCTGAAGAGGATGATCCGGATTCTAAGGTACCAATTAACCCTTATGTCCTTTGATCTCCCTTTATCTGAATTTATGTTAACAATGCCTTTTCGCAGGATCTGGCGGAAGGAAGTAAAGCGGGGGGAGTTGAGGTAATTTCTATCTCATCTGATTCAGCACCTTTGCCACCCAAGATCCGTCGGGTATCCCAGAAATATCCATTTTCTCATCCTTATGCTCAATTGGATCCCAACCTTCTTTTGAAGAAACAGCAGCACGAAGCTCGCCGGACCACACGCCATAGCGACCATGTGGTTGAGTCGTCCAGAATACCCCTTATACCGGCTCATAGGCGTCGCTTCGAGGTTTTACTTACTCCAACCCTCCTTCATCCAAAAGCAGGCCTTATACGTAAACCACTTAAATCGTCTGATCCCAACTATCAGGAGGCTCCTCTGTCGTCTTCCGGCAAGTCGACCGCTACGCAGGTCCTAGTGCTGAAAACCTTTCCTGGGTAAGTCCTTCTTTCAAACATCCGGTTTATCTTCCTGTGTTAACTTTGTGATTCTTACGACTGCTCTGACCCTTTATCAGAATGCCCAAACCTAGTAAAAAGGCCAAAGCAAATAAACTGGCTGCTGAAACTACCACCGCTGAACCGGCCCATGATCCTGAGGCGGCTATTCCTCCAAAGGACAATGTTGACATTCAGTTTGATGATCCTGCCCCTATGGACCATGAAAATGTGGCTGCGCCGGGAGGTGATGACATGGAGAACACGGCTGAACCGGCGAGCCCTATCCGGGTTAGTCCTCCGTAGGCTAGCCCGTCTCTTGTTAGCCCGGTGCATACTACTGATCCTCTCCAACCAACTGCTGCCTCGACAACAGATATCGAGATAACCGGGTTAGGTTTCACTGCTCCCATAGAGCCTGTCACCTTGGCAAAGCATACTGCCAAGGAAGAAATTTTTCAACAAGAAAAAGGCAAGTGGAGCACAGACCTACCAAGCTATGCTCAACTGAGCGCCCAGGAACTTCATTCCGGATTTTTGAACCGGCACTTCACCAGCCGCGACTATGAAGCCGGCTTAGTTAACCTGATGAAGGACAAATATGAGGTGACTTTCCTTTCTTTTTGCTTTCTATTTCTGCTTTGTACTTTGTAATCATACCTTTATACCATAGTAGCCCCCAAGTGTCGGTTTAGCTTCATCGTAGGTGAATCGGGACTTTATTTATGTCCGACAATGAATGTACATTAGCCCCCAAGTGCCAAGGGCATAACTTATTTATGTGCTTGGGACTTTGTCTGAAAACTTTGCTTTCTTTACTTCAAATGTACATTAGCCCCCAAGTGTCGAGTGCATAACTTGTTATGTGCTCGAGACTTGATTGATCTATCCTTCTAATCCGTTTGACTTCCTTGCAGGCTGACTTGACCCAGAGGGCTTCGGAGGCAACTGAGCTCCGGAATAGCTTGGCTTTCCATGAGACTGCTTCAGCCAAAGCTAAGGAAGAACTTGTCCTTGCTTTGACTAATATGGAAAAATTGAAGAAAGATTTTGAAGCGGAGCGGTCCATATGGGAGGTGCAGCGGGACACTCTTGAAAAAAGAGCAAAGGATGCCGAAACCGCTCTCAATCCGATTACGCAGGAGCTATCCGGGTTGAAACAGCAAATAGAGCTCATGACTTCTGCTATCTTTGGTGAGTACCTGTCTCTGTATGTTTTACATCCTTGCAATCTTTGTTCCGCCCCGGTTTAACTCGCCTTTGTATATAGGGAGGCGCATAACTCATCTTGGAGACGATGTCTGGAAGAAGCTCAAGGCCGCTTATACCCTGGTGGAGCAGCTCTACTCCGGCGCTCAAAGGGCTATCAGTGCCATGTCTCACAATAAACCGGCGCCGACTACCATCCAAGTGATCCTGGAGAAGTTATCTGTCCTACCTGTGCGTCTGGTTGAGGTGAAGAAGTCTGCTGCGCGGGCTGGCTCTCTTATGGCGCTGACCCGGGCTAAGGCGTGGGTCCTTGATTTTGACCCGGTTGAAACCATGAACGGCTATCCCATCAATAAAGAGGATGGGTCAGCCTTCTCTGCTGAAGATCTCCGTGCTTTAACTAAGGATATGCGCCCACTCGCCAGCAAGCTTGCCGATGAAGCAGATTTGACAAGGTGTCATCCGGCCTATGATCTAGAAAATTCACGGGTGGAGCGGCCGGTTTACGACACTGAGAATCTGATCCCGCCAGTTTGTAACCACACTTTCGCTCCGGATATTGACCCTTCAGATCTTATCACTAAAGAAGTATACTTTTGTGCCCTCTCCAAGATTGATTGGTGTGCTCCTGGTTTCCAGCCATTGCCTGAAGTTGAAGAAGACCCGGAACAAGTTGACCCTCAGCCTTCGCAGCGTGAAGAGGAGTCGTAAACAGTCCGGTTTAATTTGAAGTTGCTGAATACTTTGCGAGAAACTTTTGATCCATTTGGGCCTGCAAGTGCCTAGTAATAGGATAGTTGAAATACTTCTTTTATCCCACTGTTTATGGCACTATTTGGCTTGGCATCTCTCAATTTAATCTTCTGTTTGCAATGCATGACCCTGTTATATTACCTGTGCCTGTATGAACGAAACTAAAATATGTGCTGGTGGTTTACCACCGGACGGATTATACTGCTCTGATATATATACTATACCTCTGATTAAGTGTGCTTGTTTACGAGCTGCCATGCTCCAAATTCGAGGCTTTTTATGAGCTGCCAGGCTCCAAATTCGAGGCTTTTTATCGATGACAAGCCACCCAATGTTTCAAAATCTCGTAAGGATCTTGTCTTTAGGTGATCAACTCGATAATCGTCAATGGCTGATTCGTTGATGCATCAAGGGCGCCAGTTTAGGAGGCCATGGTGAGCTTCCGTAGAAAACTCCCATGTGATACTCCTTTGAAAACACGGCTGATTCCTTGATGCATCAAGGGCGCCGGTTTAGGAGGCCATGGTGAGCTTCCGTAGAATACTCCCATGTGATACTCCTTTCAAAAACACGGCTGATGCCTTGATGCATCAAGGGCGCCGGTTTAGTAGGCCATGGTGAGCTTCCGTAGCAGGCTCCCATGTGATACTCCTTTGAGAAACACGGCTGATTCCTTGATGCATCAAGGGCGCCGGTTTAGGAGGCCATGGTGAGCTTCCGTAGAAGGCTCCCATGTGATACTCCTTTGAGAAACACGGCTGATTCCTTGATGCATCAAGGGCGCCGGTTTAGGAGGCCATGGTGAGCTTCCGTAGAAGGCTCCCATGTGATACTCCTTTGAGAAACACGGCTGATTCCTTGATGCATCAAGGGCGCCGGTTTAGGAGGCCATGGTGAGCTTCCATAGAAGGCTCCCATGTGATAGTCCTTTGAGAAACACGGCTGATTCCTTGATGCATCAAGGGCGCCGGTTTAGGAGGCCATGGTGAGCTTCCGTAGAAGGCTCCCATGTTATACTCCTTTGGAGAACACAACTGATTCCTTGATGCTATCACGGGCGCTGGTTTAAGAGGCCATGGTAAGCTTCTTTCGAAGCCCCCATGTGATACTCTTGTGTATAGAAGACACGGCTGATTCCCTGATTTTATCAGGGGCGCCGATTTAAGAGGCCATGGTGAGCTTCTTTCGAAGCCCCCATGTGATACCCTTTTGCGAAGAAGATGGCTGATTCCTCGGTGTTCCGGGGGTGCCAGTTTATTATATTAATTATAATATATACATTGTACATAAAGCGGAGCCAATGGCTCAATTGTAATAAGGCCGCAGAAGAGCGATGTTCCACGACCGCTTTGTCTCCTCCTCTGCTGTACGTGAGTCCTTATGTTCTCGAACGTCGACAAGGTAGTATGATCTGTTGTGCATATTTTTGCTCACCACAAAGGGTCCCTCCCAAGGTGGGGATAGCTTGTGCATATCTGTCTGGTCTTGGATGAGCTGGAGCACCAGATCTCCCTCCTGGAACTTTCTGGTCTTAACCCGGCGGCTATGGTTCCGGCGCAGGTCTTGGTTATAAATCACCGGTCGCGCTGCTGCCGTGTCCCGTTCCTCGTCCAGTCGGTCCAAGCTGTCTTGCCTTGCTTGCTCATTATCAGTTTCAATGTAATCTGCCATCCGTGGTGAATCGTGCCGGTTGTCGCTAGGGAGAACCGCTTCAGCACCATACACCATGAAGAAAGGTGTATATACTGTAGATCTGTTAGGCGTAGTGTTGATGCTCCATAAGACAGAAGGCAACTCCTCTACCCAGCAACCCGGCGTTCTTTGCAAAGGAACCATAAGCCGGGGCTTGATGCCTCTCAGGATCTCTTGGTTGGCTCTCTCGGCTTGGCCATTGGACTGAGGGTGAGCTGCTGATGACACATCAAGGCGAATATGCTCCCTTTGACAGAACTCTTCCATCTCTCCTTTAGATAGGTTGGTGCCATTATCAGTTATAATGCTGTGTGGAAAGCCAAACCAGAAAATTACTTTTTTGATGAACTTAACCGCTGTTGCCGCATCACACTTACTGACAGGCTTCGCTTCAACCCATTTTGTAAATTTGTCCACTGCTACTAACAGGTGGGTTTTCTGGTCTTTGGATCTTTTAAAGGGTCCAACCATGTCAAGCCCCCAAGTCGCAAATGACCAAGTGATTGGAATCATCCGCAGCTCCTGCGCCGGTACATGAGCACGCCGCGAAAATTTCTGGCAAGCATCACATTTTCTGACCAAGTCCTTTGCGTTAGCGTGAGCCGTTAGCCAGTAGAACCCATGACGAAAGGCTTTAGCTACCAGGGACTTTGAACCGGCATGATGACCACAATCTCCTTCATGAATCTCTCAAAGAATATCACAACCTTCCTCTGATGATACGCACCACTGAAACGCCCCAGAAACGCTGCGGTGATGAAGTTCTCCATTGACGATAGTCATAGACTTAGACCACCGGATTACCTGCCGGGCCTCAACCTCGTCCTCTGGCAACTCACCTCGGCTCAGGTATGCCAAGTAAGGGAGTGTCCAATCCGGAATAACGTGAAGTGCTGCGACTAGCTGTGCTTCCGGATTAGGAACAGCTAAATCCTCCTCTGAAGGAATCTGTACTGACGGACTATGCAATTCATCCAAGAAGGTATTAGGTGGAACCGGTTTACGCCGAGAGCCCAGCCGGCTTAATGCATCGACCGCTTCATTTTTCCGCCGGTCTATGTGGTCCACCTGATATCCTTTGAAGTAACATGCGACTGCTTCCACTTCTCGCCGATAGGCCGCCATTAGCGGATCTTTAGAGTCCCACTTACCAGATACCTGTTGTGCCACTAGATCTGAGTCACCAAAACACTTGACCCGACTCAAGTTCATCTCCTTGGCCATCCGTAAACCGTGGAGGAGAGCTTCATACTCAGCAGCATTGTTAGTGCAAGGGAACATTAATCGAAGGACATAACAGAACTTATCACCTCGTGGGGAAGTTAACACGACTCCAGCCCCCGAGCCCTCCAATTGCCTTGAACCGTCAAAGTGAATAGTCCAGTATGTATGATCCGGCTTCTCGTCAGGTGCTTGCAACTATGTCCAATCGTTGATGAAATCCACGAGTGCTTGGGACTTTATAGCAGTACGGGGCACATATTTCAATCCGTGTGGGCTAAGCTCAATGGCCCACTTCGCCACTCTACCAGTGGCTTCTCTGTTCTGGATTATATCCCCCAACGGAGCTGAGATGACAACAGTGATTGGGTGGCCCTGGAAATAGTGCTTCAACTTCCCGTTTGCCATGAATACACCATATACTAACTTCTGCCAGTGTGGATATCTTTGCTTCGACTCAATGAGGACCTCACTGATGTAGTAAACCGGACGTTGAACCGGATATTCCTTGCCTGCTTCTTTGCGGTCCACCACAATGGCCACGCTAACTGCACGGGCATTGGCGGCCACGTATAACAACAGCGGCTCCTTGTCAATCGGGGCAGCGAGGACTGGCGGTTCTGCCAATTGCCGCTTTAGATCCTCGAACGCAACGTTTGCAGCATCGCTCCAGACAAAACGGTCCGTCTTCTTCATCATCTGGTAAAGCGGGATCGCCTTTTCCCCTATACGGCTGATGAACCAGCTCAATGCCGCAATACGGCCCGCCACGCGCTGGACATCATTGATACAAGCCAGTTTAGCCAAGTATGTGATCGCATTGATCTTCTCCGGATTAGCCTCAATTCCTCTGTTTGACACTAAGAATCCAAGGAGTTTGCCTGCTAGAACACCAAAAACACACTTCTCCGGATTGAGCATCATCTTGTAAGCCCGGAGGTTGTGAAAGGTTTCTTTTAAGTCCTCTATCAGTGTCTCCTCCTTCCTGGATTTCACCACAATGTCATCGACATAAGCATGGACATTTCTTCCAATCTGCCCTTTGAAGCAATTCTGCACACAACGCTGATATGTTGCTTGGGCACTCTTGATCCCAAACGGCATGGATACATAGCAGAAGGCTCCAAAGGGAGTTATGAAAGCTGTCTTCTCCTGGTCCTTAATTGCCATCTTGATCTGATGATAACCTGAATATGCATCCAAAAACTTAGCCGCTCACATCCCGCCGTAGCATCGATAATCTGATCAATACGGGGGAGAGCAAAAGGATCATTCGGGCAAGCTTTGTTCAAGTCTGTGTAATCAACACACATCCTCCAAGTGTCGTTTTTCTTGAGCACCGGCACCGGATTGGCCAACCACTCTGGATGAAACACTTCAACTATGAAACCTGCGGCCTAGAGCCTAGCCACTTCTTCACCTATAGCCTTGCACCTCTCCTCATTGAAGCGGCACAAATATTGCTTGACCGGTTTGAACTTCGGATCAATATTAAGACTATGCTCAGCGAGTTCCCTCGCTATACCTGGCATGTTAGAAGACTTCCATGCAAAGATATCCCGGTTCTCACGGATGAACTCGATGAGCGCGCTTTCCAATTTGGGGTCTAGGTTAGCGCTGATGGTAAACTGCTTGGACGAATCCCCCGGAACAAAGTCAACCTGCTTGGTTTCCTCTGCTGATTTATACTTTAACGCCGGATCATGCTCTGTAATTGGCTTCTTCAACGGGTACATATCTGCCGGATCAACATTGTCTTTGTAAGACTTCAGCTCCTCCATAGCCCAAACTGCCTCAGCATATGCTGCATCTCCTTCTTTGCATTCAAATGCGATTTTGCGGCTCCCGTGAACCGTAATGGTTCCCTTGTGACCCGACATCTTGAGCTGCAGATAAACATAACATGGTCTAGCCATGAACTTGGCATAAACCGGCCTCCCAAACAGAGCATGATATGGTCTCTTGATCTTTACAACCTCAAAGGTCACTGTCTCCGATCTAGAGTCCTGCTCATCCCCAAAAGGTTACTTCCAGATCGACTTTTCCAACTGGATAAGCCGATTTTCCTGGCACCACTCCATGGAACATTGTGTTGGACTGCCGAAGCTTCTTATCTGTCAACCCCATACGTCAAAAAGTCTCATAGTATAGGGTACTGATGCTGCTGCCTCCATCCATGAGCACCTTTGTGAATTTATAGCCACCCACCTGTGGAGCCACCACCAAGGCTAGCTAACCCGGATTATCAACCCGTGTCGGGTGATCCTCTCTGCTCCACATAATGGGCTGCTCTGACCAACGTAAAAAAACATGGTATCGCCGGTTCAACAGCATGCACTGCTCTCTTCAGAACCTTTTGATCCTGTTTGCACAAACTTGTGGTGAAGACATGATATTGGCCACTGCTTAGCTCCTTCGGATTATTCTGATATCCGGATTGCTGTTGCTGCTGACACTGTTGATTGCCTTGGTTGTTGTATCCACCCTGAACATGCTGCTGGTTGTGTTGATGCTGATTGTTGCCATTGTGGTTATTGTTACCACCATGATATCCTGATCCGGATCCGTTACCCTGGTAACTCGGACCCTGAAAGCCGGGACCTGATCCGCCGCCAGGGGGCCCGTGGTTATACTTGGCCTGTTTCATAACCTCTTGCATGATACGGCAGTCCTTCCAGAGATGCGTAGCCGGATTTTCCTCTATACCGTGTCTTGGGCAAGGCACATTTAGCTGGTGATCTAGATTCATGGGTGGCCTCCCGTTGCGCGGGGGTGGTCTACCCTTGCGGCGCTGCCCGTTGTCTTGAAAGTTGGTATTGGCCACAAAGTCTGAGCCGCCCTCCGCCTTACGCTTGCCATTGTAACCTGTACCTGCCGGATTGGCTTGCGCCGGTTTACCGTTTTTGCTCGCCTTCCCGGATTTGTCTCTGTCTGCATCTGGATACTTGGTGTTATCAGAGTCCCCATACTTTACCAAAGCGCTCATGAGCGTTCCCATGTCGTTGCAATCGTGCTTGAGCCGTCCCAGCTTCAGCCTCAGGGACTCGAACCGGCAATTGTTCTCCAAGGTCACTATCGCCGTACTGGGGTTGATGCTATTGGAGGAGTGCAGGATTTCTGATACTCGCCGCACCCAACTGCTTCTGGTCTCTTGCTCTCCTTGAACGCATGCTGCTAAGTCAACCACAGACATCGGCTATTTGCACGTGTCCTTGAAATTACTAATAAACCGGCGACGCAACTCACCCCATGATCCGATGGAGTTAGGTGGTAAACCCTTTAACCATGTCCGGGCCGTGCCCTCAAGCATCATTGTGAAGTATTTAGCACATGCGGCTTCGTCCACATCAAGCATCTCCATAGCCATCTCATAACTTTCAACCAATGCCTCCGGAGCTAGATCCGCTGTGTAGTTGGGTACCTTGCACGGACCTTTGAAGTCTTCGGGTAATTTCACGCTCCGTAAAGCGGGGATGAGACATTGTACCCCAAAGGACCTAGACATGACTCCCGTTTCTGCGGTGGTGGGGTGAACCGGCGTCTCTTAACGGGTGTTGTCACGGGTAGTATGTCTAGCCTGGTCCACTGCCTCTTGGGCGTGTGCTCCTGCTCCTGCCGGATTATCCTGCCTCTGCCGGTGCCGTCTCCACACGCTGCTAGATACCGCCGGTTCATCCAGGTGCCTCATGTAACTCCTGCTTGGACGGGGGGTTGAATGAATCCTCTCCCAGCTATAAGAATACCTGTTGCTGTGTCAACGCCGTGTCCAGCAACTCATTAGCCCGTCGTGCCTCCATTGCTATGGGAGACATCCCCTCAATGGGAAGAGCAGCCAACCGTGAAGCGGTGGCAACAATGTTATACAACGGGTTAGAATAGTGACCGGGAGGGGTGGGCACGTGCGGCGTTGGCACAACTTGGCGGTTCCGTTCTGTGGCTGGCGGCTGAACCGACGCGCCTATCCCTGGGGCTCCTCCCCGGTTTACCTCTGGGCGATTACTGCCTCCCGCTCCTGGTGTGCCAAAGAGATTCCTTGCCTCATAAACCGGCGGTAGACGAGTTTGTTGCCTTCTGTACATTACCTCCTGTGAAGCATTCTGATCCAGCCTGAGCCGGAAGGCTTGGGAATCTAGCTCTACCTGCCTTGTAGCCATCCTGACTTTCTCTGCATCCAGATCCAGCTTAGCCTGCTCAATCCGGCTCTTCAGCTGAGCGATCTCCGCATCATGCTGCGCCTTGTCGGCCTGGGCTACTTCTGCTGTTGTGAGTGCCATCAAGGTGCCGACCAAGGTGGATAGGACGTCAGAGGGCGACGGGGGAAGCTCTCCAATTCTGGCTCGCGACGCCTCCGAGGTTATCGCCCCAGTCGTCGAGGGCTGCTGCTTAGATTGTGATCCGGCCATGAAAACAGCAACCCTGTTTGGCGGATCAAAGGGGTCCGGAATACTCTCGCCATCGGACACACCCTCGGACCGGCCGTCCTGCAACAGATACAAAGATTCGGTCTCTCCGGATGACGATTCATCATCGGAATAGACAACCGTCTTGCCACCAGAATCCGATCCGTCCTCAGCTTGTACTCCATGCACCGCTCGAACGAAAACATGCTTCATGGCGGTATGAATCTGGGCCGATCTCACACGCTGAGCCGGCTCGACGGTGTTGGGGAAGATGTCCGGCTCAGTCCCCGGTTCGTCGATCTTGCCGATGAAGACGTGGATGCCGTCGAAGGGGACCCGGTACCCGTATTCGATTGAATCGGCCTCGGGGCCCCAGCCGGCGTCGTCGATATAGATCCGGCCGCGATGACTCTTGGTCATCCGGCCCACTGCGTAACCCTTGAGCCCTTCAAAGCTGCCCTTCAAGAACTCGAAACCATCGTGCGATAGCCCCACGGTGGGCGCCAACTGTCATGGAATTAGCACGACAGATGTCCGGTTTAGCGGACTTAGGTGTGAGGCCATCACTCGGGTTAGCTTGAAGGGGTTAGAGCGGACGAAGGACACATGGAGTTTTACACTAGTTCGGCCCCTTCGATGAAGGTAAAAGCCTACGTCTAGTTTGGTGTGGTATTGCTTGGGCTTCGATGACCAGGGAGCGAATCTGCTTGCCTGTGTCTCGAGCTGTTGTTTGTTGTCCTTCGACCGTCACTTGGTCGTCCCTTTATATAAGAGGCGACGCCCGGTCCGGTTTACAGAGTCCCGAGGCCGGCTCATAAATGTGTCCGCCTCGGTCTCTACTCTTTCTATCTTACATCCCAAGTTACATGGTACAACGGTTTACAGACCATGGGCCTTATACATGGGCCCTAAACCTCTATGGGCTATGATTTCTTTGTTACATATTCTACTGGGCTTGTAATAATACAACCTTGTCAGTGTAATCCGGACCCTCCTGGCCGGTTTATACCTGCTAGTAATATCCCTGACATTGAGAGCCCAGCCGGCTTAACGCATCGGCTGCTTCATTTTATCGCCGGTCTATGTGATCCACCTGATATCCCTTGAAGTATACTGCCACTGCATCCACTTCTCGTCGATAGGCTGCCATGAGCGGATCCTTAGAGTCCCACTTACCAGATACTTGTTGTGCCACCAGATCTGAGTCACCAAAGCACTTAACCAGGCTCAAGTTCATCTCCTTGGCCATCCGCAAACCATGGAGGAGAGCTTCATACTCAGCAGCATTGTTAGTACAAGGGAACATTAAACGGAGGACGTAACAGAACTTATCACCTCGTGGGGAAGTTAACACGACTCCAACCCCCGAGCCCTCCAATTGCCTTGAACCGTCAAAGTGAATAGTCCAGTATGTATGATCCGGCTTCTCCTCAGGTGCTTGCAACTATGTCCAATCATTAATGAAATCCACCAGGGCTTGGGACTTTATAGCTGTACGGGGCACATATTTTAATCCGTGCGGGCTAAGCTCAATGGCCCACTTGGCCACTCTGCCAGTGGCTTCTCTGTTCTGGATTATATCCCCTAACGGAGCTGAACTGACAACAGTGATTGGGTGGCCCTGGAAATAGTGCTTCAACTTCCGGTTTGCCATGAACACGCCATATACCAATTTCTGCCTGTGTGGATATCTTTGTTTCGACTCAATGAGCACCTCACTGATGTAGTAAACCGGTCGTTGAACCGGATATTCTTTGCCTGCCTCTTTGCGCTGTCCACAATGGCCACACTGACTGCACGGGCATTGGCGGCCATGTACAAATGGCTCCTTGTCAACCGGGGCAGCAAGGACTGGTGGTTCTGCCAATTGCCGCTTCAGATCCTCGAACGCGGCGTTCGCAACATCGCTCCAGATAAACCGGTCCGTCTTCTTCATCATCTGGTAAAGCGGGATCGCTTTTTCTCCTAAACGGCTGATGAAATGACTCAACGCTGTAATACGGCCCACCACGCGCTGGACATCATTGATACACGCCGGTTTCGCCAAGGATGTGATCGCCTTGATCTTCTCTGGATTAGCTTCAATCCCTCTGTTTGACACTAAGAACCCAAGAAGCTTGCCTGCTGGAACACCAAAAACACACTTCTCCGGATTGAGCATCATCTTGTAAACTCGGAGGTTGTCAAAGGTTTCTTTTATGTCCTCTATCATCGTCTCCTCCTTCCTGGATTTCACCACAATGTCATCAACATATGCATGGACATTTCCTCCAATCTGCCCTTGTAGGCAGTTCTGCACACAACGCTGATAAGTTGCTTGGGCACTCTTGAGCCCAAAAGGCATGGATACATAGCAGAAGGCTCCAAAGGGAGTTATGAAAGCTGTCTTCTCCTGGTCCTTAACTGCCATTTTGATCTGATGATAACCCAAATATGCATCCATAAAACTTAGCCGCTCACATCCCACCGTAGCATCGATAATCTGATCGATACCTGGGAGAGCAAAAGGATCAGTTGGGCAAGCCTTGTTTAAGTCTATGTAGTCAACACACATCCTCCCAGTTCCGTTTTTCTTAAGTACCAGCACCGGATTAGCCAACCACTCTGGATGAAATACTTCAACTATGAAGCCTGCGGCCAAGAGCCTAGCCACTTCTTCACCTATAGCCTTACGCCTCTCCTCATTGAAGCGGCGCAAATACTGCTTGACCGGTTTAAACTTCGGATCAATATTAAGGTTGTGCTCAGCCAGTTCCCTCGGTATACCTGGCATGTCAGAAGGCTTCCATGCAAAGATATCCTGGTTCTCACGGATGAACTCGATGAGCGCGCTTTCCTATTTGCGGTCTAGGTTAGCGCTGATAGTGAACTGCTTGGATGAATCGTCCGGAACAAAGTCAACCTGCTTGGTTTCCTCTGCCGATTTGAACTTCAACGCCGGATCATGCTCTGTAGTTAGCTTTTTCAACGGGGACATATATGCCGGATCAACATTGTCCTTGTAAAACTTCAGCTCTTCCGTAGCACAAACTGCCTCAGCATACGCCGCGTCTCCTTCCTCGCATTCCAACGCGATCTTACGGCTCCCGTGAACCGTGATGGTTCCCTTGTGACCCGGCATCTTGAGCTGTAGATAAACGTAACACGGCCGAGCCATGAACTTGGTGTAAACCGGTCTCCCAAACAGAGCATGATATGGGCTCCTGATCTTTACAACCTCAAAGGTCACCGTCTCTGATCTAGAATCATGCTCATCCCCAAAGGTAACTTCCAGATCGATTTTTCCAACTGGGTAAGCCGATTTACCGGGCACCACCCCATGGAACACTGTGTTGGATTGTCGGAGCTTCTTATCTGTCAACCCCATATGTCGAAAAGTCTCATAGTATAGGATATTGATGCTGCTGCCTCCATCCGTAAGCACCTTCGTGAACTTATAACCACCCACCCGTGGTGCCACCACCAAGGCCAACTGACCCGGATTATCAACCTGTGGCGGGTGATCCTCTCTGCTCCATACAATGGGTTGCTCAGACCAACGCAAAAAACGTGGTATCGCTGGTTCAACAGAGTGTACTGCTCTCTTCATGACTTTTTGATCCCGTTTGCACAGACTTGTGGTGAAAACATGATATTGCCCACTGCTTAGCTCCTTCGGATTATTCTGATATCCGGATTGCTGCTGCTGCTGACGCTGTTGATTGCCTTGGTTATTGTATCCACCCTGACCATGTTGCTGGTTATGTTGATGCTGATTGTTGCCATTGTGGTTATTGTTACCGCCATGGTATCCTGATCCGGATCCACCACCCTGATAACCCGGACCTTGAAAACCGGGACCTGACCCGCCGGGGGGCCCGTGGTTATACTTGGCCTGTTTCATAAGCTCTTGCATAATAAAACAATCCTTCCAGAGATGCGTAGATGGGTTTTCTTCTGTACCGTGCTTTGAGCAAGGCACGTTCAACTGGCGATCTAGATTAATTGATGGCCTCCCATTGCGTGGGGGCGGTCTACCCTTGCGGCGCTGCCCGTTGTCTTGAACGTTGGTATTGGCCACAAAGTCTGAGCTGCCCTCCGCTTTACGCTTGCCATTGTACCCTGTACCTGCTGGATTGGCTTGCGCTGGTTTACCGTTTTTGCTAACCTTCCCGGACTTGTCTCCGTCTGCATCTGGATGCTTGGTGTTATCAGAGTCTCCATATTTTACTAAAGCGCCCATGAGCGTTCCCATGTCGTTGCAATAACGTTTGAGCCGTCCCAGCTTCTGCCTCAAAGGCTCAAACCGGCAATTGCCTTCCAAGGTTACTATAGCCGTGCTTGGATTGATGCTATTGGAGGAGTGCAAAATTTCTCACACTCGCCGCACCCAACTACTGGTGGTCTCTTGTTCTCCTTGAACACAGGCTGCTAAGTCAACCACGGACATCGGTTGTTTGCACGTGTCTTTGAAATTATTGATAAACCGGCGACACAACTCCCCCCCATGATCCAATGGAGTTAGGTGGTAAACCCTTTAACCATGTCCGGGCCGTGCCTTCAAGCATCATTGTGAAGTATTTGGCGCATGCAGCTTCATCCACGTCGAGCATCTCCATGGCCATCTCATAACTTTCCACCCACGCCTCCGGAGCCAGATCCGCCGTGTAGTTGGGTACCTTTCGTGGACCTTTGAAGTCCTTGGGTAGTTTTACGTTCCGTAAAGCGAGGATGAGACACTGCACTCCTAAGGAACTGGACATAATTCCTGTCTCAACTGTGGTGGTGTTGTGAACCGACGTTGCCTGACGGGCGTCGTTATAAGCCGTATGCCTGGCCTGATCCGCCGCCTCTTGTGCGTGTGCTCCTGCTCCTGCCGGATTATCCTGCCTCTGCCGGTGTCGCCTCCGTGCGCTACTGGATACAGCCGGTTCATCCAGGTGCCTTGTGTAACTCCGGCTCGGGCGGGGGGTTGAATGAATCCTCTCCCGGCTATAGGAATAAGCTTGCTGCTGAGTTAGCGTCGTGTCCACTAGCTCCTTGGCCCGTCGTGCCTCCATTGCTACGGGGGGCGTCCCCTCAATGGGAAGGGCGGCCAGCCGTGAAGCGGCGGCGACACTGTTGTCCAATGGGTTAGAATAGTGGCCGGGAGGGGTGGGCACATGCTGTGTTGGCACAACTTGGCGGCTTGGCTCTGCAGCTAGTGGCTGAACTGATGCGCCAGTTCCCGGGGCTCCTCCCCGGTTTACCTCTGCATAGTTACTGGTTCCTGCTCCTAGTGTGCTGAAGAGATTCCTTGCCTCATAAACCAGCGGCAAACGAGATCGTTGTCTTCTGTTCATTACTTCCTGTGAAGTGTTCTGATCTAACCTGAGCCGGAAAGCTTGGGAATCTAGCTCTGCCTGTCTTGCAGCCATCCTGGCTTTCTCTGCATCCAGATCCAACTTAGCCCGCTCAATCCGGTTCCTCACCTGAGCGATCTCTGCATCGTCATGCTGCTCCTTGTCGGCCTGGGCTACCTCTGCTGTTGCGAGTGCTGTCAAAGTGTCAACTAGGGTGGATAGGACGTCAGAAGGCGACGGGGGGAGGTCTCCAGCTCTGCACCCCATTGCCTCGGAGGTTAACGCCCCGGTCGTTGTGGGCTGTTGCATGGGTTGTGACCCGGCCATGAAAACAGCAACCCTGTTCGGTGGATCGAAGGGGTCCGGAATACTATCGCCGTCGGACACACCCTCAGACCGGCCCTCCTGCAACAGATACAAAGATTCGGTCTCTCCGGATGAAGATTCATCGCCGGAATAGACAACTGTCTTGCCACCCGAATCTGATCCGTCCTCGGCTTGTACTCCATGCACTGCTCCGACGAAGACGCGCTTCACTGCGGGCTGAATCTGGGCTGATCTCGCACGCTGAGCCGACTCGAAGATGTTGGGGAAGATGTCTGACTGAGGGCCCGGTTCGCCGATCTTGCCGATGAAGACATGGATGCCGCCGAAGGGGACCCGGTACCCGTATTCGATTGAATCGACCTCGGGGCCCTAGCCTGCATCGTCGATGTAGATCCGGCCGCGACGACTCTTGGTCATCCGACCCACTGCGTAACCCTTGAGCCCTTCAAAGCTGCCCTTCAAGAACTCGAAACCATCGTGCGATAGCCCCACGGTGGGCGCCAACTGTCGTGGATTTAGCACGGCAGATGTCCGGTTTACAGGACTTAGTCGTGAGGCCATCGCTCGGGTTAGCTTAAAGGGGTTAAAGCGGACGAAGGACACAGGGAGTTTATACTAGTTCGGCCCCTTCGATGACGGTAAAACCCTACGTCCAGTTTGGTGTGGTATTGCTTGGGCTTCGATGACCAGGGAGCGAATCCGATTTGCCTGTGTCTCCAGCTATTGTTCTTTTTTCTGAACCATCGCCGGGTCGTCCCTTTATATAGGAAGCGACGCTCGGTCCGGTTTACAGAGTCCCGAGGCCGGCTCATAAACGTGTCCGCCTCGGTCTCTACTCTTTCTATCTTACATCCCAAGTTACATGGTACGACGGTTTACAGACCATGGGCCTTATACATGGGCCCCAAACCTCTATGGGCTATAACCTCCGGTTACATATTCTACTGGGCTTCTGATAATATAACCTTACCAGCGTAATCCGGACCCTCCTGGCCGGTTTATACCTGATAGTCATATCCCTGACACCGATGCAAGCTTTACACTAATCCAGATGACTCTAAGTATCAATCTAGATGCATATTGGAAGTGGCAGCAATTAGCTAAAGTAGCTCCATGCAGAGCATTGTAGACATAGAAATTTGCGAAATACATACGGATCTATATGTAACAGACCCGTTGACTAAACTTCTCTCACAAGCAAAACATGATCACACCTTATTACTCTTGGGTATTAAGCAGATAGCGATGTGAACTAGATTATTGACTCTAGTAAACCCTTTGGGTGTTGGTCACATGGCGATGTGAACAATGGGTGTTATACACATAACGATGTGAACTATCGGTATTAAATGACATGGAGATGTGAACTAGATTATTGACTCTAGTGCAAGTGGGAGACTGAAGGAAATATGCCCTAGAGGCAATAATAAAGTTATTATTTATTTCCTTATATCATGATAAATGTTTATTATTCATGCTAGAATTGTATTAACCAGAAACTTAGTACATGTGTGAATACATAGACAAAACAGAGTGTCCCTAGTATGCATCTACTAGACTAGCTCACTGATCAAAGATGGTTATGTTTCCTAACCATAGAGATGAGTTTTCATTTGATCAACGGGATCACATCATTAGGAGAATGATGTGATGGACTAGACCCATCCGTTAGCTTAGCACTATGATCGTTTAGTTTTACTGCTATTGCTTTCTTCATGGCTTATACATGTTCCTATGACTATGAGATTATGCAACTCCCGTATACCGGAGGAACACCTTGTGTGCTATCAAACGTCACAACGTAACTAGGTGATTATAAAGATACTCTATAGGTGTCTCCAAAGGTGTTCGTGGTGTTGGCATAGATCAAGAATATGATTTGTCACTCCGATTGTCGGAGAGGTATCTCTGGGCCCTCTCGGTAATGCACATCACTTAAGCCTTGCAAGCATTGCAACTAATGAGTTAGTTGTGGGATGATGTATTACGGAACGAGTAAAGAGACTTGCCAGTAATGAGATTGAACTAGGTATTGAGATACCGACGATCGAATCTCGGGCAAGTAATATACCGATGACAAAGGGAACAACGTATGTTGTTATGCGATTTGACCGATAAAGATCTTCGTAGAATATGTGGGAGCCACTATGAGCATTCAGGTTCCGCTATTGGTTATTGACCGGAGACGTGTCTCGGTCATGTCTAAATTGTTCTCGAACCCGCAGGGTCCGCACGCTTAAGGTTTCGATGACAGTTATATTATGAGTTTATGAGTTTTGATGTACCGAAGGAGTTTTGAGTCCCGGATGAGACCAGGGACATGACGACGAGTCTTGAAATGGTCGAGATGTAAAGATCGATATATTGGACGACTATATTCGGACATCGGAAAGGTTCCGAGTGATTCGGGTATTTTTTGGAGTACCGGAGAGTTACGGGAATTCGTCGGGGAGTATATGGGCCTTATTGGGCCATACGGGAATATAGGAGAAAGGCCAAAAGGAAGGAGGCGCGCGCCCCCCCTCTGGTCCGAATTGGACAAGGGGTGCAGCGCCCTTTTCCTTCTCCCTCTCCACCTCTTTCCTTCTCTCCTACTCCGGAAAGGAAAGGGAAATCCTACTAGGACTTGGGAGTCCTAGTAGGACTCCCCACACTTGGCGCGCCCCCTCTAGGGCCGGCCTCTCCCTTGCTCCTTCATATACGAGGGCAGGGGGCACCCTAGAACACACAAGTTGATCAGTTGATCTCTCCCAACCGTGTGCGGTGCCCCCTCCACAGAAACACACCTCGGTCATATAGTTGCAGCGCTTAGGCGAAGCCCTGTGACGGTAACTTCATCATCTCCGTCACCACGCCGTCGTGCTGACGAAACTCTCCCGCGAGGCTCTACTGGATCAAGAGCTCATGGGACGTCATCAAGCTGAACGTGTGCTGAACGCGGAGGCTCCGTACGTTTGGTGCTTGATCGGTTGGATTGCGAAGAAGTTCGACTACATCAACCGCGTCACTAGACGCTTCCGTTTCCGGTCTACAAGGGTACGTAGACACACTCTCCCCTCTCGTTGCTATGCATCTGGTAGATAGATCTTGCGTGATCGTAGGATTTTTTTTAAATACTACGTTCCCCAACAAAAAAGTGCATGCTATCGAAGAAATTAGTGTTTTGAGTGGAAAGATGGATGAACTTATGAAATTGTTTGGCGCTAAGAGTGCTTCTTCTGATCCTAATGATATGCCTTTGTCCACTTTGATTGAGAATAACAATGAATCTTTGGATGTGAATTTTGTTGGTAGGATTAATTTTGGTAACAATGCTTATAGCGGTAATTTTAATCCTAGGCCTTTTCCTAGTAATTCCTCTAATAATTATAGTAATTCCTACAACAACTCTTATGGAAAGATTCCTTCTGAATTTGAAACTAGTGTTAAAGAGTTTATGATCTCGCAAAAGAATTTCAATGCTATGCTTGAAGAGAAATTGCTTAAGGTTGGTGAATTGGCTAGAAGTGTGGATAGAATTACTCTTGATGTTGATTCTTTAAAACTTAGATCTATACCACCTAAGCATGATATCAATGAGTCTCTCAAAGCCATGAGAATTTCCAATGATGAATGCAAAGAAAGAACCGCTAGAATGCATGCTAAAAGAGAAGATTATATTAAATCGTGTTCTTCTAGTTATCACGAAAATAAAGATGAAGATCTGGAAGTTATTGATGTGTCTCCTATTAGATCCTTGTTTTCAAGTATTAATCTTGATGAGAATAGGATTGGAGATGATTCTGCTTTAAGGTGTCCCAATGATTCGGAGTTTTTAGATCTTGATGCTAAAATTGTTAAAAGTGGGAGTGAAGAGATTAAAACCTTGCATAGTGATGAACCCACTACTTTGGATTTCAAGGGATTCAATTATGATAATTGCTCTTTGATTGATTGTATTTCCTTGTTGCAATCCGTGCTAAATTCTCCGCATGCTTATAGTCCAAATAAAGCTTTCACTAAACATATAGTTGATGCTTTGATGCAATCTTATGAAGAAAAATTTGAGTTGGAAGTTTCTATACCTAGAAAGCTTTACGATGAGTGGGAACCTACTATAAAAATAAAGATAAAAGATCATGAATGCTATGCTTTGTGTGATTTGGGTGCTAGTGTCTCCAGTATCCCAAAAACTTTGTGTGATTTGCTAGGGTTCCATGAGCTTGATGATTGTTCTTTAAATTTGCATCTTGCGGATTCCACTATTAAGAAACCTATGGGAAGAATTAATGATGTTCTTATCGTTGCCAATAGGAATTATGTGCCCGTAGATTTCATTGTTCTTGATATAGATTGCAATCCCTCATGTCCTATTATTCTTGGTAGACCTTTCCTTAGAACGATTGGTGCAATTATTGATATGAAGGAAGGAAATATTAGATTCCAATTTCCGTTAAGGAAAGGCATGGAACACTTTCCTAGAAAGAAAATCAAATTACCATATGAATCTATCATGAGAGCCACTTATGGATTGCCTTCCAAGGATGGCAATACCTAGATCTATCTTGTATCGTGCCTAGCTAGGCGCGTAAAACGATAGCGCTTGTTGGGAGGCAACCCAATTCTTTATTTTTTATTTTTGTTGCTGTTAGGGAATAAATATTGCATCTATCCTCTGATTAGATGTGGTTTCATGTTTTGTTTATTGTTTGTGCCAAGTAGAACCTTTGGGAAGACTTGTGTGAAGTTTATATGATCTTGCTGTGAAAAACAGAATCGTTAGCGCTCGCTAAAGTAGTCGTGGGATTTTACTGGAGCGTGCTTTTTAGTTTATTCTTTTTGCAGGTGATTGGTAGGCAAATTCCGCAAATTTAAAAATTTAGTTTAAATTTTTGGAGTTCCAGAAGTAGGAGAACCCTGCGGATTACTACAGACTGTTCTGTCTTTGACATATTCTGTTTTTCGTGTGTTGTTTGCTCATTCTGATGCATCTCTGAGTAGTATTGGAGGATATGAACCATAGAAAAGTTGGATTACAGTAGGTTTAACACCAATTGAAACAAAGAATGAATTCATTGCTTTACCTTTGAGTAGTGGTTTGCTTTCTTTTACTAACGGATCTCACGAGAATTTTTGTCTAAGTTTTGTGTTGTGAAGTTTTCAAGTTTTGAGTATTGCTTTGATGGACTATGGAACAAGGAGTAGCAAAGGCCTAAGCTTAGGGATTCCCATGACACCCCAAGTAAATTCAATATAATCAAAAGCCTAAGCTTGGGGATGCCCCGGGAAGGCATCCCCTTTTTCGTCTTCATCCATCGGTAACTATACTTGGAACTATATTTTTATTCGCAACATGGTATGTGTTTTGCTTGGAGCGTCTTGTATAATTTGAGTCATTGCTTGTTAGTTTGACACAATCATCCTTTTTGGACACACCTATTTTAGAGAGTTAAATATAGCCTAGAAATTGTTAGAACACTCTATGTGCTTCACTTATACCTTTTGAGTTCAATAACTTTTGCTCTAGTGCTTCACTTATATCTTTTAGAGCACGGTGGTGGTAATATTTTGTAGAAATTGTTGAAATCTCATGCTTCACTCATATCTATTTGAGAGTCTATTAAAACATCATGGTAATGTGTTTAGGCTAAAGAAATTAGTCTTCACATGATAGACGTCCAATGTCAATGTAGTAAAAACTTTTCACACCAGGTGCATTGAATAGAATGAGATGTCAGATACTTGATAATTGTTTTGAGATATGAGGATAGTGATATTAGAGTCATGCTAGTGGAGTTATTATGAAATTGAGAAACACTTGTGTTAAGGTTAGTGATTCCCGTATCATGCACGTATGGTGAACCGCTATGTGACGAAGTTAGAGCATGATGTATTTGTAGAGTGCCAACCTTTGTGTGGAGGTCGGGGGCGCGCGATGGTTAACTCCTACCAACCTCCCCCCTAGGAGCATGCATTGATTGCTTTATTTTGATGACTTGTAGATTTTTGCAATAAGTATATGAGTTCTTATGACTAATGTTGAGTTCATGGATTATATGCACTCTCACCCTTCCACCATTGCTAGCCTCTCTTGTACCGCGCAACATTCGCCGGTGCCATAAACCCACTATATATCCTTCCTCAAAACAGCCACCATACCTACCTATCATGGCATTTCCATAGCCATTCCGAGATATATTGCCATGCAACCTTCCACCGTTCCGTTCATATAACACGCATCATATTGTCATATTGCCATGCATGATCATGTAGTTGACATCGTATTTGTGGCAAAGCCGCCATGCATAATTTTTATACATGTCACTCTTGTTTCATTGCACATACCGGTACACTGCCGGAGGCATTCATATAGAGTCATACTTTGTTGTTGTAGTATCGAGTTGTAATATCGTGTTGTAATGAAAGTGTGATGATCATCATTATTAGAGCATTGTCCCATGGGAGGAAAGGCTGAATCTATAAACCCCCTCCGCAAAAAAATGCCAAAGATAAAAGAAAGGCCAAAAAAAGGAAAAAAAAAAAGAAAAAAAAAGAAAAAAAAGAAAAAGGGACAATTGCTACTATATTTTTCCACACATGTGCTTCAAAGTAGCACCATGTTCTTCATTGTAGAGAGTCTCATGCTTAGTCACTTTCATATGCTAGTGGGAATTTTCATTATAGAACTTGGCTTGTATATTCCAACGATGGGCTTCCTCAAATGCCCTAGGTCTTCGTGAGCAAGCAAGTTGGATGCACACCCACTAGTTTCTTTTGTTGAACTTTCATTCATATTTAGCTCTAGTGCATCCGTTGCATGGCAATCCCTACTCACTCACATTGATATCTATTGATGGGCATCTCCATAGCCCGTTGATACGCCTAGTCGATGTGAGACTATCTCCCTCCTTTTTGTCTTCTCCACAACCACCTCTATTCCACCCATAGTGCTATATCCATGGCTCACGCTCATGTATTGCGTGAAAGTTGAAAGGTTTGAAAAGATAGAGTATGAAAACAAATGCTTGGCTGAAATCGGGGTTGTGCATGAAATGAATATTTTTGTGTGATAACGAGGGAGCATAGTCAACACTATATGAATTTGTAGGGATAACTTTCTTTAGCCATAGTATTTTGAGAAGACATGATTGCTTTGTTAGTATTGCTTGAAGTATTATTATTTCTTATGTCAACATAGACTTTTATCTTGAATCTTTCAGATCTGAACATTCATGCCACAATTAAGAGAATTACATTGAAAAACTATATTGGTTAGCATTCCACATCAAAAATTCTTTCTTTATCATTTACCTACTCGAGGACGAGCAGGAATTAAGCTTGGGGATGCTTGATACGTCTCCAATGTATCTATAATTTTTGATTGTTCCATGCTATTATTTATGAAGTCTTGGATGTCTAATGGGCTTTATCATTCACTTTTATATTATTTTTGGGACTAACCTACTAACCCAAAAGCCCAGTCTAGATTGCTGTTTTTTTTGCCTATTTCAGGGTTTTGCAGAAACAAAATATCAAACGGAGTCCAAACAGAATGAAACCTTCGCGAGAGATATTTTTGGAGAAAATCACGCCAGAGGAACTTGAGAACCATGTCAGGGGAGCCTTGAGTGGCCCTCGAGGGTGGGGGCGCGTCCCCCTTCCCAGGGCGCGCCCCTGCCTCGAGGCCCACTCGAGCGTCCCCCGGTGCCCTCCTTCTTCCTATATAAGTCCACGTACCCCAGAAACTCTGTGAACAGAGAGAAAACCCTAATTCCATCGCCGTAGCTTCTGTTCCCGTGGACATCCCATCTTGGAGCCTGTTCCGGAGCTCCACCGGAGGGGGATCCATCACGGAGGCCTTCATCATCATCATCATCGCCCTTACCATGAGTTGTGAGTAGTTTACCACAGACCTTCGGGTCCATAGCTAGTATCTAGATGGCTTGTTCTCTCTCCCTGGATCTCAATACAAAGTTCTCCTCGGTCTTCGAAGAGATCTATTCGATGTAATCTCTTTTTGCGGTGTGTTTGTAGAGATCCGATGAATTGTGAGTTTATGATCAAGGTTATCTATGAAAGATATTTGGTTCTTCTCTGAACTTTTTATGTGTGCTCATAATATCCTTGCAAGTGTCAGGACCCCAATCCTAAGTCACACCGATCTAGCTGTAACACGTCATATCACTTTGCGGCCTCACGCACGGTAACCCCACAGGTGCCACCTTACCTGGCCCGGGACCGTTTGTGCATTTTGGCACGCGTATATGACAGTGTCGCTAGCATCCATATGACAGAGAACCCGGGCCGACATGGCTAGTTATAAACCAAAAGTGGCACTAGATTACAGAGACAGGCATCCATGACCCAGCAACGAACGTGTCGGTCATCAACGTATGAACCCAAGTCGTAGCAAGCTACAAGGACTTAAAGGAACAACACGTGACATTTCCCCTAAGGGACAGACACAGGAACGAAGAAGGACACATGCCGGCCAACCTACGTGTTCCGAGCAGTAGCAAGCTACCAAGGCTCATTGGAATCACTAGGAGGCATTTCCCTGTAAGGTAGGCTACCAAAGGAAAACAACTAGGTGTCTGATCCCACAAATACCAAGCATTTCAATCATACACGCAATATGCTCAATATGTGCAAATACAACATTGCATCACAACAGAACTCTATGACTCAAAGTAATTATTTAAAAGGCTCCAAGAGCCATACATAACATATCCATACAGGTAGGGGTCACATGACCCAACACTCAAGTCATACAGTCATACAAGCACAAGCGGAAGCTACATGTCTGAGTATAGACAACTTAGAAAATAAAACAGGCTTGGTGTAGCCTGACTATCTACAAGGCCCTTCACAAGCTCCAGATCTCCGTCTGGGTGTCAAGCTACTCGTCGACGTCAACGTCTATGTAGAACCCATCAGCAGGGGCAGGGTTCTCCTCTGCAACAGTTATTAAGCAAACATGAGTACAAAGGTACTCAGCAAGTCTTACCACAGAACCTATCATACATGCAACATTATCAAGGGGGGTAGTGGAGTTCATAGCAGAATGCCAGCTTTGACCTTGGCTAACCTATACTACAACTCCCAACATATTGCAAGATGTTATTACGAACACGAGTCCTCTACTCACCACATCAATACACTACCGAGGATCCTCTTCCGTCATCCTACGGAAGGGCCATCCACGACACTCACGCTTATCTTGAGGCTTTTAGTAGTATCCATCAACTTGTCTATGAACTGTAAGAGTAACCAAGTAGTTCGTACCGCGAACAACGGCTATTCGAATAGTTTGATAACCCTGCAGGGGTGTACTTCTTCACACATGCTTCCACCACTTATCGCCGTTTACTCGGCGTGTACGCGGCAACCTTCAAGCGGAAGCCCAGCGGGGGTGTCGGCCACGACCTGACTAACTACTCAAGTCTCTCGTCCAGGTTTATCGCCTATTTGGGTTCCATCCGTGGGGAGATCCGGCCGGGGTGTCGCTCACGGCCCCAAACGATGTGTACAGGGTTCCCGAGTCACCAAACGGGCAACCGGTACACCGTGCCACGTACCTGTCGCATCACAACCCACCCCGAGGGTCAGCGTTGTGCACGACCTCCAGTAAGCTATAAACACCAGAAACTAGTTGCAACTCCTGGACAGAGATCAAGGGTAATTAATAAGCCGAGAGGGTCAATTAAGGATCCCAATGTGTGGTAGTAGCTGTAACTTGAACCACACATACAGATCTCGGGTCCTATGGACGATTCCAATGAAACAACACACCATGTACTCCTACATGGCCTTTCATCGATACCTTTACCAAGCGTATTCCACACTTCCTTCTCTTTATCGGTATGATCATTTCACTCTGATCCATCACCCAGATGAAGTAGACCAGACACAACTCTAAGCATAGCAGGCAACATAAACAAATAGCATGGTGGATCACACATCACATGGCTCAATCAACTCCTACACATGCTAGTGGGTTTCAACTATTTACTTTGGCAGTGACAGGTCATGCAAGGGATAGGGTTCAACTACCGCAGCAAGTAGCAGTTCACACGCTGTTGCCTTAATGCAGTAAAAGAGAGCAGGAGCGAGAAGATTGGGTTTGTATCGGAATGATCAATGATTGCTTGCCTGACAAAGTAGTTGTCGGGTACTGCTCTTCAGCTGGATACGCAGCAGTATCCTCGGGAGCAAGACCTAACACAGAGAATACCGGCGATACAATCATTAACAAACAAATGCAACAATATGATGAATGTCATGACATGGCAAGATGCATGTGTGTTGGCTAATGCAACTAAAACCAGAAGGGTTTGAACCTATTTGAATCAAAGATTCAAATTGGAGTTCAAACTATTATTTAAATAAGTGCATTATCATGTTTTTGATGTATACAACAAGTTAACTTGTTCGAACATGCATGAAACCAGTGCCATTGGAAATATTGGATTTTTCTGATCATTTTTCATATATAAATCTTTTCCATCTGAGCTATGGTTGATTTTATATGATTTTTAGAATTTTTGGGTATTTTCTGGAATTTCCTGAATTATTTTTAAACTAAAAATCCCAGAAAAACCTTTACTGCGTCAGCATGACATCATGCTGACGTCAGGCAGTCAACAGGAGCTGGTCCAGTCAAACATGACATGTGGGCCCTGCATGTCAGTGTCACAGCTAATTAACTAAGTTAATTAGAGTTAAACTAAAACTAATTAGCTGTCAGTGGGGCCTGGGCCCACGGGTCAGTGACTAAACTAATTAACTAATTAAATTAACAGAAACTTAATTAAACTAACTAATTAGCAAAAGGTGGCCCACACGTCAGTGACCCAGGGGTGGTCAATCCCGTGGTCAAACAGGTCAAACCCGCCGGCGACGTGACGCCGGCGAGGCCAAGTACGGCGGCGTGCTTCGGAAATCGTCTACGGGGCATGGCTCGAGCTGCGGCTAGGTGCGTTGGAAAGCTCTTGCCCTTGCGCGTCGGATGGTGGTGGTCGCCGGACCTGAGGTGGCCGGAGACGACGGCAACAAGCTCGACGGCGGCGACCGGCGTCGGGCGTGTGTGGAGACGCGGCTGCAGGGGCCTAGGCGATGCGTGCGTAGCACCTATCGCATCTACGCGCTGCGGTGAGTGTGATTGACAGGTGCCAGTGACCAAATGGTCACCGGAGCATCACCGGCGGCGAGCACGGTGGCGGTGCGTTTCGGTGATCAACAGAGCGGCAGCTACACGGCGCAAAAGGAACGGAGGAAGGAGGGGTTCGACGTAGAAGCTCACTACGGTGCTAACGAGCTTGACGGAGGGGTCGGGGACGCGCTGTAGCTTCGTAACGGCGGCGAGGTGCTCCGGCGATCCGAGGAAGGGGACGGCGGCGTGTGGACGTTGCAGGGCTTCCGGCGGCTCGTGGCTCAGCGAGGAGGAAGAGGGCGATGCGGCAGATCTTCTGGACACACTCACGGGGCGAGGGGGTGGCTCTAAGTGCGGCTGCGGCGAACGGCGGCGACGGCGGCTCGGTGATGGAAGAGGAGAGAGCCGAGGGAGGGCGATAGAGACGAGGGGGAGAAGTGAGAGCGGCCGGGGCAGCTGCGTGTCGATTCATGGAATCATCCAGGCCATCGGGGAGGCAGGCTAGCAGGGAGGAGGTGGCCGGGCGCGTGCCGGCGCGCGGCGGCCACGCGCGCGTCCTTCTGGCGCGAGGAGGAAGACGACAGGGGAGGGCTGGTGGGCTGGGCCGGCCTGCTACAGGGCTGGGCCCGAGGTAAGTGCTTTCTCCCTTTTTCTTTTTCCTATTTCTTTTCTGTTTCATTTCTTTTGCAGCTTTGTTCAATTAATAAAAATGCTAGAGCATTTTTATAACTCATGAAACTTGTCATACCCACTGTATATAATATGAATAGTAGGAAACATTATAGTTTATGATTATTTGAGCATTTAAAATATTTTATAGCATTTAAATGCCCAAATTCAAATACCATATGATTTAATCGAGTGACCTTGGATGTCCTAGAAAATTGTGCACCATTTTTAGCAAAGGTTTGAGACCAAGGCAGAAATGATGAACATTTTTGAAGGGCATTTTGGGTACATTGGAAAATATTTTATCAAACCCTAGTTGTTAGAAGAGGGGTGCTGGGGTTTCTGTCATTCCCAGTTCAAATTTCTTTGAAAAGTAAACATGATGCACACACCAACTAACCCTAATGCAAGTGCTAACTAGGGATGTGACAACTCACCCCCACTTAAAAGAATCGCGTCCCGAGATTCGGGTTCCTCCGGAAAGAGGGTGGGGTACTCAAGTCGAAGACGATCCTCCCTTTCCCAAGTAGCTTCACTCTCGGAATGATGTGACCATTGAACCTTGAGAAATTTGATATTGTGGCGTCGAGTGGTGCGCTCGGTTTGATCAAGAATACGAACGGGGTATTCTCGATATGTGAGATTGTCCTGGAGATCAAGCGTTTCGTGGTCCACTCCACGGATAGGATCCGAGAAGCAACGCCTGAGTTGAGAAACGTGGAAAACATCATGAACTCTGGAGAGGTGCGGAGGTAGTTCCAATTGGTAGGCAACTTCTCCTCGTTTGGCAAGAATGCGAAAAGGACCGATAAAACGAGGGGCCAATTTGCCTTTGATACCGAAGCGATGGGTTCCCTTAAGAGGAGTAACCCGAAGGTAAGCCTTATCGCCGACTTCAAAAGTCATAGCCTTATGATGACTATCATATTGGCTTTTTTGGCGAGACTGGGCTGTTTTCAATCTCTCACGAACGATGCGAACTTGTTCCTCTTCTTCCTGGATCATATCCGGGCCAAAGAATTGTCTTTCCCCGGTCTCTGACCAGTTAAGAGGTGTTCGACACCTTCGTCCATATAGAACTTCGAAGGGAGCTTTGCCCAAGCTGGCTTGATAACTATTGTTATAAGCAAATTCGGCAAATGGAAGACACTTTTCCCATTCCATACCGAAAGAAATGACAGAGGCTCGAAGCATGTCTTCCAGAATTTGATTGACTCGTTCCACTTGACCACTTGACTGGGGATGGAAGGCGGTACTGAAGGAGAGATGAGTTCCCATAGCATTCTGGAAACTTTCCCAAAATCGTGAAGTAAAAAGACTTCCACGGTCTGAGTTAATCTCCAACGGCACACGATGAAGTGATACTATTCGAGAGACATACAAATCTGCTAGCTGGCTAGCGGTAATACTCTCTCGAACAGGCAGGAAATGAGCTACTTTAGAGAGGCGGTCGATAACGACGAAGATAGCATTATTCCCTTTCCTGGTCCTGGGAAATCCGGTAATGAAGTCCATACCGACTTTGTCCCATTTCCATTCAGGAATAGCTAAAGGTTGAAGGGTGCCAGTAGGCCGTTGATGCTCTGCTTTGACTCGACGACAAACATCGCAGTTAGCAATGAATTGAGCGATTTCTCTCTTCATCCTAGTCCACCAGAATCTCTGACGTAGATCCTGATACATTTTGGTGCTACCGGGATGAATCGTGAGAGGAGATTCATGAGCCTCCTTAAGAATCATTTGTCGTAGTTGTGGTTTCTTGGGTACCACCAAGCGGTTCTCGAAGTACACTACACCTCGATCATCCATAGAGAAACTTTTAGCGACTCCGCTAGCAATGTTCTCCTTGATCCGAGATATGCCTTTATCATACCGCTGGGCAACTATGATTTGATCCATAAGGGTAGGTTTCGCCACCAAGGTGGAAAGGAATCCTCGAGGAACAATGTGAAGGTTAAGCTTACGAAATTCCTCGTGGAGAAGTGGTTGACTTTGTTGTAACATTAAGTTGTTACAATATGACTTACGACTTAGCGCATCAGCCATGACATTGGCCTTTCCAGGAGTGTAGGTGATTCCTAAGTCGTAGTCTGTGAGCAACTCAACCCAACGTCTTTGCCTGAGATTTAGATCCGGTTGGGTGAAGATATACTTCAAACTTTGGTGATCAGTGAAGATTTCACAGCGATTACCAAGGAGGTAATGTCGCCATGTTTTAAGTGCATGGACTACAGCTGCAAGCTCTAGATCATGAGTAGGATAGTTATCTTCGTGTGGACGCAACTGTCGAGATGCGTATGCAATCACTTGACGATCTTGCATGAGTATGCAACCTAGTCCTTGTCGCGAGGCGTCGCAATAGATTATAAAATCCTTGGAAAAGTCTGGTGGTACCAGTACAGGTGCAGATGTCAGGCGTCTTTTCAGTTCCTGAAAACTGGACTCGCACTGTGGGGTCCACTCAAACTTTTTATCTTTCTTGAGGAGTTCGGTTAGAGGTTTAGCAACCTTGGAGAAGTTCTCGACGAAACATCGGCAATAGATAGCTAAGCCAAGGAAGCTCCTAACTTGCTTGACCGATTCAGGAGGAGTCCAATCAAGTACGGCTTGAACTCGCTCGGGATTGACAGCAATACCCTTGCCAGAGATCACATGACCTAAATAGGTTACTTCCGGCAACCAAAATTCACATTTAGAGAATTTGGCATAAAGGCGGTGCTCTCGAAGTTTCGTCAATACCAGCCTTAAATGCTCAGCATGATCTTCCTTGTTCTTGGAATAGATGAGTATATCATCGAGGTATACCACGATGAATTTATCCAAATACTCCATGAATATAGAATTCATTAACCGAGAAAAGGTAGCTGGGGCATTGGTTAATCCGAAGGACATAACGGTGTACTCATATTGGCCATAACGAGTAACAAAAGCCGTTTTAGGAATGTCCCCGTTCTTGATTTTGATTTGATGGTAGCCCAACCTCAAATCCATCTTAGAGAAGACTGAGGATCCAGCGAGCTGATCATACAGGTCGTTGATCCTGGGAAGCGGATACTTATTCTTTATGGTGACCAGATTGACAGGTCGGTAGTCTACAACCATCCGCTCCGTTCCATCCTTCTTCTTGACGAAGAGGACGGGGCAAGCCCAAGGAGAAGAACTAGGACGGATGAAACCTTTTTGCAAAGACTCATCGAGTTGTTTCTTTAGCTCAGCTAATTCTAGTGGTGCCATCTTATAAGGTCTCCTAGAGATTGGGACAGTTCCAGGGATAAGATCTATCACGAACTCGACATCTCTGTCAGGTGGAATTCCTGGCAGTTCTTCTGGAAAAACATCCGGAAAGTCACGAACTACCGGGATATCTCCGAGTTCTAGTAGAGGGCTGGCATTAAGAGAGTAGAGCTGACGCTCAGCCATTCGGGTCAAGACATTGACTATCTTGCCGGATGGGTGTGTAAGTTGAACGGTCCTAGTATAGCAATCAATCTTGGCGTAATGAGTTGTCATCCAATCCATACCCAAGATGATGTTTATGTCCGAGGACTTGAGAGCGATTAAAGATGCTAGGAAAACAAGTCTATCGACAAGGATTTCATTTCCATGGCTTACCCTAGAGGTTTGCCACTTTGAACCAGGAGTTTGAATAACCATGGAAGTAGGCATGTCACAAAAAGTCATGTTGTGCAATCGAGCATAGCTCTCAGATATGAACGAATGGGATGCTCCAGTATCGAAAAGAACAGATGCCGGATGGCAGTTTACGAGAAGCGTACCAAGGACGACGTTAGGATCCTCATAAGCTTCCTCAGCAGAGACCTAGTTGACATGACCACGTGTAGTGGGGATTGGCTTGACATAATTCACCTTGCCGGTTGGCTTACCACGGCCAACAGGTTTTCCTGGTTGGTTCTGAGGACACTCACGCATGTAGTGCCCCGGTTCTCCACACTTGAAACATGTCACAGTGGTGGTGCGTGGAGAAAAGTTGGAAGGTGGTCCTCCATAGGTCTTAGTAGGTGCAAACTGTTGAGTTGGGCGAGGCGCCTCATAGGATGGCCTCGGTGTGTACTTGGGTGGCAGAGCAGTGTTAGGAACCCACACACGGCGCTTATGAGAGCCAGAGCCGGATGAGGAACCAAAGTCTCAAGTATGCTTGCGGGTGGCCTCGAAGTCGGTCTGGCCTGTTTCAACACTGATAGCCTTGTTAACCAACTTCTGGAAGGAAGTGCACTCGTGCAGACGTAGATCTCGGCGGAGTTCAGGGCTGAGTCCCTTGCGGAACCTCGCCTGCTTCTTGGCATCGGTGGATACTTCTTCGGGTGCATAGCGTGCCAAGTTGCCAAACTCGCGACTATAGACATCCACAGTTAAACGGCCCTGGGTGAAATTGCAGAATTCCTCCCGCTTGCGATCCACGAGACCTTCCGAAATGTGGTGTTCACGGAATGCCTCACTGA
Source organism: Secale cereale (assembly GCA_902687465.1). Lineage (NCBI taxonomy): Eukaryota > Viridiplantae > Streptophyta > Magnoliopsida > Poales > Poaceae > Secale > Secale cereale. The sequence continues at coordinate 31,784,378 of LR738713.1, read as the reverse complement.
ACTCAACCCAAGTAGTGACTTGGCTAGCAGGACGCATAGCTTCAAATTTTTCCCACCAAAGACTGGCAGGGCCCTCAAGATGGTAGGCGGCGTAGATAACCTTGTCAGCTTCGGCCACACGGGCAGAGTGTAGCTTGTGGGTAATACTACGTAGCCAGTCATCAGCATCCAGAGGTTCAGTGGAGTGATGGAACTTCGGTGGACACATCTTGATAAAATCGTGGATTGACACCACGTCATTCCTCTGACGGAACCCAGTGTTCTGCTCTATGCGTTCCAGCAGACGGTTGGTCTCTCTCTTGTTCCGTTCTGCTTCAAGCATAACTTCCGCCAAGGAGGGTGGCTGGGGAAGATTCCCATCTCTAGCCCCACTAGCCTCACCCTGCTCCTGAGCAGCAGGAGTGCTGCGAGTGTTGACCATCCTAGGAAAACAAAACAACGGTTTAGACAAGGATGGCAAAAATTTGACATAGAAGTGCAGAATGTAATGGATGACACGGAATGCAAGGTGTTCATCCGTACGACATGGTAATATAGGAACTGCTATATATACACCAGTGGTCATACACACCATACAAAGTTTAGTACAAGCCAAGGCTAAAGTACAACTGCGGTGAAAGACGATACATCCCATCAGAGGCATTTCAAGCTCCTATACATTATTTAACTACACCTCCGGAACTCAGTACACACTAAGTCATATTCCACAAGACGCGCAGGACTGTGGAAATACAACTACTACGATACTACTACAACCACGGTCTAGCTCAGACATTCGCGTAGTAATCCTCGTAAAGATTACCACCGTATCCTGGAAGTGGAACAGACGGATCTTGGAACTCGCGAGCACTCGAAGGCTGTGGATCATAAGGACACGGGTGTGGTCTCGGTCCCGATGCTGGTGGTAACCGACGCCCACGTGGAGGTGTAATACCCCCAACGTCACGCCAATCCATGCGATCAGGCAGACGAGTCCGCACGGGGTACAAATCCCGCATGTCCAGATATCCGGCGTGCACAGCAGGTGCAAGCCGTGTCAAAGTAGTCCAATGAGCGGCTCGAGTGTTATACAGCTCCATTCGGAGGGCGCGGACCTCACGGTCCCTATCCTCCAACATCTGAACAGTAGTCTGAAGCAGAGGCTCTTCATGAGCAGCATCAGTATACAGACTAGTGTAGTAGCCTTCCTCTCCGGGAAGTGAGGCTGGCATGTAACAGAACTCAGTGTTCAGCAACAGGGCATGCCTAGCACGGAGAATGGTCATCATCGAATAAGCGGCATCCTGCACTGCCATCTCGATGGTAACCCCGAGTCCATAAGACCAATGGATGGGGTCATTAGCTCCAGGATATGAGGGGTATATCCGGACTGTGCAGAAATACTGACTCTGATTGAAATCCCGGTACTGTTCCTCCACGGTGTATTCAGGATACCAGCGATAACCGGTCTCAGTCAGCACACGGACTAGCATGGCCGTGTGACCGGGCACATTAATGCACCGAGTCAAATGAACCACTTGGTGAGGGATGCGGTCTGAAACACGGAATAATGCAAAGGCATTAGTGTTTCTGGAAGAAATCGGGCAGCATAACAACTGTAAATGCTCAAACAAAGATTTGAGACATCATACAAATGATAGCATAGCCACTCAACAATCCATATCAAGGTTTCGGTCCAACAATCATCATACTAAAAGGATAGAAACTGAACTGAGGCTTGACCAACAATCTTAAGAGTCTACGGATTAGTAACAGGTGAACCTAGAAAGGATAAGAGGCCTAGTCCTAAATCCCCGTACAAAGAATAGACTGACTCAGATCAGAAGGGCATAAGGTAAAGGAGTAAAAAGAGCCTTATGTTCCCTTCCACAATCAATTCCCCTACATATAACTAAGAATTTTTCTAGACTCAACATCGACTAGTTTGGCTTGAGAAACCTACAGGCAGTCCAGCTCTGATGCCAACGCTGTCAGGACCCCAATCCTAAGTCACACCGATCTAGCTGTAACACGTCATATCACTTTGCGGCCTCACGCACGGTAACCCCACGGGTGCCACCTTACCTGGCCCGGGACCGTTTGCGCATTTTGGCACGCGTATATGACAGTGTCGCTAGCATCCATATGACAGAGAACCCGGGCCGACATGGCTAGTTATAAACCAAAAGTGGCACTAGATTACAGAGACAGGCATCCATGACCCAGCAACGAACGTGTCGGTCATCGACGTATGAACCCAAGTCGTAGCAAGCTACAAGGACTTAAAGGAACAATGCGTGACATTTCCCCTAAGGGACAGACACAGGAACGAAGAAGGACACATGCCGGCCAGCCTATGTGTTCCGAGCAGTAGCAAGCTACCAAGGCTCATTGGAATCACTAGGAGGCATTTCCCCTGTAAGGTAGGCTACCAAAGGAAAACAACTAGGTGTCGGATCCCACACATACCAAGCATTTCAATCATACACGCAATATGCTCAATATGTGCAAATACAACATTGCATCACAACAGAACTCTATGAATCAAAGTACTTTATTTAAAAGGCTCCAAGAGCCATACATAACATATCCATACAGGTAGGGGTCACATGACCCAACACTCAAGTCATACAGTCATACAAGCACAAGCGGAAGCTACATGTCTGAGTACAGACAACTTAGAAAATAAAACAGGCTTGGTGTAGCCTGACTATCTACAAGGCCCTTCACAAGCTCCAGATCTCCGTCTGGGTGTCAAGCTACTCGTCGACGTCATCGTCTATGTAGAACCCATCAGCAGGGGCAGGGTTCTCCTCTGCAACAGTTATTAAGCAAACATGAGTACAAAGGTACTCAGCAAGTCTTACCACAGAACCTATCATACATGCAACATTATCAAGGGGGGTAGTGGAGTTCATAGCAGAATGCCAGCTTTGACCTTGGCTAACCTATACTACAACTCCCAACAGATTGCAAGATGTTATTACGAACACGAGTCCTCTACTCACCACATTAATACACTACCGAGGATCCTCTTCCGTCATCCTACGGAAGGGCCATCCACGGCACTCACGCTTATCTTGAGGCTTTTAGTAGTATCTATCAACTTGTCTATGAACTGTAAGAGTAACCAAGTAGTTCGTACCGCGAACAACGGCTATTCGAATAGTTTGATAACCCTGCAGGGGTGTACTTCTTCACACATGCTTCCACCACTTATCGCCGTTTACTCGGCGTGTACTCGGCAACCTTCAAGCGGAAGCCCAGCGGGGGTGTCGGCCACGACCTGACTAACTACTCAAGTCTCTCGTCCAGGTTTATCGCCTATTTGGGTTCCATCCGTGGGGAGATCCGGCCGGGGTGTCGCTCACGGCCCCAAACGATGTGTACAGGGTTCCCGAGTCACCAAACGGGCAACCGGTACACCGTGCCACGTACCTGTCGCATCACAACCCACCCCGAGGGTCAACGTTGTGCACGACCTCCAGTAAGCTATAAACACCAGAAACTAGTTGCAACTCCTGGACAGAGATCAAGGGTAATTAATAAGCCGAGAGGGTCAATTAAGGATCCCAATGTGTGGTAGTAGGTGTAACTTGAACCACACATACAGATCTCGGGTCCTATGGACGATTCCAATGAAACAACCCACCATGTACTCCTACATGGCCTTTCATCGATACCTTTACCAAGCGTATTCCACACTTCCTTCTCTTTATCGGTATGATCATTTCACTCTGATCCATCACCCAGATGAACCAGACCAGACACAACTCTAAGCATAGCAGGCAACATAAACAAATAGCATGGTGGATCACACATCACATGGCTCAATCAACTCCTACACATGCTAGTGGGTTTCAACTATTTACTGTGGCAATGGCAGGTCATGCAAGGGATAGGGTTCAACTACCGCAGCAAGTAGCAGTTCACACGATGTTGCCTTAATGCAGTAAAAGAGAGCAGGAGCGAGAAGATTGGGTTTGTATCGGAATGATCAATGATTGCTTGCCTGACAAAGTAGTTGTCGGGTACTGCTCTTCAGCTGGATACGCAGCAGTATCCTCGGGAGCAGGACCTAACACAGAGAATACCGGCGATACAATCATTAACAAACAAATGCAACAATATGATGCATGCTCATGACATGGCAAGATGCATGTGTGTTGGCTAATGCAACAAAAACCAGAAGGGTTTGAACCTATTTGAATCAAAGATTCAAATTGGAGTTCAAACTAGTATTTAAATAAGAGCATTATCATGTTTTTGATGTATACAGCAAGTTAACTTGTTCAAACATGCATGAAACCGATGCCATTGGAAAGATTGGATTTTTCTGATCATTTTTCATATATAAATCTTTTCCATCTGAGCTATGGTTGATTTTATATGATTTTTAGAAGTTTTGGGTATTTTCTGGAATTTCCTGAATTATTTTTAAACTAAAAGTCCCAGAAAAACCTTTACTGCGTCAGCATGACATCATGCTGACGTCAGGCAGTCAACAGGAGCTGGTCCAGTCAAACATGACATGTGGGCCCTGCATGTCAGTGTCACAGCTAATTAACTAAGTTAATTAGAGTTAAACTAAAACTAATTAGCTGTCAGTGGGGCCTGGGCCCACGGGTCAGTGACTAAACTAATTAACTAATTAAATTAACAGAAACTTAATTAAACTAACTAATTAGCAAAAGGTGGCCCACACGTCAGTGACCCAGGGGTGGTCAATCCCCTGGTCAAACAGGTCAAACCCGCCGGCGACGTGACGCCGGCGAGGCCAAGTACGGCGGCGTGCTTCGGAAATCGTCTACGGGGCACGGCTCGAGCTGCGGCTAGGTGCGTTGGAAAGCTCTTGCCCTTGCGCGTCGGATGGTGGTGGTCGCCGGACCTGAGGTGGCCGGAGACGACGGCAACAAGCTCGACGGCGGCGACCGGCGTCGGGCGTGTGTGGAGACGCGGCTGCAGGGGCCTAGGCGATGCGTGCGTAGCACCTATCGCATCGACGCGCTGCCATGAGTGTGAAGGACAGGTGCCAGTGACCAAATGGTCACCGGAGCATCACCGGCGGCGAGCACGGCGGCGGTGCGTTTCGGTGATCAACAGAGCGGCGGCTACACGGCGCAAAAGGAACGGAGGAAGGAGGGGTTCGACGTAGAAGCTCACTGTGGTGCTAACGAGCTTGACGGAGGGGTCGGGGACGCGCTGTAGCTTCGTAACGGCGGCGAGGTGCTCCGGAGATCCGAGGAAGGGGACGGCGGCGTGTGGACGTTGCAGGGCTTCCGGCGGCTCGTGGCTCAGCGAGGAGGAAGAGGGTGACGCGGCGGATCTTCTGGACACACTCACGGGGCGAGGGGGTGGCTCTAAGTGCGGCTGCGGCAAACGGCGGTGACGGCGGCTCGGTGATGGAAGAGGAGAGAGCCGGGGGAGGGCGATAGAGACGAGGGAGAGAAGTGAGAGCGGCCGGGGCAGCTGCGTGTCGATTCATGGAATCATCCAGGCCATCGGGGAGGCAGGCTAGCAGGGAGGAGGTGGCCGGGCGCGTGCCGGCGTGCGGCGGCCACGCACGCGTCCTTCTGGCGCGAGGAGGAAGACGACAGGGGAGGGCTGGTGGGCTGGGCCGGCCTGCTACAGGGCTGGGCCCGAGGTAAGTGCTTTCTCCCTTTTTCTTTTTCCTATTTCTTTTCTGTTTCATTTCTTTTGCAGCTTTGTTCAATTAATAAAAATGCTAGAGCATTTTTATAACTCATGAAACTTGTCATACCCACTGTATATAATATGAACAGTAGGAAACATTATAGTTTATGATTATTTGAGCATTTAAAATATTTTATAGCATTTAAATGCCCAAATTCAAATACCATATGATTTAATCCAGTGACCTTGGATGTCCTAGAAAATTGTGCACCATTTTAGCAAAGGTTTGAGACCAAGGCAGAAATGATGAACATTTTTGAAGGGAATTTTGGGTACATTGGAAAATATTTTATCAAACCCTAGTTGTTAGAAGAGGGGTGCTGGGGTTTCTGTCATTCCCATTTCAAATTTCTTTGAAAAGTAAACATGATGCACACACCAACTAACCCTAATGCAAGTGCTAACTAGGGATGTGACAGCAAGTCTCTTCGAATTATTGGTTTGGTTTGGCCTACTGGATCTATAGTTCTTGCAATGGGAGAAGTGCTTGGCTTTGGGTTCAATCTTGCGGTGTCCTTTCCTAGTGACAGTAGGGGTAGCAAGGCACGTATTGTATTGTTACCATCGAGGATAAAAAGATGGGGTTTATATCATATTGCTTGAGTTTGTCCCTCTACATCATGTCATCTTGCTTAAGGCGTTACTCTGTTCGTATGAACTCAATACACTAGATGCATGCTGGATAGCGGTCGATGTTTGGAGTAATAGTAGTAGATGCAGGAAAGAGTCGGTCTGCTTGTCTCAGACGTGATGCCTATATACAATGATCATGCCTAGATAGTCTCATAATTATTCGCTTTTCTATCAATTGCTCAATAGTAATTTGTTTACCCGCCGTAGAATATCGCTATCATGAGAGAAGCCACTAGAGAAAACTATGGCCCCCGGGTCTATTCTCAACATATAAATCTACATCTACTTCACTTCTACCGCTTTTATTTGCTATTTTATTAAACTAAAAATACCAAAAATATAAACTATCATCTCTATCAGATCTCACTCTCGTAATTGACCGTAAAGGGATTGACAACCCCTTATCGCGTTGGCTGCGAAGTTCTTATTTGTTTGTGCAGGTGCGAGGGACTCGCGCATGGTCTCCTACTGGATTGATACCTTGGTTCTCAAAAGCTTAGGGAAATACTTACGCTACTGTGCTGCATCTCCCTTTCCTCTTCGAGGGAATACAACGCAAGCTCAAGAGGTAGCAATGGTATATCCCTTTCCGATGGAGAAGTCTTGTATTTCTTCGTCTTCGGCATTTGCGTCGGTGTTCACCTTCACGAAGATAGTCACCACCTTGTCGATGCACCAGATAATACTGCTATCTCTATAGCTAATAAAATAAGTACATTACTTAAGGTTGACACGCAACTCATAAAAGTGACAATCATATGGCTCTAGCGATCATGACGAATCATGACACGTGATGACCCACAAGTATAGAGGATCAATTGCAGCTTTGTTCGATAAGTAAGAGTGTCGAACCCAATGAGGAGTAGGAGGAAATGGCAAGTAGTTTTCTGTAAGGTAATGTCTGCAAGTGCTGAAACTGTAAGTAGCGAGTTGTTTGATAGCAAGATAATTTGTAACGAGCAAGTAACGATAATAGTAACAAGTATGAAGCAAGGTAGCCCAATCCTTTTGAGGCAAAGGACAGGCCAAAACGGTCTCTTATGATAAGCAAAGCGTTCTTGAGGGTACACGGGAATTTCATCTTGTCACTTTCATCATGTTGGTTTGATTCGTGTTCGCTACTTTGATAATTTGATATGTTGGTGGATCGGTGCTTAGGTGTTGTTATTACTTGAAGAAACCTCCTACTTATGATTAACCCTCCCGCAAGAATCCGCAACTACGGGAAAAGTATTAAGAATAAATTCTAACCATAGCATTAAACTTTTGGATCCAATCGGTCCCTTACGAAATAGTGCATAAACAGGGGTTTAAGTTTCTGTCACTCTCGCAACCCACCATCTAATTACTACTCCACAATGCATTCCCTTAGGCCCAAATATGGTGAAGTGTCATGTAGTCGACGTTCACATGACAACTAAGGGAATCACAACATACATATCATCAAAATTTCGAACACATATCAAATTCACATGATTACTTGCAACATGATTTCTCCCGTGACCTCAAGAACAAAGGTAACTACTCACAAGTGATGAACATTCTCAAGATCAGAGAGGTAATATATAGCATAATGGATCTGAACATATAATCTTCCACCAAATAAACCACATAGTAATCAACTACAACATGTAATCAACACTACTAGTCACCCACAACCACCAATCTATAGTTTTGGTAACAAGATTGAATACAAGAGATGAACTAGGGTTTGAGATGAGATGGTGATGTTGAAGATGTTGATGGAGATTGCCCTCCCCAAGATGGGATAGTGGTTGGTGATGATGATGACGATGATTTCCCCCTCTAGGAGGGAACACTAGTGCAGAACCGGGATATAGCACCGGTTCAGAAGGCCCTTTAGTGCCGGTTCTGTAACCAACACTAAAGAGTGGGGACTAAAGGTCCCCCCTTTTAGTACCGGTTCAACACGAACCGCCACTAAAGGGCCACCACGTGGCACGAGCCAGCACCGGGGGCGGGGATACCTTTAGTACCGGTTGGTAACACCAACCTGTACTAAATGGTTTAGGTGGTTCTGTGTTCATGATTTCTTTTTCCTTTAATTTTGTGTTTTCCATTTAATTCTTTTTCGTTTGCTGGTATTTTACGATGCTACATATTGTACACGTTATGCATATATATAAATAGAATTTCTCGTAGAACTGATATCATATATATATCATCGAATGTCTCACAACCACACCATTATTCACACATACACATGTATATATATATATATATATATATATATATATATATATATACAATTATGTATATATACAATTTCTCCTACATGTTTCCTTCGGAGCCAGTGGCATTTGCCTTGGTGCCCTCGGAGTACGATGATAATTGGGAGTGGTTCATGGGGGCGGTAGCGGGTAATGGTATTCTCCGTCAGGATTTATGATGTGTTCGAGCAATAACCCCGCTATTTCCTCTTAAATTGCTCGTATCCGATCCTCCAGTAGGAGCTGATCCCGCATCGCATTGAACTTCAAAAGAAGGAGATGAATATTCATGTGTTAGTTGTGCGATAGATATCGACAATTATGTAAAAATTGTGAGTAGTATTCTGGCAAACGTACCCATAGCTGTCTATTAGATTTGATCCTTTCGGACGCCATCATGCGAATTTTCTCGCAAACGTAGTATGCACATAGTTCAGTCCCCGACGCCTGCTTCAGGGCCTTTACGAGAATGGAATTTAGTCAGATAATAAAGAATCAAGCATGATAATTAGTTGTATTGAAACAAGAATTAAAGAGATAGCTAGCTACGACTACTTAATTACTTACCTTAGGTCGAAACCAATATAGCTTTTTTTCGCCATTTGCCTGGAGTCACTTTGATGAGCTTTTCCCAAGCCCTGCCCGCCGGCAAAGGAAATGAATAAAGGGGTTATTAAATAGTTGATATCAGGAAATGATGAACTAAATAGGCCGAGATATAGTTAATAATGATTGAAATTACCTGTCGACTATCCCCTTCATGATGGTGTAGTCACTTTGTTTTCTCCATAGTGAGTCCGGTACTTCAATTGTTCCTTCTTCAACTTTAATGATTAACAATATCCAGTGGTAACTGCATGCACACACGTTTGCATGTCTTAATTAAGCGGGCATGTGCATAACACTCATCAACTACCCTAATACCTATACACTTATTTATTAACATCTAGCTAGCTAGCTAGTAAGCAAAAACAGAATTTGTAGTACAAGACAGTGTCACTCACAAGAAGTTGTAAGGAAGTAGTATATCTTCATTGGTATTGAGGCGCTTCAAGAACTCTAGCATGTTATTCTCTACATCTGTTTTATAATATTCCAAAGTCCATGTGTGTTCATTAATGGTATTTGGGTCAATGAACCCAATGCCATAGCGGCCATTTTTTTCATTTCATACATCTTCATCCTACATAATACGACAGAAAAGAATATAGTGAGGATAATTACACGTAATGGTCGAGAAATGAGCACTACGGCTAGCTTGAGACTTCAATTACAGAAAGAAATCACTTACAGACAATAGCAACTGACGAGAGCTTTGTCGAGTGTGTCTTGATTGAATAACTGAAATAGTTCTGAATACTCAACGGTCAGAGCTAGCTTGTTGAAGTAATGCTCTTCCTTGACGTTTACCATGAGGGACTCTTGGTAATTTTCATGTACCAATCATGCAATTCATACGTTCCCGTTGGGAGGTTCTTGACCTCCTCAGACACGACCAAAGGTTTGCAGCGGGCATATTTATGTTTTATGTCCTCCTCTCTAAGTGGAGACATGGGCTCGATCTTGAGGAGTTGTCCAACAGTGATACTGAGCATTTCAGCCTGCCTTCTATGCTCGTCGGTTATTACCAGCTGACCATGGCCGGTATTCTCATGTGTTGGTACAACAAGCGGGGGGATTGATTGCGTCGCATGTTCTCCCAGCTGGGGAACGTTTTTCCCGCATTTTTTGCCAGCTTCTTGGCTCGAGCTCGAGCTCGACTCCTTCTGTAGTCGTGCTCGATGTGCCTTCCTTCTTTGGCGCTCATAGTCTAAGTCAACAGGCTTGGGAGCTGGTTTTCTTGCCATATGAATAAAGTGGTCAACGACTTTTGCAGGCACTTTCTCCTTTGGCGGCGGTGGCGGTTTCGGTCCAAAATGGGCGTCCACTTGGGCCTTCACTATGGATGTGTTTTGCTCCTCGGTCATGTCGTAAGGCCTCTGAGGAAGAGGAGTGAGGCTTGGACCATATTGACATTGCTTGCCTCCGCCTGTACCTCTTGTACTACCTCGACTTGTTGTACAGCTACGCACCATAGCTGCGGCGGCTCTCTTCCGCGATTGCTAAGGCGACGGAGACGATTGACGTGGCTGAGTTGGAGCAGGAGGAGTGGCCTGACGATGTGCCGGACTTGAAAGAGCGGGAGTATGCTGACGCGGTGGCGAACTTCGAGGAGGAGTCGGCTGACGCTGTGCCGGACTTGGAGGAGGAGTCGGCTGACGTGGTGGCGGACTTAGAGGAGCGGGAGTCTGCTGACGCGGTGGCGGACTTCAAGGAGGAGTCGACTGACATGCTGTCGGTGTCCTTTGAAAGATGATACAATCCTTTCTCCAGTGTATGCTCCTCGTCACCTCCAGGAATGTCAAGCTCTAGCCCCGAATATTGGTCCATCACCTCATCAACCTGGACACGAGCATAGCCGGCTGGAATCAGGTTGCAATGGAAGGTTGCTTCGGGGGGATTTGTATAAGCAATGCCATCCGCCACCTTCATGAATATGTTCTTCATTTTTAAGTGTAGCTCATAGTTAATGTTCTCACTACAAGGAAAAGGCCTACTAATGGCGCACCAGTTTTGGCCATTAATGGCGCACTACTGGTGCGCCATTAGTACCACGCCATTAGCCATTAGTATAGGGCACGGTGCGCCATTAGTATGCCTCCCAGGGGGCCATATATACCCAGGTGCTTTGGCATACTAATGGTGCACTACATAGAAGTGCGCCATTAGTAAAAAAAATTCAGAATTTTTTTTTCATATTTTTTTTCAAATTTTTTCCTTTTTTTCTTAATCTCAGGTCATTATGGCTTAATATGGGGTCAATTTGCTTAATCTCAAGTCAAATCGCACTGTGTGGTCAAACTTCCCATAAGGTCACCCATCCTCACACTACTCCAGCGCGAGCATGCTTAACTTCGTAGTTCTATCCAACCCCACCACAAGCTCACTTCACACGCACTTGTTGATATATCTATCATATCAATCATATTAACCCTTCTTGAGTTTGTTAATGTTCATGAGTATGATGAAATTTTGAAAATATATTTCAAACTTCCCGGTCATATTACGTATCATATTTTGGGAAAAAAAAATCGAAAATTTTATAATTTTTTTCTGTTACTAGTGGCGCACCTAGCAAACGGTACGCCACTAGTAAGTTTTAAATTTTTTGAATTTTTTTGCCTCTAGATCTTAAAAGCCCCATAACTTTTTTCTGTTAGGTTTTTGGGGATTTTGAAAATGTTTAACGGGGTTTCCCCAATTAAATTCGGATGTAACTTTTCGAGTAGATGATTTTTCATATAAAAAAACTTTTTAATCCGAGTTCGTATGCAAAAGTTATGCCCGTTTTACTAAATTCCAGAGATATTTTGCAAATAAAGTCAAAATTCATATTTGTAAATTTTCCCAACAAGTAGACCACATATCACATGGGAAACTTATTTTTTTTATTTTTTTGACATTTACATCATTTTCTTTTATTATTTTTTTGAACTGGAAAAGGCGGTCCACGGGGGGGGGGGG